>CAWUFW010000283.1:600000-922500 GCA_963921515.1 Calotriton arnoldi
AACTGCCAGGCCTGGTTCCCTCAAGAAAGCAACCCCAGACCAGTCTCGGCCCTGTTAGACCTGGTCTGTGGGGGTATAGCATGGATTCTATGGCACAGTGAGCAAGGGACACGCATCTGGGCATACTCTTGGCCATTTAGTGCTTTACATCAATCACACAAAAGGTGATGGGAGGAATGAGTGCAAATAATCTAACTGGTGCCAACTGCTCGGGGTAGCATTCCAACCCATAATCTTTTGCCGACTGTGCCGCTCTAGACAAAGGACCGCATTATGCAAATCAGAATTGACCCTGCTCCTCATGGGAACAGTCCATACTGAATGTCAGGCGAGGCTCCCTCCAGAAGGGAACACAAGCAACCCCGGACCATTTTCGGCCTTGTGGATCCCTTGCTCATGTGGGTCCCTTGCTCACTGTGCCACACGATTCAATCTATACCTCAATGACGAGGCCTAACAAGGCTAAAATCGGTCTGGAGCTGCTTGCATTCCCTTCCGGAGGGGGCCTCGCCTGTCCCTGCTGGAGCTGTACCGAGAGTAATTTGCATATGGCTGAGTCTATTCTGAGGTGCCATGGTGGGCAAAAGAACGATGGGTTGGAATGCAACCCCGAGCGATTGCCAGTGGTTAGATAAATTGCAAGCATTCCTCCCATCACCTTTTGAGTATTTGATGTAATGTCCTAATTCACAAAGGGTAGGTTCACATGTGGGTTACTTGCTCATTGTGGCACTGGAACCAAGATGCACTCAAATGAGGAGTCTCAATTAGGCTGGAACCGATGTTGGTTTGCTAGTTTTCCGGTTCAGAGAGGACCTGACTTGGCAGTTCAGGGAAGGACTGTTTCTATAGGAGCAGAACGAAGACTGATCTGCATATGGCTGGGTTTAAACTGCGGTAGCATTGTGGACAAAAGAATGAGGAGTTAAAATGCTACCCGAGGACTTGCCAGTGGTTAGACAAATTGCTAGCATTACTTCCATCACATTCTGTATGTTGCCTGACCTCTTATTCATTAAGCACACAGAAAGCAAGCATTCAGGGTGAACCACAAGAAATTACTAAATTAACCTGTGCTTAACCCTAAGGTAGGTTGGAGAAAAGCAGTCAGGCTTAACTTAGAGGCAATGTGTAAAGCATTTATGCAGCACACAAACAGTAATACAGTAAAAACACAACAAAATAAAAATCCCAAACCAATTTAGAAAAATAATGTACATGTTAATAAATAAATGAGACCAGAACAACAAAAGTCCAATCAGTAGAACCGGAGATATGCAATTTCTAATGACCTCTTTCTAAGCTTAGAATCGGAGCAGAACTGGAGATATGCAATTTCTAATGACCTCTTTCTAAGCTTTGAAGGAAGCAAATTTTATAAAGCAGACAGGATCGCTAACATTTTAACAAGGTTTTCGTTGATAGTGGTGAACTGCTAAAAGAGTGACAAGGAGATCACAACTAGAGCAGTTCAACAAAGGGTATGGTGGCCACTACAGCTAACTGGGAGTTTCCAGTTCAGATCATTTGAAATCTGATACCAGGTTCTTTTGCATTCCTTTTCATGGTATTTTGTTGACCTTTTATGAGACATGGCGCAGTATTAAAGTACTTACAACAAGTTATGGGTCACACAAAGCAAGTCCAGTAAATATCCAATTACACCAATAGAGGTTAAGTTATGAGGTCCTAATATGTCAGCATCAACATGTTTCTATCTATATAGAACCCAATCTGGAATTCCATCTCAGTATTATATGAGTAGACCTTACACTGAAAACGTTAGTGGCCAATATAAAATAATTGACAGGTGGCAAGTGCTTCTGGGAGTATTGCAACTGACGAAACTTGAAAGACCATCTACAACTGTCAGGTTCTGCCCACAGTACTATACCTGCAGGGATCCAGGCTCCTAGGCATAGGGCCAGGGCTAGATGTTTTCCTTTCTTTAGCATTGTTGAGGTTTTTGGGGAGCTGGACACCAATGGTGCAGCTAACACGCAACAGAAGGTTTACAAATAGCTGCTGGTAAAGGCTGAGAACAGCTGGGTTTGACTCCGGAACAGACAGGATCTCATGCAAAGCACATGTTGCCTGCAGACAAAAAAGGAAAAGGAAGCACAATAAGAGAGTGGTGAAACACAGTAGATCCCTGCACTTCTATGTTAATGTCACATCATACTTCAAAAGATGTGCCACCATTTTGTAATATTCCACAGAAATGTGATCCCTGAACATTACTCAACAAAGCAACAAGCATTATTAGCAAGTAGCCCTCTCATCAGTATACCACAAAGTTCATAATGAAGCTTTCTGCCACTTTCTAAATCAAATACATTTATTTTACATGGGAAACATTAAAAGCATAAGTGGAACACTTTTTGAACAATACTCCTGGATGGAAAAGTAACTTAAATTCAGTAAGAAAAAGTTTATTAGCTGTGATAACTATTTTTCTGGTGGATACTTTATCTACCTGCATATTCCTGTAGAACAAATACAGACATCAGACTGGATCTGGAAACCTCAAAACTCTCACGTTGCCGGTAGGGGGCGCTGGCTTCGGCTGACGTCGGAAGTGATGTCAGATGACATCCCCAAAGCCATATAGCACCCGCAGTCAGTTTCTATCGATTTTTTCCCCGCCTTCGATGCGAGTGGACGAACTGACATCAATAGAACAGTGCAGTACCAATTTCCCTATAACATCCATCAAACAGGCTGCAGTATCTGCATGTAGAGTTTCCACCAGAAAGATTGTTACCCCAGGTAACTTTTTATTCTGATGGATTCCTCTACCTGCAGATTCCTCACCAGTAGAACAGATTACAGAGCAATACCCTACCCTTTTTGGAGGGTTGATGGATGGTTAGACAAGTCCCGCAGAACAGCTCTGGCAAAGTGCCCATCCCTACGCACTTCAGAATCCAGGCAGTAGTGCTTGGCAACGGTGTGCAGGGACGCCCATGTTGCTACCTTGCAGATGTCTGCAATGGGTACTCCCTTGGTAAGGGCAGAAGTTGTGGATTTGGCCCTGGTGGAATGAGCCCTAAGTCCCTTTGGCGGGTCTTACTTGGCTAGAATGGTGCAGTTTTTAATCCATAAGATGCTCCATCTGGAGAGGATCCTCTTTTGCACCACCTTACCCTTCTTGGCTCCGCAGTAGCCAACAAACAGCTGCTCATCTAATCATATATACTGCTGGTACAGTTGAGCTAGTAGTTGACCGCCCGCCTAGGATCCAACTGATCCAACTGCTCCACCTCATTAGTGGACTGGGGTGGGGGATAGAAGGTCGAAGGGTAATGGACTGAGCTAGGTGGAAGACTATCAAGATTTAACAGGAAAGCAGACCTAGTTGGCAACATCGATTTGTTGGGATAGAAAGAGGTAAAAGGAGGGTGGGAGATAAGAGCTTGTAACTCGCTCACCCTTCTGGCTAAGGAGCCAGCCACAAAAAAAACCGTTTTGAACGACAACATCCTTAAGGGACATCTATGCAGGGGCTCAAACGGAGTCCACGTCAAAAACATCAGCACTAGATTAAGGTCCCAATGGGGCACAACAAACCAGTCTCACAGGGCAAGAGAAAGTGCATAATGCAGGTCATGAGACAGTTATGCTTGTAAGGGGTCCACATTTTTGTCCACACACCAAAGTTGTTTCCATCTGATTGAGTAAGCAGATTTGGTGGAGAGGCAATAGGCTGACAATATGACTTCCACCACCTCCGGTGACAGTTGAAAAGAACTCAGTTGTCTTTGCTCAATATCCCAGCATGTAGGTGGAGTCCATGGAAATTGGGGTGGAGAACCATTTCCCCAGACTGGGAAAGAAGGTCTATCCTGTATGGGTATGCAGCAGGGAACACATGGAGAAGTGTAGAAAGTCCACATACCACACACTCCTTGGCCAATCCGGGGCGATGAGAATAACTGGCATCCGTTCTTGCCAAATCTTCCGCGGTACCAGAGGAATCAACAGTATCGGGGGCTTAGGGGTTAAAGAGGGAACATACAATGCCACTGAAAGTTCACCTTAACTGAAATGTATCTCCTAAGACTCTCGACGGACACTGGAGGGAGCAGAACTGCCAGCCCTGAGCAATTTGCAAGGAGGTGTAGAAGTCCACCTGAGCAGTGCCCCACAGAGCAAAGATTTCCTGGATCACTTCTGGTAGTAGACTCCACACATGGTCGGCAAGATAACTTCGGCACAGGCTGTTAGCTCTAATATTCAGAGAACCCGCTAGGTGATTGGCGGTGAGCCATTTCCCTTTTTGGAAGACCACAGTCTCAAAGCTTCCAGGCAAAGGAGGTAAGACCCTACTCGTTTGTTAATTTACCACATCACTGTTGTGTTGCCCATCAAGAACTGGATTAACTAACCTTGAATGAAGGGGAGGAAGGCGTTGAGCACCAGCCGAATCAGCCACAGTTCCAACAGGTTGATGTTCTTCTGGAGACCAAAGGCCTCTGCTCTCCAGGCGTCCGTCACTACCAAAGTCATAGCCAGAGGAGAAGTGAATGCCATCCTAGAACTTAGGTAAGCCTTGTTCCCCAACCAAGCCACTTCTGCTGCAGCACAAGGGGAGATCACAATCCGACAGGCTTCACAAGCACTGTAGCCACTGCCTGTGAAGTCACCACTGCAGAGCACTCATATGCCAACATACGTGCGTGACTAGGATAATGCAGGTAGGCAGCAGACCTAGTAATCTTAGGAATAACATCTCACGCCTTGCTGGAAAGATGGAACCTTTTCTTGAATGTCACTGATCCTTTGCGGTTGAGGAAAGGTGCAGAGAAAGTTGGTGTTCAGTACTGACCCTATAAACTGAAGTCATTGGTAGGGGCTTAGGTGAGATTTGGGCTTGTTGATCGAAATACCCAGGTCGAATAGCAAGTATGCAGATGGCACCAACACCACCTCTGGCAAACCAACTTTGACCAGCCAGTCACCCAGATACAAAAACATTGGGATGCCTGATCTTCTGATTTTGGCCGTCACCACTGACATCACCACCATGAAGGCGCCAATGTCAATTCAAAGGGAAGTACCACAAATTGCTAGTGTGTAGAACCCATCACAAACCACATATACTTCCAATGTGACCGCAGGACAGGGATGTGCAAGTATGCATCCTGTAGGTTGATTGACACAATCCAGTCTCTAAGTTCCAATGCCAGTAGTAGTTGAACTAGGGTCAGCATTTTGAACTCCTTTTGAGGAAAAAGTTCATTTCCCCGAGGTCCAGGATTGGATGCAACCCGCCGTTTCATCTCGAGCACCTGCAAGTAACGTGACCCTTTTCCTGTTCCGGCATTAAATCCACTGATTCTTTCTGTAGGAGTGCTGCCACTTCCTGTTGCAAAATGAAATGGTGGTCCAGGAAGACGGAAAAAAGTGGAGGGGCATGGGAGGCGGACCCTGAAGAAGAGAAAGGGTGTATCCCCGTTCAATGAGCTGAAGGACTCACTGATCCAAAGTAAGTCTCCAGGCCGAAAGAAAATTGGATACTCACCCCACATCGGCTTCAAATGGGTTTGGCAAAGCAAACTAGGTCTGCCTTCCTGGTGTTGCCTCTGTACTGTTTATCCAGTGGATTAGACTGCTGTGAATCTGTGGTTGGTAAGGCTGGCACCGGCAAAAAGAAAATCCCTTCTGAAATCCTCAAATGAGTCAAAACTGATGGCAGTCTCTTGACAGAGGAGGAAGTTGTAAGCCAAAGGAGCGAGCAGTGGCCTTACTAGACTTAAATCACCCCAGTACTGAGTCAGTCTTGTGCCAAATAAACATCCCCCATTGAATGGTAGGTCCAGTAAATTCGGTTGGACGTCTGGTGAAAAGTTGGAGATTCATAGCCAGGCATGCCTGCTGGCAGTGATGGAGGTGCCCTTGGCGCAAGCTCCTGAGTCGGTTGTATCAAATCCTGATTTGATGATATGCAGAGAGGTATTTTGACCCTTCTGTATACCCTTTTGAAATGTTGGTACATGTCGTATAGTACACGAGGGAGCATCATCTGAGTCATATCCCACAAAGCGTGATTGAAACATGCTGGGAGGCAGTTTGCGTTTATGGGCTTGAGGACCATGCCTCCAGTGGAAAAGGTTTCCTTTCCACAGGCCTCCAGTCAATTTCATTCTCGGTCAGCAGAGGTTGTCAGGAAGGCTCCTACTGATTGACCAGGGCACAAGGCTTGTATGACCAGACTTTCTGAAAAAGGGTGGAGACACACTAACCTGTTGACAGCAGGACTTGATGATGGTTTCTTCAACACCACCACAAATGGATCTAGTATGGCTTCATTAAAAGGGAGCAATGGTTCCGCTGCTGGAGCTGATGGCAATAATACTTCCGTTAGTTTTCTCATTTTCATGTCCGTGGTTCAGAGCTGTATGTCCAACAGATCTGCAGCTTTTAGCAAATTTTGTGGAGAGAGAACACCACTGGTGTAGGGGGTCCAGAGGAAAAATTCATGGCTAGTTCTGGGAGATGTCCAATCCATTAGCAAATGATAGACCCTGAAATTCTCCCTGAAGATCCTCACCAGTATCCCCAATAGGGTCGATATCTAGTGGGTCTGAATCAGTGCCAAATATTTCATGAAGCCTACTCTTGCATGCGTCTTCCTCAATGAGTTGTTGGGCATCTCTTCGAGATTTGTTCTCCTGAGTGGCGCCAGTGGCGTTGTGCCTAGCAGAGGTGGCGCTGTAGCCGTCCAAGGTGATGGGTATCGGAGGACCGGGTCAAAGAAATTTGGAGCTGGCATTGAGGTCGATGGTACTGTATCATACCTAGATTGTTTTCTGGTTCTTTTGTCCTCCTTGGCTCCAACCATAAAGAGTTTAGCCTCATGCTCCTTAATGGTTTTAGGATGCATACTGCTGCATTAAGAAGCAGAGTTGTGCTCTACACCCAGGCACCAGAGGCAAACGATATGGGGATCGGTTATGAACAGCTGTCCTTCGCAATCCCTATAGGATTTAAACCCAGATTTTTTATTTTTTTAGGTGGGATCCTTATACCGCATGTGAAAAAAGGGAACTGATGTTGCACCAGAGCGTGTGCTATATGGCTTTGGGGATGTCATCTGACATCATCTCTGGCATCAGCTGAAGCCAGCCCCGGTAATTTGTAAGCTTTGACGTTTCCAGGTCCATTCTGACACCTGGGGTTTGTTCTACATGTGAGAAGTCTGCAGGTAGAGGTATCCAACAAAAGAACAAGTTAACTACCTTAGGGTAACACGTTTTCTGGTGGATATAGTTCTACCTGTGGGTTTTTCGCTAGCTCTCCCACTCACTGTCTGCTTCAACACGACTTCGCATGTGACACTGCATGACATTACTGGACCCATAAACAGACCCCCTCTACGTGCTGTTAGTTTCCATCCATTTTTCTTCCCTGCCTTTGAGACGAACAGATGGAACTAATATCAAAATTGTAGGTGCAGTTTTTTATTTCAATTTTATTTTGAGTATTAAGATATAAGTTTTAACACAACATCTACTAACGATACATTAACAGGCTCCTTTTTGGTATATGTATAATCAAGAAGAACTGGCTCGAAGTCGAAGCCTTTAGTTAGTTTTTGGGAAACCGATAGGTTTCTTAAGAAAACTCTCACCCACCAACCTAGTTGGTGGCATGCTTCATCATCGGGTCCCACCCAAGGCGCTGAGTGCACCCTGGGTGTGCTACGACACCTGAACTACAGGGGAGATGTTTTTTGGGAGTTTGTGTATAGTGCAGTGATTGGTGATGTTAAAACTATCTATAGGGTCCCCTACAGAAAATAGAGGTAATTTATTAATGGGGCCCTATGACAGGGTTAAAAATTGGAGCAGGCGGATACGTGTAGAGCTTTATGTTTTCACTCAGGTATCCTAAAAAGCAGGTCTACATGTTTCAGCCAGATTATGTCATATGCTGGCTTTCGTCAGGACCACGGCAAAAAAAATTGTGAACCGGTCTATGGTAGTTCTCCAAAGACCAGAGTGTGGAAAGTGCGCACACGCTAAGGTGTGATTTGCTGGAGAAAAACTAATTGTTTCCTCCTACTACTAATTCTTTATAGTAGTGCTGATGAAATCTGAAAAGAAAGGTAAAATGACAAAACACAAACAGTAATCATCACGACACACATGGAACATATAGTACATATACATGAGACAGGCATGCACTCGTGTGCCACAGGCAGTGTCAGGCTCGATCTATTTTGATCTATGAGGTGAAGACATCATTGTACACCCATGCGTGCATCGCGGTTTAAGTAAGGGAAAACTGTGAAATTAATCAGCTTCTCAATGATTGCTTGTCCTCATTTCCCACGAAGATTCTACCCCGTGCCTAAAAGTGAAGTATTTGGCTAAAAAAAGGAAGGCAGACATGTTTACTAAAGTTGCTTTTCAATTTTACGACATGGATCACGAAGGGGGCAGTGGCTGTAGTCACACGCTGAAATCAAATAAAATGTTAACACGCCGGTATCTCGTTCCAGAGACCCAGCACGGTGAAGTTTCCCGGTAGGTGAGACCGGGGGCTCTACTCACGTCATCAAGGTCCACTGCCCTCCGTTTGTACCTGTTGCGGCATTTGGTGGGGATGTGCGGCAGCTCGGAAGGTCGGCATATAATGCAGAGTTTCCGAGACACGTCCTCGGGCCCGCGTCGTGACATCACCACGCGGGGCATGGTTTGCGTGCAAGACCTTGAAAACAAGACTCTCTCCGGGGGCATCACCTCTTGCATGGTGCTAATTTGCTTAACTCGACAATTTCTAAGTATATTGAATAAAAAAGTGAATGCTCGATTTCAATGGTTGAATTCCCTGGGGAGTATTGACAGTTATTTACAATTCAGATGGAGCGAGGTTTAAAAAGGATTTTACTAAAAAGTAATGAGAATTGGGCAAAACACTATTTTCGACAGTCAGTTCGGACAAAAGGATTTTGCAATGGAGGAGTGATTGCATTGTACACAGATACCTTTTCTCTTAATGGAATACATATTTGTGAGTATTATGTATGAGGGATTTGACAAGCAAGTGGTTATTCAAAACTCAGTATTTATTTTTAGACATAGGAGTAAAATAGGTAAACTCCTATTGTATCAACAAAAGAGAATTTATATTAAAAGATAGATAGAGAAAATAATCCACTTGCAACAGTGACATACGAGTATATGACCATAGCGGAATTATACCCCAAGAAAAGCAACAGAATCCAACCTGTCAGAGTAATACAAATTGCCTAAAAGACCACCATAAAAACAATGGTAGTATAAAATCGAATAAGATATCAAGAACAAAAAGAAATCTTGATAGTCTAACTAAAAGCAAGGTCTGCACAAGGCTTTGCTTTATAAATAAAGACCATCAAACGATGGTCTGGTAAATGATCAGACTACTGAAAATGATGAACATTAATTTGTCTAATCCTCTAGGAACCACACTTTGCAATGTGCAAACTCAACTTACAGCCCCTAGAGGCAAGAAATAAGGAAAAGAGTTGTCTACCAGCAACCACAGACAGGCAGATAATGAAAGGAATTGACCTCTGAGAGAGCAATGATCCTGAGTGTCTGGAATAAAAGTCCTCTATAAAATGTAGAAACTACAAGGCTCACACCTCTCCCCCTCAAGGAACCACCTATATTAACTCTTCAAGAAAAGCAATGGTATACAATTAGAGGGAAATATTCTTCAGAAACAAAGGAAATCCTTAGCAATATCGCACAGCTTTATGACAATCCAGAACAAGGCAACAAATTAAATAATCTTTTCCAATAGAAGGAATAGAATCGCCTAATCAACTACATCTGCCTGAAGACCTAAAATAACCTGATATAATACCAAGAACGTAAGCAACCAATCAAGCTGTGAAAACATGAAAATGCTCAATAGCACTGGCCATAAGAGAGAACCTGAATAGCAATAAAATGTCCTAAAACTTCACAAGATAAGCGTTTGGTGAAAGATGTTCTACATATAGCAGATGTAGAGAACATCATCTATCACGTGAATGTAAGGCGAGTACTAGGGAAAAAGTTGAAGCCACAAATAATAATTGGAGGGGGGGGGATGTTTTGGGTCAACCTCTGGCTCTAGTTCTTATGATACCAGAGGTGCCTGCAATACTGGCTAGGGGGAAATGGACGCGGCTGTTAGTCCCTACCATAGCAACGGAAGTGGCAGAAGGCAGACTGCAGCCGTCGTGGCGCCATGGCGAGCCCAAACAACCTAACGGTGGCCCTACTGTCCCTAAATTGTTCTAAAACCGAATCCACCTTGTCGCCAAAAAGGGAAGAGAATCTCATAGAAGAGCATGTCCAAAAGGCATGCATGAACTTTCCCCAAAAAGCCAGTTGTTCTCAGCCAGGCGTAACATTGAAGAAACACAGTGGAAACAATGCCTCTACCCAGTGAATCAGTTGTATCCAATCCGCATCGGAATGTGAACTTTGCTGCATCTTTTCAGTCAGCAATAGCTTGATATTGCCCGGGCGTGGGTCACATCCAGGACCATGGGCAGCTCTTATGCAACCTTATACCACACAGTGTGAGAATAATTGTCCAATAATCATGCTGTGTTCTCGAACTGCAATGCCAGGATGGTGGAGGAGAAAATGTTCTTGCCAAAGGCATCCAGCCTCTTAAATTAACTATCTGGTCATCACCCATGGACTCTGCTAGGGGGTCAGAGTAGCCATAGGGATCCTCGGATCCCCTCCATTTATGTTCCTCAGTGGACCCACCAGGAAAATAAGGAAAATAGGGTTCCATCTCCAATTCAGGCCGTGTGGGCCTGGTTGACACCGGTCCGGCTCCTCCATATCAGAGTCAGGAATCCTGATGGGATCGACACCACCAGCACCGGTAACAGTGCCACCAAATGGCCCCTGGAGGACGTCGCAAAGTCATGGCTGTGGCCGATCCGGATCCACCAACGGATCCTGAGGGCCTAACTGGTGCAGAGGGTGGACCTGACAGCAGATCACCAGTCGGAGTGCCTTCCGAACCCATGGGGCCCACAGGCACTCTACAGGGGTTTGACCGCCCAAAAATGAGGCTCATGGCCTCATAAAATTCTCATAGTTGGTATGGGGTCCCTCCGGCTCTGGTAAACTCTGAAAGCACAGAGCGGACCTAGTTTCAGACGCCAGCTCGACAGGGACAACCTGTGAGTGGGGACTGGATCTATAGTGCTGATCCCTTGCGTCATCCAAAAAATGGAAGCAGCACAGAGAAGTTGAAGCGCACTTCAACCTTCTTGGACATCTTCTTGTGCTTACTTGAAAAAGTCCAGGAATGCAGCGAAGATCGCAGCAAGCCACTCCAGGAGCAGACACAACACCTGCTTCGCGAACAGGACCTGGAGCAGCGTGGAATCGAGTGTCGAGCAGCCATCAGCTTCATGGCCTGCTCGCATGTGGCCTTGGGGTTCATGGTCTTGGACTCCACACAGGCCGCAGAGTCATGGTCCTGCTCCTAGTACCACAGACACACCAAGTGGGTGTCCATAACAGATATCACAAGGCTTGATCCCAGTAGTTTTCTTCGGGAAATGCTCAAAAATTTCAGGATCCAGTCGGACAACTGGGAAATATTCTCAGGTAAGGAATTTGCAGCTAGAAGTCTCTAGCAGATGCAGGTGACTCAGTACATCTGCGTTCACGTGAAACCAGGCAAACTGACACCACAAAACCTCCCTGCTTCAGAGCTAACAGCAACAAACATAAGACTTCCAAGCACAGGGTTCAGGATGTCATTCTACTGTCTGTTGAGGTAATGTCCAGTGGGGTGTTGTCCCAAACAACATGTTAAACAAAGCCCAAGATGGAGGGGAGAAAGGCCTTCAGTGCTAGGAAAATAACCTTCAGCTTTAGCACATTGATGTGCATTATTTATTCTGATGGGGACTAAAGGTTTAACACAATGATCTTTCCCAGATGAACAGGTCAGCTGTAGGAAACTGGGTTTTTGTTGCAGTAGTCCCCACCACTTTTTGCCTGATATCTGATGCAACTTTGACTGAAAGTGTACTGGGTTTATGTTAACCAGGTTCCCAGTACCAGTGTTCTTTCCCTAAACTGTACCATTGTTCCACAATTGGCACCACTTTAGACTCCAAGTAAGTCCCTAGTAAATGGCACCTCTGGTACCTAGGGCATTGAAACTAAAGAGGGTCCCTAAGGGCTGTAGCATGAACTGTGCCACACTTGGGGACCCTCACCAAGCTCATGCAAACTGCCATTGCAGCCTGCGTATCTTGATGCAGAGAAAAGATAATAGTCGACATGGCACACATCCCTGTGTGCCATGCCTGCAAAGCACTACATGTGGTATAGGTAAGTCACCCCTACAGCAGGTCTTACAGCCCTAAGGCAGGGTGCACTATACCCTGTGTGGACATATCTGCGTGATTGGATGTGTCCCTGTGATATCTAAGTCCATTGTTAGATACCACAAGTTCACAGGGAAGCCATACCGAGTAAATTAGCCACCCTAGACAAGTCTATGACCCCCTGAGGTGAGAGCCATTGCTCTCGGAGGTCGGGAACTAGGCCTGCTCTGGGCAGAGGTGTTAACACCTCCTCCATGCAGGAACTGCATTCCAGGTTGGGAAGCTTCAAAGGCCCTGCCACCTTTGTTATATGACCCAGCCCTCTCCAGAGAGTGGAAATGCCGCCCCCCTGCCCTGACTCCACATTTTGGCAGCAAGACAGGCTGGAAAATTAGTAAGATTAGGAGGTGTGTCCCACATCAAGCCAGCACCATGGTTAAGATGGACTAGCTGATGTGGACGCCACCTTTTCAGATTCCTCCATCTTGTTTTGGATGGATTTAGCATTTTAGGGTCAGGGTTATACCCACTTCCCACAGGAAGTGGTCATATAGAGGTTGTAGACACCCTAAAGGTAGGTGGCCCATTAGCTACTACCTGTCTATCCCCTTAACACCCTAAATTGAGTATTTAAGTGGCACCCCAGAGCACAAGAACTCAGATTCGACGGATCAAGAGAAGAAGGGTGAAGAAGAGTCACTGCCTGGCTAGAGCTGCAGAAGACCTGTCAACTTTTGGCACGAAACCCTGCCTGCTCGCAACTCTCTCGACAATCGCAACAGAGTGACTCGTCCTGCAAGCTGGAGATCTACCACAGCCTTGGGTAGCCTGTCAGCACTTCGAAAGAACAAGTTACTTACCTTCGGTAACGATATATCTGTAAGAAACATTAGTTAGTGATAGATTCCTTACCTTAGAATTACCCCTAGGCGTCAGACTGGATCCGGAAAGTTTTCGTCAGCAGTACCCCTGCGAGTCGGAAGGTGGCGTCGTGCGGCTCCGCGTCCGTCGTTGGCGTCGTGGTCGCCGAGATGACGTCGGACCCAGACGACTGCTTGGAGCAAGAAGCCTGAACAACCAAGCTTTCTGGAGATGGGTGGGCAGAAAGAAAAGCTGGATCACCAGGAGCATGTCTATATCTTCTTGCTACTGATCTGGAAACTGCAGGCGCAGACAAGGGCTTCTGCCACACCTCCATAATTGGCTCCGTCAACGCCTCATTGAAAGGCAGTAGAGGCTCACTAGAAGAAGAAGCAGAATTAAGAACTTCAGTCTGAATATTTGACTTTACTTCAGCTGAAGGCAACTGAAGGTCCAACAACTCAGCAGCTTTCCTAATCACCACATGATAAGGGGCGACATACTGAGAGGAAATAGCCTTTGGTGAAGAGAGCTCCCACTCCGGGGAAGTGTCTAAACCACTAGCCTCATGTAGACCTTCGAATTTGTCTATGGAGTCAAGAATCTCCCCTTCCAGTTGCTCTTGCCAGTACTCATCTTCCTCTAGCAGCCTTTGTGCTTCCCTCCTGGATTGCTGCTTCGGGATCGGCGTCGGCAGCGCCAGCCGCAGCGCCAGTGACAACGGTGCCGGCGTCGAAGGAGGACCTTCCGAAACAGGCAGCGGTGCCTATCGAATCCAAAATGGCGCCGATTCGACACCAGGCGGTGATTGAGGTTTCTGATTCGAAAACCTCGGCGCCGGAAACTGCCAAGATGGAGCTGTCGGCATAAAAGGCACAAAGGGTGCCTGGGCCTACTGCTGGGGGACGCCCAAGTTAAAGGCAAGCGGACCCACGGGCCAGAAGGCGCACCGGAAGGGAAGGATGCCCTGGCAAACATGCCAAACATTGCATTTAGGAAATGCAAGGGATCCGCTCCTGGGAAAGGAGGGTAAGGATCCGAACCTCCTTGGTCTGGATCCATCCGAGGCCGAACTGGAGGCTGGGGCTGCAGAGCCGGTGAGATCAGCGCCTGCACAGGCAAAGCCGCAGGAACAGGAGAAGACTCTCTGGGAGCCGAAGAAACCCTGGGCGCCGGAGAACCTCTGGGCGTCAAAGAGCCTCTGGACGCCGGCGACCCCTCGGAGCCGGTGAGTGGATCGGAGTCGCCTGCGGAGAAGGAGAAGGCGACGGAGAAACAAAGTCCTATTCTCGGAGCCGCTGGACAGGTGAGGCTGACCTCGAAGCCTTGCCCTTCGAAGAGCGATGTCAAGAACCGTGTCTCCTCTTCGACTTCTTATGCTTCTTAGACTTCGAAATATGCGAGGTCGATGATTTCGAGTGCTTACGACCCCTCTCTCTTTTTTCCCCCTTGCCATGAAGAGTTTTGCTTCACGCTCCTTCAGCGCCTTTGGGTTCATCTTTCGACAGCATGAACACCCTTCAACGTCGTGGTCCGAAGAAAGACACCAAAGGCAGTCGTCGTGCGGGTCTGTAATAGACACATGGCCCCCACACTCCCTGCAGGGCTTGAAACCGGACTTCTTGAAAGTAGCCATTCCTACAGAATCACGAAGAAGAAGGAAGAAACAAAGTAATCTCAGAGAAATGGAGAGTCCCAGAAAAACCCGTTAAGCGTCGACGGCGCTGAAAAAAGGGAACTGACGTCAGCACGTCTTCTTATGGCTCCGGTGACGTCATATGGAGTCGCGAGCGGAGCCGTGCTATTATGACGTCCTCGTCGACGTGGGAGAGCCAAGAAAAGAATTTCCGTGGAATGCTGGCGCAGGGGTAATTCAAAAGGTGAGGAATCCACAGGCAGATGTATCCATCAGAAGGAGGAGTTATACCTCCGCCTTGAGGACCTTGAAAATCGCTTCAGGAGATCTAATATCTGGATCAAGGGCGTACCACTGAGTGGATGGGGGGGAAGCTGGAGGACTGGGTGATCCGCTTCTTCCGACATGCTGCACCGGAACTCGAAGACAAAGACATCATCCTGGACCACAGGCACCATGCCGGACGGCCTGCCAAGGACCCGGGCCAACACCAGGACATCCTCACATGCCTCTATTCTTTTCAGCAGAAGGAGATCATTTTGGCCTCAACTAGGCATAAGGCGACCATTGGTTTTGAGGGGCTTCACGTTCGAATTTACAGGACTTGTCACCGCTCACTCTCCAAAGACGTAAAGCCCTAAAAACCAGTCACGGCTCACCTGCGAGACAAAGGAATCAGATACCGCTGGGGACACTCCTTAAGGCTCTCCTTCGTCTTGGACAAGGTGCTACACTCAGTTCGCTCCCTGAAAGAAGCACAGGAGGTGCTGGGCCTTGAGTTCGAGGACGATGGCCCCTCTGGGTCGTCAGCGGATGACCCTCTGCACATGGGTCGACGAAGCCGGGCCGCCGCCGAGGAGCCAGACGTCAAACTTTCCGCGACGCCGAGGAGCCAGACGTGAGAAACCTTCCGCGACGGAGAGCCAGAGAGAAAGGGAGGCGCTCCTCCGACAGATTCAGAACCGAGACGACTCCGGAGAAAATCAGAATGTATGACCGCTCACACACCACACTTTCTTTACTCATGGGCCGAAACAACCTATAGAGAGGCCCAGGCCAAAAGAAAATCGGTCTTGGTGGGGGGTGCTCACCTTGCTGATGCGATGACCCGCCACCGGACACATGGACCCGTGCACGAGAGTGCAATCTGCGCCCACTGGAAGGTGCTTACTATATGTTTGTTGAATTCTCTACTCTCAATGTTTCCTACTTTCTCTTCTCAATCCTCCTTTGCTATCGGGGCATATACCCATCACTACCACAGGGGGGAACGGATAACAACTGGGTGGGTGGGAGACACACAGAGCCATGGTGGGGGATACAGTCAACGTTGGTGGGAGCTCGAACTGTGGGACCAGTTACCCTAAGGGACGCAGAACGCCAAATGCAGCCCCGGGCACAGGGGGTTTGGGGGGGGGCCTCCGATACACGGGTTACTCAATCCATGAACCAGACGCCAGGGGGTGTGGGGGGGGGGGTGGCATGGAGAGAGAGAAAGCCTCTGCTGCTGTCACAGGCTACCACATGGAGTCCTGATTTGCTGTGGGTTAGGAAGGGGCGACCCAGAGCTTCACAAGATCACAGGCGAGAATCATTACACAGCCTCATGACCGCGCATATGTCAATATTTAAAGTCAGGATCCTAAGCTTTAACGTCAGAGGGCTAAATACACCTGTTAAGCGACGGGCGCTGCTTACAATCCTCAGAGAGGCCCAAGGTGATATATGCCTACTGCAAGAGACCCACCTGCTACGCGCTGACTGGACACGCCTCTGGTCCAAATAGACAATACTTCTCCTTGGCTGTGGGGAAAAAGGCAGGGGTAGCCATCCTCATATCCACACAGTTCCAGGGTACAGTGGTGGGGAAACACGCAGAAACACCAGGGAGGATGCTAGCCCTGCGAATTATGCTAGGGACTCACACATATACCACTGCTTCCATATACAGCCCTTAGGAACATCAAGACGTTTTTCTCCAAGACACACTAACCGCCATCCTTGACTCGCAGGACGAAGACTTAGTGCTGGGGGCGAGGGGGGACTTTAACATAGTTCCTGACTCGCAACTTGATAGGTCCATAGTATGGGTGGGGCACTCAGGTTCTCTCTCGGACTCTATGATCCAGAGGTTGGGGGAGGTGGGCCTGACTGATGCCTGGAGATACCGAAATCCCACCAACTGGGAATACACATTTTTTTCCATGTCACACCAAACCTATGCACGTATTGACGGCACCTAGGATCACGCAGTACACTGCTGATGTCTCGATAGGGACAGCTGCGTTGTCAGACCACTCCCCAATATCACTGGTACTACACTCCCCGGAGGGACGCCCCGTCAGAAGACGTGGCGACTCAACCACAAACTGCTCACATACGATACCAACATCACTGATATACGGGCAACTATTAGTGACTATCTGGCGATCAACGATAATGGCTCGGTCCCGCTCCCTCAGGTGTGGGACGCCCTGAAAGCTGTTGTGCGAGGCCGTTTCATAGCCGTCGCAGCTAGATTGAACAAAGAGAGAAGGGACAAAAAAGAAGCTCTGGAAATGCAGGTCAGGGAACTGCACAGGCGCAGTTCAAACAAGAAGGCAACTTATTGTAGTGCGGAAACAGCTACGGGCACTGGACTGCTACCAGGCAGAATACGCACTCTTACGCACCAAGCAGCGCTACTGGGAAGGGGGAAACAAGGCCAGGAAACTCTTGGCACACCTACTGAGAGCACAAACGAACTTGCGACGCATCGCATGCATACAAGCTCCTCAGGGAGAGACCCTCCACCGTGACGCGGCTATTGCAGCGGAAATCGAGACCTTCTACACTACCCTATATGCGGTGGAAAACTTAGACTCGGAGGCGGTGGAGGACTACATACGCCGGGCACCGGTGTCATCTCCCCCCCCCACCGATGCGGATGCCCTAGATGCGGATATCCGCCTGGATGAGGTTATGCGAGCCATCCAGAGACTCAAAACTAGGGAAAGCACCTGGAGGAAACGGCTTTCCAGTAGACTTTTACAAAGCTTTTGCCCCGCTCCTTGTTCGCCTTTTCAGTACCTTCAGCGGGACTGGAGAATTAGCACCCACGATGTCCATGGCGGAGGTGGTGGTGATAACAAAACCCGGGAAAGACACACAAAAATGCGCCTCCTATCGCCCGATATCATTATTGAACGTGGATTTAAAGATCTTCACCAGCGTCTTGGCAGCCCGCCTTGCCCCACACATGCAGGGTCTGGTAGATCCGGACCAGTCTGGCTTTATTCCAGAACGCAGCTGCAGTGACGGGACGAGACACCTCTGCCACCTAATAGATAAAACTACGCTACTCCTATCGGTCGACGCCGAAAAGGCGTTGGTCTGGGTGCACTGGCCGTACCTACGCCATGTCCTCCGCAGATTTGGATTGGGGGAATGATATCTGAAGTGGGTGAACTGCATATATAAAGGCCCAGAAGCGCACATGAGAGTGAATGGCATAACCTCTCTGCCTGTTGCGATTGGGAGGGGTACCCGTCAAGGATGCCCGCTCTCACTCCTGCTCTTTGTGCTTTATATGGAGCCCTTTGCGGAAAGAGTCAGGAATCGACCGACGGTCACCGGAATCCGGATGGGAGACAGGGAACATAAAATATCCCTGTATGCGGATGACGTGGTGCTCTTTCTTACGCATCAGCTACTCTCCCTGCCCCACCTCTTGGAGGAAATCAAGACATTTAGTAAGGTCTCGGGATTTAGCATCAATATGCCGAAAACACTGGCCTTTAGCCTGACCCTCCCCAAAATTGATAAGGAACAATTGAGGCAGAGATTCCCGTTTGCGTGAGCTCGGGGAGGCATCTCATATCTGGGGTTACAGATTTTTCCCACAACAGAGAAGATAGTCAAGGTAAACTACTCAACCCTTCTAGAGGAGACCCGCTGTGAACTTCTCACTTGGAAGAAGCCAACAATGTCATGGCTAGGTAGGTTGGCAGCCATCAAAATGACACTTTTGCCACGCATTTTATATGTCATGCAAACGCTTCCACTATGCCCTCCACCCTGTATCTTAGCGAAACTACAACACCTCATTGGAGGCTTTATATGGGAAGGCAAGAGAGCCCGCATGGCTCGGCACCAAACATACCCAAGGCAGGCTGATGGGGCCCTTGGGGTCCCTCACCAGGAGAGAGATTTCTAAGCTGCGCAACTAGGGGTACATTATAGAGTGGTACAAGCTGGAGTCCGAGAAACACTGGTGCTTTATTGAATGCGCAATTTCTGGGCTGCACATCTGGAAGGTTCCATGGCTCCCTAGACGTACCCGGCCAGTGGGAGTTTGTCTCACCAGTACTGAGAGCCACCCTTGGGCGTGGGACAAAGTGCAGGAACCCCTTGGCCTTTCGACCCCTATATCCCCATTAACCCCGTTCATTGACAACCCAGACTTCCCCCCCAGCGTTGGAAGGGACTCGATATTTGAAGTGGCAGGAGGCCAACTGTAAAAGCATTGGGGATCTATTTGATGAGGCAGGGATCATGGAGTTCCCCAATCTGGTGTCGGGCTTTGGAATCCCCAAAGATTCATATTGGCAATACTTAGCGCTCCACCACTGGGTGACGCAACCTCAGGTACAACCCCACGCTAACCGTCCCCTGACTAAATTTGAAATATGGTATATAACTCGCACTTCTGACAAATGCCTGCTGTCGGATATCTATTCCTTCCTACATAAACCCAAGCATAACGTTAAAACCCCTGCGCAGCGTAGGTGGGAATCTGAACTGGAACGGGAATTTTCCCCTAAAGAGTGGCAGGATATAATCCACAGAGCCAGGGCCTCTTCATGCAGCACCGCCGGGAAATAAATGTTTTTAAAAATAGCACATTATTGGTAGTATACTCCAGTTAGAACTGCAAGGTGGAAGCCCGGGGGGACCGATCTGTGCTGGCGTAAATGTGGACCATCCGCATCCCTCGTCGCGTCAGCCGATCGACGGGGAGAAGTCGAAGAGCGACGATGCTTCTTCGACTTCTTTTTGTGCTTCGACTTACCCGACCCCGAGTGCGAAGACTTTGATGACTTGGACGAGTGGTGATGGCTCCGCGACCGGTCCCTTGACCTCCCTTGCGACCAGGACCTCGAACGGCGCGGAGCCGACCGCCGGCGCTCAAGCAGCTTTCGGGACCGCTCCCACAAAGCCTTCGGCGCCATCGACCGGCAGTCGGAGCACGACTTGGGGTCGTGGTCACGCTCCAGGCAAAAGAGGCACAAGCGGTGCGGATCCGTAACCGACATCAGTCGGGGACAGGAACTGCAGGCCTTGAAACCGGGCATCCCTCGTGCACCAGGAGTCGTAGACTCAAAAAGGACGTCGACAAAAGTCGCTCAAAAAAGTCAGTCAATAAGTGACTGGAGGTACTGCTCTCTCCCGATCTGCGCTGGCTGGCACAAAAAAATAAAGAACTGACGTCAGCGCGCGAGGGCGGCGTCTAAGTAGCTACTGCGACGTCATCCCGGCGACCACGACGGACGCGGAGCCGACCGACGCCACCTTCCGACGCGCAAAGGTACTGCTGACGAAAAAACTTTCCAGATCCAGTCTGACGCTTGGGGGTAATTCTAAGGTAAGGAATCTATAACTAACGTGTTTCTTACAGATACATCGTTACCGAAGGTAAGTAACTCGTTCATCTGATATAGACATCTAGCAGCAGATTCCTTAACTTAGAGTAGATACTAAAGCTATACCCCATTGGAGGAGGGTCTGCAACTGAAAACCACCAAGTTCCCAAGGGAAGTGATCCGTCAATATTGTTGACTAGAACAAGGTGGGGACAGCAATGCCAGCTTAGCTGACATCAGACCCATGAAGCTCAGTGTGGAAGCATGAGCAAGGGGAGCAAGGTACCACAATCCGTCAGAGAGACTAAACGAAATCACAGAACCATAAAGGTCAGTGCACAATGCAGGAATGCCATAAACTTCAGCAAAAAGAAGTGAAACTGAATATAGGATCCCAGGATCCGCCAAGAGACAAAATCCCAGAAAAGGGACTAAACAGTTAGACAGAGTCAGAACATACACATTGAGCGGGTGCCAAAAAAATGACATTCCAGAGGCAGGCTATGACTACCAGGAGATACATAGAGGTGGATTGCAAGAATACCCGTAAGCAGACCTTGTGTACCGTGAGAACCCACCACACAAGTGTACAATCCCAATGACACGTAACAGCCACAGCAGATGCGCGCCGACAGAGAAAGACAGGCGCATTAACAAGTAGTCAACCGGCGAACGTACCCACCGGTTCAATGACCAAGGATCACCGGCAAGCCGGACATACACACAAAGCCATCTCCCATGAGGGAGAGAGAGAAATAGAGAGGGATCTGGGACAATTCCCAGAAACCACAGCAGGGAAAAACCTGTATGCTCGCCCTCTCGCGTGCGTATACCTCATGACATATAAAGAGCACATAGAGACATAGGAAAAAGTCATGAAGCACAAGTTACTAACTTGTGTAACGATATATCTGTAAGAGACAGTAGTTCGTGACAGATTCCTTACCTTAGAATATCCCCAGGCGTCAGGCTGGATCCAGAAAGTTTTTGCGTAGCAGTACCCTTGCGCGTCGGTAGGCGGCGTCGTGCGGCTCCGCGTCCGTCGTCGGCGTCGTGATCGCCGGGATGACGTCGCGGGCAGTACTTAGACGCCGCCCCTGCGCGCTGACGTCAGTTCTGTACACGACTTTCCGCGCCAGGAACGCAGAGCTATGCAAGAAGCTGACACAGGTGTCTGAAAAATACTAGGGCCCTGAAAGGGATGTCCTTAACCCTAGAAATCAGTTCGCAGAACGGGGAGGATGGGTGGGGCGGTAAGGAATCTGTCACTAACTACTGTCTCTTACAGATATATCGTTACACAAGTTAGTAACTTGTGCATCTGAAAGAGACACGTTAGTGACAGATTCCTTACCTTAGAATAGATACCCCAGCAATACCAACCCCGGTGGTGGGTCTGCGAACAAAGATCAGACAAGGAAGTCCTGGAGGACAGAACGGCCAAAGAAGCCGTTCCTCCGGACATGACTGTCAAGGCAGTAATGCTTTGTAAACGTGTGCAGCGAGGCCCACGTAGCTGCCTGACAGATAACCGGCAGCGGAACACCGCGGCCCAAGGCCGTGGTAGCAGCCGTTGCCCTGGTGGAATGGGCACGCAGCCCAACAGGAGGCTCCTTCTTAGCCAAAGAATAGCAGGTCTTGATGCACAAGGTAACCCAGCGGGAGATGGTTCTCTTGTGCACCGCCCGACCTTTTTTGGCGCCCACGTAGCCAACAAAGAGCTGTTCATCCACCCGGAAGTGTTTTGTGCGGTCGATATAGAAGGAGAGCGCACGTTTTGGGTCCAGACGGTGGAGCCGCTCTTCCTCTCTGGAAGGATGCGGAGGCGGAAAGAAGGTAGGCAGAGTGATGGTCTGCCCAATGTGGAAGGCAGTAACCACCTTTGGCAAGAAGGACGGACGCGTCCGAAGAACAACCTTGTCTGGATGAACAGACAGAAAGGGAGGTTTGCAAGATAGAGCCTGGAGCTCACTCACCCGCCGAGCGGAGGTGATGGCCACCAGATAGGCTGTCTTCAGAGTGAGAAGACGAAGAGGACAGTTATGTAGAGGCTCAAAGGGAGCGCACATTAAAAAGGTAAGAACCAAGTTCAAGTCCCACTGAGGCATCACAAACGGAACAGGAGGGAAAAGGTGTGTAATGCCTTTTAAGAACCTGTTAACAACAGGGGACTTGAAAAGGGAGGGCTGATCAGGGAGCCTGAGGAAGGCCGAGATAGCACAAAGATAACCCTTGATGGTACCCAGGGCAGAACCCTGTTGGGCCAGAGAAAGAAGGAACAGAAGAACCTCAGAAAGAGGGGCAGAAAGGGGACTCACAGCCTTTGCTGTGCACCATGCCACAAATTTGTTCCACCTGCAGGCGTATACCACCTTAGTGGAGGGACGCCTGGCTGCCAGAATCACATCACAAACTTCGGGAGGCAAGTCGAAAGGAATCAACTGCCGCCGCTCAATCTCCACGCAAGCAGGTGTAGACTGGACAGGTTCGGGTGGAGGACCGTCCCCTGCTGCTGCGACAGAAGATCCTCCCGAAGAGGCAGACGGATCGGGGATCTACGCTCATACTGAGTAGCTCGGGATACCAAACTCTTCGAGCCCAGTCCGGAGCCACAAGAATGACTTGGGCCCGGTCGCGCCGAATCTTCTTCAACACTCTGGGTAGAAGTGGTATAGGCGGAAAGGCGTACAACAGACCGCAACTCCACTCGTGACGAAAAGCGTCGCCGAGCGAGTGCTGCCTTGGAAATTCCAACGCGCAGAACTGATGACATTGCGCGTTCTCTTCGGTGGCGAATAGATCTAACCAAGGCTCTCCCCATTGTAGAAAAGAGTCCTTGCGCCACTTCCGAGTGAAGACGCCATTCGTGATCCATCATGCACCTGCGGCTGGAGTTCGTCCGCCCTGGCGTTCAGGGAACCTGCCAGGTGTTGAACCATCAGGAACATGCCCTGGTGTTCCAGCCATGTCCAGAGGCGCAGAGCCTCCTGACAGAGGGTCCACGACCCCACCCCGCCCTGTTTGTTGCAGTACCACATGGCGGTGGTGTTGTCTGTGAACACCTGCACTACCTTCCCTTTGACAGAGGGAAGGAATGCATTGAGTGCAAGTCGGATCGCCCGGAGCTCCAGAATGTTGATATGGAGCCGGGACTCCGCCCGGAGACCAGAGGCCTCTGATCTCCGCCTCTCCCATGTGACCGCCCCATCCCAGAAGGGACGCGTCCGTCACAACTGTGTGCTCTGGCTGGGGAAGGGAGAGGGATCTACCCATGACCCATTGCCGGTTCGAGAGCCACCACTGCAACTGTTTTGCAGTCCCCTCCGAGATCTGGACGTGATCGGACAGGTTGCCCTGGTGCTGCGCCCACTGGAACTTCAGGTCCCACTGCAGAGCCCGCATATGCCATCTGGCATGATTGACCAGCAGGATGCAGGAGGCCATGAGGCCCAGCAGCCTCAGGGTCATCCGTACCGAAACCCAGGATAAAGGCTGAAAGTTCGGAATCATAGCCTGAATATCCCGGACTCGCCGTTCGGGAGGAGAGGCCCGAAACTGCGTCGTGTCCAGAACTGCTCCGATGAAAAGGAGCTGTGGAGAAGGAATCAGATGCGACTTCGGCACATTGATGGAGAACCCCAGCGAGTGCAGGAGTTCGGCCGTAGTCTGGAGGTGGGAGACGACTGCCTGGGACGAGCCCGCCTTCAGCAGCCAGTCGTCGAGGTAGGGGAAGACGGAAACCCCTGCCCGGCGCAGATGAGCTGCGACCACCGCCATCACTTTCGTGAACACCCGAGGGGCACTGGTAAGGCCAAAGGGGAGCACGGTGAACTGAAAATGCTCGAGGCCTACCGTGAACCGTAGGTAACGCCGGTGGGCCGGCAGGACGGGGATGTGGAAATAAGCGTCCTGCAAGTCCAACGCTACCAACCAGTCTCCAGGGTCGAGGGCAGTCAAGACCTGAGCTAGGGTGAGCATCTTTAACTTCTCCTTCCGGAGGAAGCGATTGACGTTCCAGAGGTCCAAGATAGGACGCATGTCCTCCTTGTCCTTTTTGGGCACCAGGAAGTAGTGGGAGTAGCAACCACGTCCTACTTCTGGGGTCGGAACATGCTCGATGGCCCTCTTGGCCAAGAGGGCCGTGACTTCCTTCTGCAGAAGTACCAAGTGATCCCCTGACATGCGGTGGAATTGAGGTGGCATGGCTGGGGGGTGGTCTCGAAGGGGAGGGAGTAGCCCTTCGGACAATGTCCAAGACCCACCTGTCCGAGGTGATGGGACGCCAGTGGTGAAGGTGATGGCGGACCCTGCCCCCTACTGGTGTGCTGTGCACCTGAAAGGAGGGACTAGGAGGGCTTGGAGGCCGCGGACGGGTTGGAGGTGGTGGCCTGACCCGCACGCTGGTTGCCCGAACCGCCACGGCGGTATCCACGTCCTCGGGCACGTGAAGACGCCTGCTGCGCGGGCCGGTGGCTGGGCTGCTGACGTGACTGGGCGCCCCTTCCGTGGCCACGATAGGGGCGAAAAGCAGAAGTTAGCGGAGGGCGTGTAGCAGAAAGGCCCAGGGACTTGGCAGTAGCCCGTGAGTCCTTAAAGCGCTCCAACGCATGGTCTGCTTTGGAACCAAATAGACCGACTCCATCAAAGGGCATGTCCATGAGAGTATTCTGGACATCCCCTGAAAAACCAGTGGTTCTCAGCCAGGCGTGGCGACGCAGCGCCACCGTCATTGCAATAGACCTGCCCAGCGAGTCGGCGGTATCAAGGCCACATCGTATGGTGTATTTGGCCGCATCCCTTCCTTCCGCAATGGCGCGGGAAAGCAGTGTCTGGACCTCCTCAGAACACTGGGGCAAAACAGTTGCCACCGAATCCCACAAGGAGTGGGTATATCGGCCCAAAAGACAAGCGGTGTTGATGGACCGCAAGCCAGCACTGGAGGAAGAAAAACCCTTCTTCCCAAATTGATCCAGGCGTTTGGATTCCCTATCCGGAGGGGCGGTAGGGAAGGCGGTTTGGGAAGCGGAGGCTTGGACAACCAAGCTCTCAGGAGTGGGGTGGACAGAGAGAAACAGGGGGTCGCCCGGAGCTGGGCGATGGCGTCGGGACACGTTCCTATCCACAGGAGCCCCTGTGTTGGGCTTGGACCAGGCGCCCAAAGAACGTCAGTAAGTGCATCGTTAAACGGCAGCACAGTCTCCAAGGAGGAGGCCGCCGGCTGAAGCACTTCTGTCAAGAGATTAGTCTTGACCGTCACCGTAGGGAGTCGGAGATGTAAGGCTCCAGCTGCCCTACGCAACACCGTTGCAAAATTGGCTCCCTCCTCCGTAGCCACGGGAGGAGACAGCATGCCAGTGTCAGGGGAAGTATCTAGACCACTGGCATCCCCTAGGTCCTCTGCCCAATCCTCATCATACTGACACTGCTGTGTCAGAGGGTCCTCAGACCCCCTCCCAGTCCTCCTGGTCCTCCTCCGGTTCAAAATAAGGAGGAGGAGGGACATTTGGGACCCAAGGTCCCATCGGCGCCGGAACCGGCGTCGAGCGACGTCGGTCCGGCTCCATGTCCGGAGCCGGAGAGTACATGGGGACGACGCCGCCCGGAGCCCCGGGCGGCGTCAGGAACGGCACCGGAGACATCGGCGCCGGCGGAGGCGTGGTCAGGTCGAACGGCGTCGATGGGGGTTGCGGTACCACCGGAGCCGGGATCGAGGCCGGGGCCGAAGCCGGAATCGAGGCTGGAGGCACGAGCGACTCCGGGACCGGAGTCGGCGGCGACGCCGGGGCAACCCCATCAGGGCCCGCGGGGCCCGAAGGCGCATTGGAGGGACCTTGAGGCCCGAAGAGGCGGGCCATGGCCGACAGGAATTCCTGTATTTGGGCCGGATCCGCCCCCGAACCCGGGAAGGACGGGTATTGCGGGGGCGACTCCACAGGCATGTCCGGGGCCGCGGGGACGGTGCCGGGAGGGGCCTCAGCCGAGTCGCGAGACCGGCGAGGCGAAGTCCTAGAGCGATGATGCTTTTTGGACTTCTTGTGCTTAGACTTACCGGACGACGAAGACTTGGATCCCGACGACCGGTGAGGACTCCGCGACCGACCCCTCGACCTCTCACGCGACCGGGGCTTGGAATGGCGCGGAGCCGACTGCCGGGCCTCGAGGAGCTTTCGAGACCGCTCTCGCAAAGCTTTCGGGTTGAGGGCCCGGCAGTCGGAACACGACTTCGTGTCGTGGCCTCGGCCGAGGCAGAAGAGAGACTCCAGATGCGGGTCTGTGATGGACATCATCCGAGCTCAGGCGTCGCAACGTTTAAAGCCGGGCATCCCTACGACACCTTGGAGTCGATTCGAAGAAACAGTGAAAAAATTCACCCAAAAAGTTAGTCAAAAAATGACTAGGGCACTGCTCTTCCTGGATCTGCGCTTGCTGGCGCGGAAAAAGAAGAACTGACGTCAGCGCGCAGGGGCGGCGTCGAAGTACTGCCCGCGACGTCATCCCGGCGATCACGACGCCGACGACGGACGCGGAGCCGCACGACGCCGCCTACCGACGCGCAAGGGTACTGCTACGCAAAAACTTTCCGGATCCAGCATGACGCCTGGGGATATTCTAAGGTAAGGAATCTGTCACTAACGTGTCTCTTTCAGATAGTGATAACCAAGGGGAAACTCGAAGAGTAACCCTAGAGAATAGGAAGTCGCCTAAAAGGTACCAACGGCACCGATGTAAAAAGAAGCAGGACATACAAGTCCATCCACAAAGGAGGGCGACCCCATCCCCCCCCCGACTGGGAAGGAAAGACCGAGCCACCGCGATACAGGCGGGAATACGGACCACCACACTAAGGAAAAAGAAATCAGTAACACAGAGACAAGAAATGTCTGAAAAAGTACGTATATAGACAGCATGATGCCAGAGAGCATCCGGAGACAGAATACGTCAGCTGAAAATCGCAGCAGAGACCAGGAGGAGAAACACCTGAGCCACGGGAACACCACGGGTCCCCCATGAAAGCATGCACACACCCAGCGTGGACCCACAGGTGGTGGCCGCCCCGAGCACAGAAAGAACCGATCTGGAGCAGAACGGACAAAGCGACCACAGGGACGTGCACCCACGCCCAAGACATCCAACAGTGCCACGGGGAGAATGAAGGCGGAAAGATGAGCCAAATGCAAGGCAGGAGGGTCCCCAGGGGTGAGCCGGAGACAGCAGAACCCCAACAAGACACCGGAGCAGACTGCGCCCACAGACGCAGGAGAGTGCAACGGAACAATCGTAAGCAGCAATACTAAAGCTCCAGGAGAAGGCCACACCAGTCCGTGGGCTGCAACAGAGCAGGCGTCCCACCCCAGCAGGAAGCATGGAACAAGGGGAGATGCCTACAGCATAACCCACAGGAATAATCCCCAGAGGGACAGAAAATAACGAAGAGAACTCCACGGGAGCCTCCGAAACTTCCGGGCAAGAAAGGGCAGCTACACAATAGTGAACGAATACCCCACATAGGGTACGTCAGATCCCTATAAAAAGCAAGGGACACCCCTTGAGTCAAGCTCATAGGCAGAGGTCAAAAAGAACCTTAAAAACAGCTAGCCCAGCTGTACCAGTTTTTTGAAAGAAAAAGCACGGCCAAACAGCCATACAACCAGTCTGGGAAATACGTCTTGAACCCAGAGTCGGAAATCATAAACGCAGTGACAATACTGCATATGAAAATACAAGTCCACCAAGAGGACTAAAAACCTGGCAGTCATTGAAATCCAGATAGGAGGCGCCGGACCGCCGAGTCGGCATGCTCATCAAACAGATGGGCCCCATCAAAGGGCGGATCCCCGAGTCTCCCCCGAACATTCTCGGGAAAACTGCCATCGCGTAGCCAAGCATGGCGACGCAGAGCAACTGACCTGGCCATAGCGGGACCCACGGAGTCGGTGGTGTCCATGGCTGACCGGACAGAAAACTGCGCCATGTCGCAGCCATCCCGAATAAGCCGGGCCAGGTCAGCACGAGGGCCCTCCGGCAAAGAGGGAAGAAGTTGTTTGACGGAGTCCCAAAGGGCAAAAGCAGCCCGAGCAAACACGCAGATCGTGTTGAGGGACCGAAGGCCTAAGCTGGCGGACGCAAAGACATTGCGGCCACATGACTCCAACCACCGAGACTCCCGAGTGGGAGGAAGCAAGTGGAGGAGGAGAGGAAGGGAGCGCTGCCTGGACCACAAGTCCTTTAGCCCTAGGATGGAGGGACAAACAGGCAGGGTCATCTGGAGCCGGGCGATGGCGATGTGCAATAGCACAACCCACGGGGTCCCCCGATGAGGGTCTGGCCCAAGTCCCCAGAAGGACATCGTACAGTGACCCGCCAAAAGGCAATAAGGGTTTCACCCCCACCATGCCCTGGTGGAGAAGATCCAACAAAGGAACCGAAGGCAGGGAAACAGAGGGCGGCTGCATTTGTAAGATATCCGCAGCCCTCGCAAACTCTGCGCTAGCCTCCGAAGCAATTCGAGGTGGAGACAGTAAGTCATCCGTTGGGGACGGCTGCAGGCTGAGCCGTCCACCCAAAGACAGAGGCCCCACATAGTGATGGGCCCGCCAGGGCCCCTGCTCCGGGGAGCATTGAAAAAACCCTGGGGGTGGGTAACCCACTGGGGTCATATCCTCCACCAGCAGAGGAACAGCCGGGAACGGATCCGGCATCGAGACGGCGTCGGATCGACGTTGACGACCCCTAAAAAGGACTCGTCCTCCCGGCGTCGGACAGGCGTCCACTCGACCTCCACCACGGCAGGAGCCTGCAGGAAGGAACGACGTGGACTCGAAGTCGAGCTCCGCGCCGCAGCCGCATCCAGCGACAACGCAGGGCGCCCTGTATGGCTGTGCGAAGACGCATCAGGAGGGCCAGGTGTCATAGCCGGGGATGGAACCGGCGTCGACTGACGGCGAGACAGCGTCGGGTCGACGCCGACGAACCCCGAAGAGGACTCGTCCGCCCGGCATCGGACCTGTGTCGACTCGACCTCTCGTCAACTCGGAGTTGAGCCCCGCGCTGCAGTCGCATCCAGCGACGACGCAGGGAGCCCTACAGGGCTGTGCGAAGACGCACCAGGAGGGCTAGACGTCGTAGTGGGATGCCACTCCGGGCGGTGTCCTGATGTTGCAGCGACCCCGGAACCAAGGCACTCTGTTGGCACCGAGGGCGAACCCGCCGGCGAACACCCGACCTGAGTCCCTACCCCCACTGTGGGGCCAGGAGGCGCGCCAGGGAGTGGGGGTGACCCAAAGATGGCTTGCAGAGCCCTGGAATAGGCTTCCATCTGGGTCCGAGTCGCCCCAGCACCAGGAAACGGGGGGTAGGCGGGGGCCGACTCCTGAGGCCCCGTGTCTGGTGAAAACCGGGAGCAGCAGGCGCCGACGTCACGCTTGTGCGAGGTAGACGACCTCCGTGACTTCTTCCGGTACTTACCCGAGGCAGGCGAGCGGCGTCCACGGGAATGACTCCGGGACCTCTCCCGAACAGGAACCTCAGCGTGGGAAGAAGAACTGCTCCGTCTGGATCAGTCTGCTGGAGACGGAGGCCGGCGCCGCGAGGTTTCTGACCGGGACAACCGGGCGGACATCAATTTCATCCGTTGCTCCAGCAGGGACTTCAGCTTCAGCTGCCGGCAGGCGTCACACTCGGCGGAGTCGTGGTGCTCGCCCAAGCACCACATGCAGATCTCATGTGGATCGGTCACTGACATCTGCCGCGAACAGGACGCACACGACTTGAAGCCGGATGGCATCGCACACTGTTCCAGACGTGAAAAGGCGTCATGAAGGCCTGAAAACAAACAGGCCAGAGGAACCGCTTCTCCCGGATCCGCATTGGGATGCGAAAAAGAAGAAAACTGACGTCAGCACGCCCGGGGGGGGGTGACTTATATGGCTCCATTGACGTCTCTTCCGTGTACGACGTCAGGACGGAGCCGGGCGACGCCGCCCCCCGGCGTGCAGAGGTATTGCTGGGAAAAAAGATTTTCCGGATCCAGTCTGACGCCTGGGGATATTGTTCAGGAATCTGCGGCTAGATGTCTCTATCAGATACATGGGGCACCACCATCGAGTTCCTATCTTCTGAGTTCAGGGAACTTACCTGCCCCAGATACCTTTGAGCACTCCGACTGTCGGCTATACATCCCCAGCCAGAAAACCAACCTCAGGGAAATTATGTCCCCCCCTGTAAACCCTCGTTAACAACCCGATTCAAGGAGCCCCTCTGACACCATATACTTTGCCCTTCATCATCTATAACTTTCCCTTTCCTTTCTTTTCTTTCCTAAACTGTTCACTCTTTCTATTGTCCCCCACCGGCCTTAGGATGTAGGTGGCGGCTATTGTTAACCTCTGCATCTTAAAAACCAATAAACAGATTTGAACCACAAAGTGGATTTTTGTCTGGGGCTTTAAAGACGAATTAGCCTTGTTCAACATGAGGCCCAGTTTCTGGAAGAGATTGATGCAGGCCGCCTTAGAACTTTTTGCCTCTTCCTTTGAGGCAGAAGGAAGCCAGTCGTTGAGGTATGGTAACACCGGATAACCTTCTCGCCGGAGAAATGCAGCTACTGGAGGGAGAAATTTGGTAAATATTGAAGACGCTGATTTGAGACCGAAAGGTAATGCCTTGAACGCTACAAAGAATTGAAGGTACTTTCTGTTGTGTTTGCGATGAATTGGATTTTATAGCTATGGAATTGGAATATGGAAATATGCATCCTGAAGATCCAAAGAGGTAATAACGTCTCCTTTCTGCATTATCAGGAGGACTTGTTGAAGAGCTACCACTCAGAATGTTTGCTTTTTCAGAAATGTGTTTAGTGCTTGAGATCCAGGATTGGCCTCCATTGACCAGTCTTCTTTTTGATTAGGAAAAACCTGGTATTAAAAACCTTGATTCCTTTGTGATTTGGGGACAATCTCTATATACCCCCTTCTGGAGAAGAGCGAGAATGCTCTTTTGAAGCTGATGGAGATGATGTTCCTTCTTGGGTGGACATACTGGGGGTCTCTGAACAAACCCCAAAGTATGTCCTGTATGAACAATTTGTGTTACCCACTAGTCTGAGGTTATTTCTTCCCATGCCACAGAAAAAATGTAAATTTTCCCTTCCTACCTCTGAGTACCGGATAGAAGAGGAGGCAAAGGTGAAGAGTCAAGTTCTCTTTTGACTGTCATTGTTACATGCTTGTGAAGAAGAACAAGTTACTTACCTTCGTAAATGATATATCTGTAGGAAACATAGGTTAGTTATAGATTCCTTACCTTAGAATTACCCCCAGGTGTCAGACGGGATCCAGAAACTTTTTCGTCAGCAGTACCACTGCGCGTCGGAAGGTGGCGTCGGTCGGCTCCGCGTCCGTCGTAGGCGCATGGTCGCCGAGATGACGTCGCGGTAGCTACTTAGACGCCGCCCTCGCGCGCTGACGTCAGTTCTGTACACAACTTTCCACGCCAGAAACGCAGAGCCATGCAAGACACTGACCACAGGTACACAAAACTAGGGCCCTGAAAGGATGTCCTTAACCCTAGAAATCAGTTCGCAGAACGGAGAGGATGGGTGGGGCGGTAAGGAATCTATAACTAACCTATGTTTCTTACAGATATATTGTTACCGAAGGTAAGTAACTTGTTCATCTGAAAGAAACAGTTAGTTATTAGATTCCTTACCTTAGAATAGATACCCCAGCAATACCAACCCCGGAGGTGGGTCTGCGAACCAAGATCACACCAGAAAATCCTGGAGAACAGAACGGCCAAAGAAGCCGTCTCTCCGGACTTGGCTGTCCAGGCAGTAGTGCTTTGTAAACGTGTGCAGTGATGCCCACGTAGCTGCCTGACAGATGTTTTTCAGAGGAACTCCTCGTCCCAAAGCAGTAGTGGCTGCCGTCGCCCTGGTGGAATGGGCGCGAAGCCCCACTGGAGGCTCCTTTTTTGCTAGAGAATAGCAGGCTTTAATACACAAAAAGACCCATCTAGAGATGGTCCGCTTGTGTGCGGCCCGACCTTTCTTGGCGCCCACGTAGCCAACAAAGAGTTGGTCATCCACCCGGAACTCTTTGGTGCGATCCAGATAGAAGGAAAGCGCACGTTTTGGGTCCAGATTGTGGAGCCTCTCTTCCTCTTTCGAAGGATGCGGAGGCGGGAAGAAGGTGGGCAAAGTGATGGTTTGGCCAATATCAAAGGAGGTGACCACCTTAGGAAGAAAGGATGGACGAGTTCTGAGGACAACCTTGTCCGGATGTACGGCCAGAAAAGGAGGTTTAGATGAAAGAGCCTGGAGCTCACTCACTCTCCTGGCAGATGTGATGGCTACCAAGAACGCAGTCTTAAGAGCTAAGAGACGAAGAGCACAGTTGTGAAGCGGCTCAAAGGGAGCGCACATCAAATAAGTCAAGACCAAATTCAAGTCCCACTGAGGCATTACGAAAGGGACAGGAGGAAAGAGATGAGTAATGCCTTTCAAAAAACGATTTACCACTGGGGACTTGAAGAGAGAAGGCTGAACAGGAAGCCTATGAAAGGCAGAAATGGCCGAGAGATAGCCCTTGATAGTGCCCAGAGCCGAGCCCTTCCGGGCCAAAGAAAGGAGGAACAAGAGAACCTCAGAAAGAGGGGCAGAAAGGGGATCCACAGCCTTTGCTGCGCACCATGCCACAAATTTGTTCCACCTGCAGGCGTATACCGTCTTAGTGGAGGGGCGCCTGGCTGCCAAGATAACATCACAGACTTCGGGAGGTAAGTCGAATGACATCAACTGCCGCCCCTCAATCTCCACGCAAGGAGGTGGAGGCTGGACAGGTTCGGGGGGAGGACCGTCCCCTGCTGCTGCGACAGAAGATCCTCCCGAAGAGGCAGTCGGATCGGAGGATCGATGGCCATGTTGAGCAGCTCGGAATACCAGACTCTTCGTGCCCAATCCGGCGCCACAAGAATGACTTGGGCCCGGTCACGCTTGATCTTCTTCAGCACTCTGGGCAGAAGTGGTATAGGCGGAAAGGCGTTTAGAAGACCGAAAGTCCACTCGCGACGAAAAGCGTCACCTAGCGAGTGCCGCCTTGGAAATTCCAACGCGCAGAATTGCTGACATTGCGCTTTCTCTTCGGTGGCGAATAGATCTAACCAAGGCTCTCCCCACTGCTGAAAGAGACCTTACGCCACCTCAGAGTGAAGACGCCATTCGTGATCCATCATGCACCTGCGGCTGAGTTCGTCCGCCCTGTCGTTCAGGAAACCTGCCAGGTGTTGAACCACCAGGGATATGCCCTGATGTTCCAGCCATGTCCAGAGGCGGAGGGCCTCCTGACATAGGTTCCACGGCCCCACCCCGCCCTGTTAATTGCAGTACTACATGGCGGTGTTGTTGTCCGTTAACACCTGCACTACTCATCCCCGGACAGAGGGAAGGAATGCTTTGAGTGCAAGACGGATCGCCCGAAGCTCCAGAAGGTTGATATGGAGCCCGGACTCCGCCGGAGACCAGAGGTCTCTGATCTCCGCCTCCCCCATGTGGCCGCCCCATCCCAGAAGGAATGAGTCTGTCACCACTGTGTGTTCTGTTTGGGGAAGGAAGAGGGATCTGCCGTTACCCAATCCTGGTTCGTGAGCCACCACTGCAGTTGTCATGCAGTGCCCTCCGAGATCTGGACGTAATCGGACAGATTTCCCTGATGCTGCGCCCACTGGAACTTCAGGTCTCACTGCAGAGCCCGCATATGCCACCTGGCATGATCGACCAGCAGGATGCAGGAGGCCATGAGGCCCAGCAGTCTCAGGGTCATCCGGACCGAAACCCGGGACAGAGGCTAAAAGATCGGAATCATAGCTTGAATATCCCGGATCCACTGTTCAGGAGGATAAACCTGAAACTGCGTTGTGTCCAGAACCGCTCCGATGAAGAGGAGCTTCTGAGAGGCAATCAGGTGCGATTTCGGCACGTTGATGGAGAACTCCAGCATTGCAGGAGCTCAGCCGTAGTCTGGAGGTGGGAGACGACTGTCTGGGGCGAGCCTGCCTTCAACAACCAGTCGTCGAGATAGGGGAAGACTGAAACCCCCGATCTGCGCAGATGCGCTGCAACCACCGCCATCACTTTTGTGAACACCCGAGGGGCGCTGGTAAGGCCGAAGTGGAGCACAGTAAACTGAAAATGCTCGTGGCCTACCGTGAGCCGCAGGTAACGCCGGTGGGCCGGCAGGACAGGGATGTGAAAATAGGCGTCCTGCAAGTCCAATGCTACCATCCAGTCTCCAGGGTCGAGGGCAGACAAGACCTGAGCAAGCGTCAACATTTTGAACTTCTCCTTCCGGAGGAAGCGGTTGACGTTCCTGAGATCCAAGATAGGATGCATGCCTTTGTCCTTCTTGGGCACCAGAAAGTAGTGAGAATAGCAACCACGACCTACTTCTGGGGCAGGAATGCGCTCGATGGCTCCCTTGGCCAAGAGAGCCGCAACTTCCTGCTGGAGAAGGCCCAGATGATCCTCCGACATACAATGGTACTGAGGTGGCATGGCTGGGGGGGTAGTCTCGAAGGGGAGGGAGTAGCCCCTTCGGACTATTTGCAAAACCCACCTGTACGACGTGATGGTGCGGCAGTGGGGGAGGTGATGGCGAATCCTGCCGCCAACTGGCGATTGATGGGCCTGAAAAGTCGGACTAGGAAGGTTTGGAGGAGGAAGCGGGGGTTGGTGGACTGTCCCGCTCGCTGGCCCCCAGAACCACGGCGGTGGTCCCCACGTCCCCGGCCGCGCAAAGGTGGTGCAGCTTGCGTCAGCCTGTGGCCCTGGGCGGGACGTAGTGGGGCACCCCTTCCGTAGCCACGAAAGGAGCGAAAAGCAGACTGCGCAGGGCGGTTGGAGAGGCCCAAGGACTTGGCCGTAGCTGGTGAGTCCTTGAAATGCTCTAGAGCGTGGTCTGCTTTGTCGCCAAAAAGGCGACGGCCATCAAAAGGCATGTCCATAAGAGTGCTCTGGACATCCCCAGAAAAGCCAGTCGATCTCATCCAGGCGTAGCGTCGAAGGGCTGACGTGGAAATCGTCCCGCCCAGAGAATCGGCGGTATCCAGCCCACAGCGGATGGTAAACTTCGCTGCGTCTCTCCCTGCGGCCACAGCCTGGGAGAGTACAGTCCGGGCCTCATCCAGACACTGAGGCAGCACTTGCGCTACCATATCCCACACAGAGTGGGAATAACGGCCCAATAGACAGGCGCTGTTTACCGACCGCAGTCCCAAGCTGGCGGAAGAGAAAACCTTCTTCCCAAGATGATCCAGCTTCTTGGATTCCCTATCCGGTGGTGCCGTAGGGAATGCGCTCTTGGAAGCAGAGGCTTTGACCACCAAGCTCTCAGGGATGGGGTGTTGGGAGAGGAAAGTGGGGTCACCCGGAGCCGGGCGGTGGCGTCGGGCAACCATCCTATCCACGGGAGCCCCCGTGTTGGGCCTGGACCAGGTGCCCAAAAGGATGTCGGTAAGGGCTTCATTGAACGGAAGCAGGGGCTCCGAAGAGCTTGCTTGCGGTTGAAGCACCTCTGTCAAGGAGGTTAGTCCTGACCGCCACCGTAGGAAGCTCGAGGTGGAGAGACTCGGCCGCCCTACGCAACACCACTACATAGGAAGCTCCCTCCTCCGTAGCCACGGTAGGAAGAGACAACATGCCAAGGTCTGGAGAGGTATCGAGACCACTGGCATCCCCCAGTTCATCTCTCCAGTCCGAATCCTCATCCAACTGGTCGGTCAGAGGGTCACCTGACCCCTCCCAGTCCTCCTCCTCGTCCTCTGGGTGCCAATCTGGCCTGTAAGGGACCCCAGGAGTGAACAGGGGCATAAAAACCCCACTCAGCGCTGGATCCGGCGTCGGGCGACGCCGTTCCGCTCCATGTCCGCATCAGGATGGAGGCTGGGGTCGATGCCGGCTGGGGGCACAACCGGCGTCGAGTGCGGTTGCGGTGCCAAAGGAAACAGCGCCGGGGGAAGGCGTAGTGAGGTCAACCGGCGCCGATCCGGATCTAGGCCTGGATCCATGAGGGCCCTGCTGCGCCGGAGCCGCCGGCAGAGAAGACCGAGGACCCCCGCGGGGCCCGAAGGCGCGCTGGCGGGGTCGGGCTGCCCAAAGATGGAGTGCATCGCCTCGTAAAACTTACGAAGCAGGGCAGGAGTCGCTCCGGGTCCCGGAAAGGGAGGGAAACTCTGAGTCGACTCTTCAGCCTCCGCACGCGGAGCCGCAGGAGGGGCACCACCCGCATCCCTCGTCACGTCAGCCGACCGAAGGGGAGAAGTCGAAGAGCGACGATGCTTCTTCAACTTCTTCTTGTGGTTCGACTTACCTGACCTAGAGTGCGAAGACTTGGACGACGAGTGGTGATGGCTCCGCGACCGGTCCCTCGTCCTGCCGGCGCTCAAGAAGCTTTCGGGACCGCTCCCGCAAAGACTTCGGAGCCATGGTCCGGCAGTCGGAGCACGACTTGGGGTCGTGGTCGCGCTCCAAGCAAAAGAGGCACATGCGGTGCGGATCCGTCACTGACATCAGTCGGGTACAGGAACCGCAAGCCTTGAAGCCGGGCATCCCTAGGTGCACCTGGAGTCGGTAAGACTCAAAAAGACGTTGACAAAAGTCGCTCAAAACGTGCAGTGAAAAAGTGACTGGAGGTACCGCTCTCTCCGGATCTGCGCTGGCTGGCGCGGAAAAAGAAAGAACTGACGTCAGCGCGCAAGGGCGGCGTCTAAGTAGCTACCGCGACGTCATCTCGGCGACCACGATGCCTACGACGGACGCGGAGCTGACTGACGCCACCCTCCGACACGCAGAGGTACTGCTAACAAAAAACTTTCCGGATCCAGTCTGACGCCTGGGGGTAATAATAACGTAAAGAATCTATAACTTAACTGTTTCTTTCAGATATTCTCTTTCTCCCCGAAGATTTTCCATAAGATTGCCTTTGATTATGATTATAGGAGTTTCCCTGATCTCTTAGGATAGAAGGCGTGTCCCAGCCCTCCATATTGGTTGAATCCTCTTCTAACATTCTGGATTTTTGAGAGCACGAAAATTAGATGTTCCAAATCCACGATAATGTTAAAGCCCCAAAGCTCTTGCTGCGTCACTATCAGTATTAAGACCTTGTAGGGCTTCATCAACATGCTTACCAAAAAGAATAAAGCCATTAAAGGGCATGTCCAAAATCTTAGATTGGACCTCAGGAAGAAAGGCTGTACATTTTAACCAACCTTACCTTCTTAGGACTGTACCTCCTGTAAATTGGCAGAAATCTGGATTTGAGGCATCCATTGCCGCATAAATAATGTATGAGGAGGTTAACTGTCCTTCTTTAAGGATAGCACAAGCCATTTCCTTCTTAACTTCAGATTTACGCTCTAATGAATAAGTTACTTACCTTCAGTAATGCATTATCTGGTAGAGACTATCTAGCTGCAGATTCCTTACCTTTGAATTTTCCCAGACGTCAGGCCGGATCCGGAAACCTTTGCTGAGCAATACCCCTTGCGAGCGACGTCGGGTGGCTCCATTCGGCTCCGCGTGACGTCAATGGAGTCGGTAGCGTCGGTTATGACGTTGCGGTGCCTACATAGGCGCCACCCAGGCGCGCGGACGTCAGCACTTTTCGTTTTTCCACGCCAGAAGCGCAGAGCCACGAAGTGACTGACGTAAATGTGTGCAAAACTAGGGCCCTGAAAGGGGAAAACCCTAGTCCTCCAACATCAGTCCGCAAAGCGGGGAGGCATGGGTGGGGCTGTAAGGAATCTGCAGCTAGATAGAGTCTCTACCAGATAATGCGTTACCGAAGGTAAGTAACTTGTTCATCTGATAGAGGCTTCTAGCTGCAGATTCCTTACCTTTGAATCAGATACCCAAGCCATACCATCCCGGCGGTGGGTTGCAGACTCATGGACTAGACTAAAAAGTCTTGCAGGACTGAGTGGGCAAAGTGCCCGTCCCTGCGCACCATCAAGGCAATAATGTTTTGCGAACGTGTGCAATGATGTCCAAGTCGCTGCCTGACAGATGGCCAAGGCTGTAGTCGCAGCTTTTCCCCTGGTGGAATGGGCCCTTAATCCCTCAGGGGGCTGCTTCTTCGCCAAGGCATAACAGATTTTAATGCAGAGAACAACCCAGCGAGAGATGGTTCTTTTCTGCACTGCCTTTCCCTTATTTGCTCCCACATACCCCACAAAGAGTTGGTCATCCTCCCGGAACTCTCTTGTGCGGTCAAGGTAGAACGACAACGCTCTTTTTGGGTCCAGTCAGTGGAGACGCTCCTCTTCCTTAGAGGGATGTGGGGGAGCAAAGAAGGTGGGCAAAGTGATGGACTGACCCAGATGGAATGGGGTCACAACCTTTGGTATTGGGGAGAGGAGTTGGCCTAACGGCTAAGGCGGTCGACCTCGAATCTGGGGAACTGGGTTCGAGTCTCAGCAATGACGCTGAAAATCCTGTGATTCTGGGCAAATCACTTAATCTCCCCGTGCCTAACAAAAATGAATGTGTCCTCATGTAATGCAACTGGTGCTATGTAAAGTGCCCTGATACCCGATTCGGGTCAAGTTCGCTCTATATAAAACTCTGTAAAAAAAAAAAAAAAAATAATTAAAAAAAAAAATGAATGATGCTCTGGTGCGAAGCACCACCTTGTCCGGAAAGGACATTAGATAAGGGGACGAGCTGGATAACGCCTGCAACTCACTCACCCTCCGGGCTGATGTAATCACCACTAAGAAGGCTGTTTTGATGGTCAACAGCCGGAGGGGACAATTGTGCAAAGGCTCGAAAGGAGTGCACATCAGGTAAGTGAGGACCAAATTAAGGTCCCGTTGTGGCATAATAAAGGGCTTGGGTGGAAACAAGTGAACCAGCCCTTTAAGAAATCCATTTACAATAGGAGATTTAAAAAGAGAAGGTTGGTCTGGCAGCCGCAAAAAGAAGACAGAGCAGAAAGGTAGCCCTTTTTTTTTTGATTTTTCAAAAACCTTTATTGGAAAAGATTGCACAGCATAGTTACATAGTTCCACAATAGCAAAGGATTAAGCACAGCAATACAGTGCAACACGGCAGAGACAGTCGCAAACTTGTGACACATTGGGGACAATGTCATGGAGAGTTGTCATAAAACCACAGGAGAGGTGAAAGCATACGACCGAGGGAAGCACCATGGGTGGGGGGGGGGGAGGGCAGAGGGGGTGGAGGGGGGCGTGAGCGAAGAGGAAGCAGTTCATGGACTAACACCGGCGGCCGCCGCGGGCGGGGTGCCGGCGGGGAGAAGTCGCAGGATGCTGGGGATCATGGCTTGAAAGGTAGGTGACAAGTGGGCCCCATATGTCAAGTGGGCGAGACTTGGCTGGCAAAAGGTCCCAGAACTCAGATAGGAGGGTTTGGCAGCAGGACGCATCCTCGAGCCAGAGGGCTACCTTAGGCGAAGGCCTGCGACCCCAGCACATGGAGACCCTACGCCGCGCGAGGAGCAGCAGCATGGCAGTCAAACGACGGGAGGCATCCGGGCAAAATTTAACGAAGCCTAAGAGGCAGAGCACGGGGTCAGGTTGAAGTGGTGACGAGGTAATTTCGGAGATAATAGCGCAAACCTCACGCCAGTATGAAGAGACCCGGGGGCACGGCCAGGCAAGATGAGAGAAATCAGCCACGGGCGCGGAGCAGCGCAAGCATCTGTCACTTGCTACAAGACCTAATCTATGAAGCTGGGCGGGAGTACGATACAGCCTATGTATGTATTTGAAGTGTATAAGGCGCAAACGATAGTTGGGGGAGAGGCGTTTGATCGGAGTACAACAATACAGCCAATCAGCTTGAGAAATCTCGATTCCCAGGTCCTCACCCCATGCCATGCGCGCCCGGTCGGTAGAGATGGAGGATGCTGCAAGCGTGTAAGCATAAATTTTAGTAACCAATTTCTTAGGAGAAGAGGAGGCATAAAGAAGATCAAGAGTGGCCATCGAGGGAGGGGTCTGGGGAAAGGTGGAGTGGAGCTCCCTGCAAACAGCCAGGAGTTGGTAATATAACAGGGTATCCATGGGGCCAGAATCAGTGACAAGCGAGAAAAATTTATTCCCCGGATACAGGTCCGATATTGTGGAGAGGCCCAGACGAGTGGCGTGTTTAACCATCCCTGACGACTGGAGTGGAGGAAAAGCGGGGTGATGGGCAATGGGCATCGTGTTTGCGGATAGCATATCAAAGCCGGAAATTTTACGAATTCCGTCCCAGGCCCAGCGCAAGGTTTCGACCGTGTCGATTTCAGTGCGTTGGAGTTTCGCCGGGGCGAATAGTGCAGTTGTGAGCGGCCACGGGGCGGCGAGGTCGGCCTCCACCGCGACATGGGGTTGGAACGGAGTGGGGTGGAGCCAGAAATGGAGAAAGCTGGCCTGAGCGCTAAGAGCGTAGAGCTTGAAGTCCGGGGCTCCCAGCCCGCCGCGCGACATCGGGAGAGTCAGGATGTTATAAGCGATCCTGGGTTGCCGTCCGGCCCAAACCAGGGTAATAAGCAAAGAGCGAACCTTGCGATAGAAATGAGCGGTGAGAGGGATGGGGATGTTAACGAAGAGATATAAGAACTTTGGAAGCACCACCATTTTGGCGATCGCTATGCGCCCGGCCAAAGAGAGAGGCAGCCGGTTCCAAAGATGGATCTTGGACTCTAACCAGTCCACTGCGCGGCCAAAGTTAACTCTCCAGAGTTCATCCATGTCTCTGCTTAGCCAAACACCCAAATACCTAGTGGGCTCCGAAGCCCACACAAAAGGGTAATCGGGATCAAAGGGAGCCGTGGCGTCCGTGAGAGGAAATAGTACAGATTTATTCCAATTAACCTGAATGCCAGAATAGCCACCAAAACGTATCACCTCACGGAGAAGTGGACTGAGATTACCCTGGGGATGATGGACATAAAGAGTGATGTCGTCCGCGTACATGGAAACTAGTAGAGCACGAGCTGCGAATCCAATGCCTCTCTGGGTATGATGTTGCCGGAGACGAGCTGCGAGAGGTTCCATAGCGACAGCGAAAAGCATGGGGGACAGCGGACAGCCCTGCCGAGTACCGCGCCCGATAGAAATGGGCTCGGAGATCTGTCCGTTGATGCGGAGACGGGCGGTGGAAAGAGTGTTCAGAAGTAACACCTTGCGTATAAAGACCTGGCTGAAGCCCAGGTGGGTAAGAAGATAAAACAAGAAGGGCCATTCCAAGGTGTCGAAGGCCTTGGTGGCATCGAGCAGAGCCGCCACTGCCGGAAGCGACGGGTTGATTTGATTAAGGACGGAGAAAATGGTCCGGAGGTTGTGAGAGGTGGCGCGACCGGGGATAAAACCGGACTGGTCTGGGAGGGCAATGAGTGGCATGAGCGGAAGGAGACGGGAAGCAAGCAGCTTGGCGAAAATTTAGTTGTCTGTATTAATGAGGGATAGGGGGCGGTAGGAATCTCTCTGCTCGGGGGACTTGTCCGGCTTGAGAAGTAAGGTTAACAGTGCCTCACGCAGCGATGGGGGGAACTGGCCCGTTTCAAAGGACTCGTTATACATGGCAGCTAAGTGAAGAATCAAAAGCGGGGCAAAGGCCTTATAAAAGGAGGCCGGAAGGCCGTCGGAGCCGGGGGCCTTGTCACCGGGCATACTGTTTATGGCAGCTAGAATCTCCTCTTTAGAGAAGGGCTCATCCAGGAATTCCCGATGTGAATTACCTAGCCAGAGAAGTTGAAGAGTATCAAAATATTGGTTGAGAACTTCTCAAGGTGGTACCGATCCGGCCGTATAAAGTTGTGTGTAAAATGCAGTGAAGCGCGCTTTGATTTCTTCAGGGGAGGTAGTGCGGGAAGGTCCGCCGTCCTGAAGGGCAGAGATATACGATGCTGCGCAAGGCCGACAAAGGAGATTAGCAGGAGTTTTTCCAGGGCGATCGCCCTCACCGAAGCGACGCGCCCGCGCCTCTCTGCCGAGAAACGCCAGTTCTCTATTCGCCTCGTCGGCAAATTCAGTCAGTTTCCCGCGTATCTGAGCGAGTGTATCAGTATTCGGGTTCTGGGCATGGGAAGCGTCTAGCAGTTTAATCTCCCTTTCAATTCTGTCCAGAGTGCCGCGAATGGAGCGTAGAACACCAGATTGCTTGGAGATGCATTCCCCGCGGATTACAGTCTTAAACCCTTCCCAAAGCGTGGATGGGGAGTCCACTGAACCCTCGTTGAGCTCAAAATAGTTTACGATTGCAGTTTGTATCTCGTCGCAGAAGACCGAGTCGCGTAGTGCATTCGGGGGGAGCTGCCATGAGAAGGCGCGGCAGGGAGAGTGAGGAAGATGGAGGGATAAGCGAACGGGAGCATGGTCGGAGAGAGTGCGCGCGCAGAAAGGTAGCCCTTGAGAGTTCCCAAAGCAGAGCCCTGCTGGGCAAGGGTCAGAATGAACAAAAAGACAGCAGAAAGAGGAGCAGAAAGAGGGTCAATAGACTTTTCTGTACAGTATAATACAAACTTTGGCCAACGGTAGGCATATACCGATTTAGTGGAGGGCCGCCTGGCCGCCAGAATAACATTACAGACCTCGGGAGGAAGGTCAAAAGCCATCAACTGCCGCCGCTCAATCTCCACGAATGGAGGTGCAGAGTTGACAGGTTCGGGTGGAGAACCCTCCCCTGCTGCTGCGACAGAAGATCCTCCCGAAGGGGCAGCCTGATCGGAGGATCGACACTCGTGCTCAGAAGCTCTGGATACCAGACTCTCCTTGCCCAGTCCGGCGCCAAAAGGATGACTTGGGCCCAGTCGCTCCTGATCTTCTTCAGAACCCTGGGCAGGAGTGGTACGGGTGAAAAGGCGTACAACAGGCCTGAGCTCCACTCGCGATGAAACGCGTCGCCGAGCGATAGCCGCCTTGGAAACTCCAGTGCGCAGTACTGCTGACATTGCGCGTTCTCTTCTGTGGCGAACAAATCTAACCAAGGTTCTGCCCACTGCTGAAAAAGACCTTGTGCAAACTCCGACTGGAGACGCCATTCGTGATCTGCTAGGCATCGACGGCTGAGATCGTCCGCCCTGGCGTTCAGAGATCCTGCCAGGTGTTGAACCACCAGTGTTATGCCCTGTTGTTCCAGCCATGTCCAGAGACGCAGGGTCTCTCGACAAAGGGTCCATGACCCCACCCCGCCGTGTTTGTTGCAGTTACACATGGCGGTGGTTTTGTCCGTGAACACCTGCACCAACTTCCCCTTGACAGAGGGAAGAAATGCTTTCAATGCCAAGCGAATCGCTCAGAGCTCCATCACGTTTATGTGGAGCCCCGTTTCCACTGGAGACCAGTGACCTCTGATCTCCATCTCTCCCAAGTGGCCGCCCAATTCCAGAAGTGACGCATCCGTCACTATTGTGAAATCCGGTTGGGGAAGGGAGAGAGGTCTGCCTTTGACCCAATCTCGGTTCGTTAGTTCGTTAACCACCACTGCAGATCCTTCGCAGTTCCTTCCGAGATCTGAACCACGTCTGTGAGATTTCCCGGATGCTGTGCCCACTGGAACTTCAAGTCCCACTGCATAGTCCGCATACGCCATCTCGCGTGTCTTACCAACAGGATGCAGGAGGCCATGAGGCCCAACAGCCTCAGAGTCAACCTCACCGAAATCCAGGATAGAGGCTGAAATATCGGAATCATAACCTGAATATCCTGTACTTGCTGCTCGGGAGGATAAGCCCGAAACTGCACTGTGTCCAGAACAGTTCCGATGAAAGGGAGGGTCTGAGAAGGAGTCAGGTGCGACTTCGGCACGTTTATAGAGAACCCCAGCGAATGCAGGAGGTCTGCCATAGTCTGAAGGTGGGAGAAGACTGCCTGGGGCGAGGACGCCTTCAAAAGCCAGTCGTCAAGGTAGGGGAAGACTGAAACCCCTAATCTGCACAGATGAGCTGCAACCACCGCCATCACCTTGGTGAACACCCGAGGAGCACTGGTAAGGCCGAAGGGGAGCACGGTAAACTGAAAGTGCTCGTGGCCTACCTTGAACCGCAGGTAACGCCTGTGGCCCGGCAGGACGGGAATGTGAAAATATGCATTCCGCAGGTCCAATGACACCATCCAGTCTCCTTGGTCTAAGGCAGACAAGACCTGAGCCAATGTGAGCATTTTGAATTTCTCCTTTTTGAGGAAGAGATTGACGGTCCGAAGATCCAAAATGGGCCGAAGCCCCTTGTTCTTCTTTGGAATCAGAAAGTAGCGGGAATAACAGCCACTGCCTACTTCTGAAACTGGAACCCTTTCTATAGCTCCTTTGTCCAAAAGAGCTGTAACTTCCTCTTGGAGCAGCTTTAAGTGATCCTCTGCCAGCCGTTCCTGACTCGGCAGAATAGTAGGAGGAAAGGAAAGGAAGAGAATAGCTCTCCTGGACGATCTGCAAGACCCACTTGTCTGTTGTTATAGATCTCCAGCGGGGAAGATGATGACGAACTCTCTCACCCACTGGAGTAGTGTGGTCATGCAGAATCAACCTAGGAGTGCTTGGAGGCTGCGGCTGCCGGGGGCAGTGTGGTAGAAGACTTCTGGTTTCCATTCCAAGGACGGAATGTACCACGTCCACGACCACGCACAGCTTGGGCAGTCTGTGCGGGACAGTGACTAGGGCAGTGGATAGGACAGTGGATAGGGCTGACGCGGCTGGAAACCCTTTCCGTTGCCACGAAAAGGGTGAAAGGAAGACTGGCCACGAGGAGTGGAGGAGAGGCCCAAGGATCTGGCTGTAGCTCAAGAGTCCTTGAACCTGAGCAGGGCCGAGTCTGCCTTTTCCCCAAAAAGGCGGGTTCCATCAAAAGGTATGTTTATCAAATTGGCCTGGACATCCCCCGAGAAGCCAGATGTGCGAAGCCAGGCGTGGCGCCTCAAGGCCACTGTCGTTGAAATAGATCTGCCCAGCGAATCGGTCGTACCCAAACCACACCGTATGGTGAATTTTGCTGCATCTCTCCTGTCCTTGACAGCCTGGGAGAGCACAGCCCGGGCCTCCTCCGGGACTTGTGGCAGTACCTGCACAACCGTCTCCCAAAGAGAGTGAGAGAAACGGCCCAATAAGCATGCGGTATTCACCGACCACAATGCCAGACTGGAGGAAGAAAACATCTTCTTCCCAAATGAGTCCAGTCTCTTGGATTCCTTATCCGGAGGGGCGGAAGGGAATGCGCCCTGGGAAGTAGAGGCCTGCACCCCCAAACTTTCTGGGGTGGGGTGTTGGCTGAGGAACTTTGGGTCGCACGGTGCTGGGCGATGGCGGCGTGCAATCGTCCTGTTCACAGGAGCCCCTGTGCTAGGCTTGGACCAAGTTCCTAGTAGGACGTCCGTAAGTGCCTCATTAAAGGGCAAAAGGGGTTCAGAGGTGGAAGCCCCAAGTTGAAGCACTTCGGTCAGGAGATTAGTCCTGACCTGCACTGAGGGCAGTTCCAGTCCAAGGGCCTCAGCTGCCCTCTTAACAACCATAGCATAGGACGACCCCTCCTCCGTAGCCACTGTAGGTGGAGAGAGCATGCTAGAGTCTGGGGAAGTATCCAGACCACTGGCTTCCCCAAGTTCCCCATACCATTCCATTGTCTCCTCAGAGTCTCCAGACTCCTCCCATTCCTCTCCAGAGCCTAGCGCATCCACAAAGTGCTCAGGCGACAACATAGAACCCCTGGGTTCTGTCGACATCAGAATCGGCGTCGTACGACGCCGTTCCGGGTCCATGTCGACTAGGATGGGGCTTGCGCCACCGACAGCCGCCGGCGACGCCGCTGGCACCGACTTCGGGTTCGACACCGGGGAATGTCATGTTGGTACGCGGCGTCGAACCGGATCCGTGATCGAATCCTTGAGGCACCACCGGCGCCGTGGCTGAAGCGGACGGCGTCAAACCCGATGGGGCCCCATCCGACCCCACAAGGCCCGAACGCTCACTAAAAATCCTTAATTTGAGCGCGAGTCGCTCCGGCTCCCGGAAATGGAGGGAGGCGCAAAGTCAACTCTGGCTCCGGGTCCGCAGAACCATGCCTAGAGCGTTGGTGCTCCTTACCTCTTTCGACGACGGACGCCAGTTGAGGTGAAGTCGAAGTCAGCTTGGACTTCTTCTTCTTCTTGTGCCTCTTCCCCGAGTGTCCAGATGACCTCGAATGGGAGGAAGAGGACTTAGGGCTCTGTGAGCGATCCCGCGACCACCTCTTCTTCGAACGGGATCGTGACCTCCTCGGAGTCTCGCTAAACGACTGGGCCGCGAGCAACTTCATCGCCTGCTCCCGCAAGGTTTTCGGAGCCATCGCCCGGCAGTCTGAACAAGACTTCAAATCGTGGTCGCGTTTAAGACCCCACAGACATATACGGTGGGGATCGGTAACCAACATCATGAGGGAACAAGTCCCGCACGGTTTAAAACCTGTCTTCCTACCCGACATCCCTCGCACACAAAGTCGTCAGAAATATCAACAAAAGTCGAGAAAAAGCCTGCCAAAAAGCAGCAGAGGGGTAGCTCTTTCGGATCGGCGCTTAACTGGCGCGGAAAGAAAAGAACTGACGTCCACGCGCCTGGGTGGCGCCTATGTAGGCACCGCGACGTCATAACCGACGCTACCGACGTCACGCGGAGCCAAATGGAGCCACCCGACGTCGCGCGCAAGGGTTATTGCTCCTAAGTTTCCGGATCCAGCCTGACGCCTGGGAAATTCAAAGGTAAGGAATCTGCAGCTAGAAGTCTCTATCAGATAAAGGAGTGATTTCCTGCCACAACTAGAACTGTCAAGGCATTGGCTGTTTTAAATGAAATTGTTGGCATAGATGAGATTCTCCTACCCACATGATCAATTCTTCTACAATCCTTGTCTGATGGACAGGATGATGGTGTAATTGGGGCCTTAGTTCTTCTTTGTGCCGCTGACAAAATAACTGAATCTGGCATAGTATGACCAGTGATGCGAGCTGGAGCCAAATCCGAGGCCCTATACTTCTTCTCCAGATATGGTATCACAGCTGGAACTGTAGCCAGATTCTTCATTAATTTTAGTCCTTCCGACCAAACAAAATCTAAAATTGGCATAGAATTTACAGATTTCCGTAGCTGTTTGAAGCCGTATGGAAAACAGGTTTGATCTACAGACTCCGTTGGTAGGTTGAATTTCTTGGCAGCTATTTCCATTAAGAAATGGAATTTAGAAATATCATTGACAAATCTTGTGTATTTGACTTTTCATCCATCCCACTTGGGAGATCAAAGTTCTGCCTATTATCATCTTGTTTTCCATCATCTTGAGGAAGCTCACCTTCCCTCTCATCCATATCCGAGTAAACTGAATACTGCTAGGTGCAACAGAATGCTCCTTTGCCGGTGAAGGAAGAGGTGATGGTTGCTTAGGTGGTGAAACTGGAAAAGGAGGAGGAGGTGGAAAAGTTGGTGCAGCAGGTAACCCTATTAGGGGATTATTAGTCTGATTTTGTGGTACTAACTCATTAAAGGTCTCCATCCTTTGCAGCAACGTAGTCAAAAAGGCCAATGGCACTTAAACAACATCAAGTTCTCTGCATTTACCAGTAGGTCTCTTCCCCATAGAATATTGAGAGACTTAAGGCATATAATCTTGTCGAAAATCATACTCATTCTAGGATTGATTGTCCCCCATTTCGTCTCCAAAATCTGGGACACACCTTACATCTAATTGTGCCAGGCTCTAAGCAGTCTGTGTGGCATAGTCACTAGCCTCGTCTTTTTAGTCTGACTGAAGGAGTTTAACAGGGGGAAAGTTTGACAACTTCAATGTTGAAAACTCAGGTTTCTTAAAATTTGCAGTCAAAGGTATTGCCGTAGGTAGGTTCGATGTCAATGGCAGGGTTACTGTTGATGGTGTCGTAGACTGTAGGTTCAACGTCGACAGCAGGGTGATCAACAAGGTAGTCGTCGTTGATGATATCTCAGTCATTGACGGCGCTGCTGTAGTTGATGGTGGAGTCAACGGAACCGTCGTTGATGAAGATAACTTTGAAGGCTTTAGAAGATTTTCTCGTTTCAATTACTGGCAGATCCTGATAATGCTTAGAAAGTTTCTTTCCAGTACTTGATGAGATGGCTGTAAGCGCTGTACCAAACAAGTCCAGTTCAGGATACTGTTTAAGTTTCCTTTTCTGCACTTGCTATGTGTAAGTGCTTAGAGGGGCACTTTTCCCTGAATCCTTCCCTGAACCGGAGGGGTCCCCTTTAGAAAGGGGGAAATTCTCTTTAGCCAGAAGAAATGCCAACCTACTTTCTCGGTCTTTAAAAGTCTCAGTGGTAAAATACTTAGATACATCACAGCTTGATGTCTTATGATTAGGATAAAGGCAATACATACACTGAGTATATTAACATATAACTTCCTGTGTCCACAAGATACACAGCATGTGAAAAGAGATTTATTTTCTCTGTCAGCCATGGTGACAGTTGACTGTCGGGTATGAAACATCTTCCTGGTACAAAATTTAATAAAATACTCTCTAAAAACAGCTCACAGCACTGCAGTGCTGAAGATAGGGCTGGGTCAAATCCAGGGCAGATCAAGAAAGTTTAACAGATTTTAGGTTCACTGAAAGGTGAGAGCAGAGCTCTCCCAGGTACTCCTTCACACATGACGTGCGGTAGAAATCGAAGCTATGGTGCCATCTAGGGAGAGGAGGCAAGCTTAACCTTCCATCTCATTGGCTGAAGTTTGAGTTCTTTCAAATGACGTGGATGTGTTACTAAATATACAATGTTGTTTCAGGCCTATGGCCATTCCACACTGTATACTGTTATTTTAATGTACAGAGGATTCCCAGCCTGATGACAGGAAATGATTCAAGCATGTGAATATATAAAAGATCCAATGTTGGAGAAGTAAATTGTGGGGATGGTTGAGAGATATTGGGTGAGTTTAAAATGAAAGAGAAAAGATATTTGCTTTGATAGATAGGTTGAATGGATATATGAGATGGATTAGTGGGAGTGGGCAACATATATTCCAGAACACATGGCCTAATTTAGAGTTTGGCTGATGCAGGAAGTCTACCATGTGGAAATCTGAAATAAATTCTGTTAGCATAGGCTGAAGCCATCTTGTTTGTGGCATCCATTTTGTTAGCTATGTAATTCTTCCGTCTTCACTGTTGCTTGCCCTTCTATTCTGCTTGTGTCATCAACTCTAGATAACTCCTTCTGTACTGAGCTAAAAGAAATGTGCTGAGCAAAGGCCTGTAGCTGCTAAAATGCACCTGGCTAAAGATATAACTGTCAACTGTTTTTTGCTGATGTAAACAGTTCTGTTCCTCCTCCCACTCTGCTGACTAAGTGATCTCCCATCTGCCCATGTTTGTAGGTAGTTATTCCTGTGTATGCTTGTACCTTCTATTTGTAACTACATGCTTACTCTGCAACAAACTCTGTATATAAGCACCATGGTCTGTGACTTCAGTGTACTACCTCAGGCAGCACTTGAGAGTGCTGTGTGGACGTAGTCCCACTCATGAGTGATTAATAAACTTGTTATTTGAATTCCAGCTTCAGTGCCAATCTCCATTTTGTTGGTCTATGGACCCGTGGACAAGAGAAGGGTGACCCCTGCACCAGTGTGCTCATCAAAAAGCACATTTCTACAGTTGGCGCCCGATACGTGGGGCCTCATCGAGGATGCGGCCGTCTGAAGGAGTGGTCTTGACGGAAGAGTGGAATATTACTGAGAGACGTCCTGCATGAGGAGACCCTTGTCTTTGCAGCCAAAGTGACTTTTCCGGTTTTCCGATTTGACCTCCAGGTGGCGGCCAGTCCTGACTGAGGTATCCTTTGGCGTTATTTTTGCAGTGACCATTAGGTAGATCAAGAGATTGGCAGTTGGAGGTTGAAGACTTTTGTTTGGTAAGGTCGCTGGAGCGGCACTCTTGTTTGCTTGGCCAAGATTCTGGGTTTGTTTGATTTATTTTTTGCAGAAAATAAAGGCAGGTAATGTGGAGATTTTTCTCTACTTTTGAATAATTTGGAAACGTAATATTTTACAAAAACTTGGTAGCATGCCTGTTTCCAGCACACTCCGTAGGTTGTGTTGCTGTCTTGGTGGTACGAAAATGGATTTAGAAAGAAGTCAGCCGGCTCCCTTAGAAGGAACACCTAATAGACATATGTATATTAAATACGGTATTTCTTCCATAATGTATAGTACACAGTGGAAAAATATACAAAGAAGGATCCTGATCTCCAATGGCCTGTGAATGGGTCATTTGACTTTAAAAAGATTCAATATGTAGAACAGTGTTTGTTTAACAAAAAAGTCGACAAGATATGTTTGATTGTGTATGAATGTGGGAGAAAGAAGTGAATGAAAGAGCGAAGAGAGAAGCAGCTATAGCAGAGAAAGAACAATGAAAAACGATATATCAAAAAGCACTAGAATTAAAAAATAAGGAGATGACGGAAATAAAAGAAAAAGAAGAGAGGGAGCGTCGTTTAGAGGTGTCTGGCCAGTACCCTATTAGGCGCCCTCTATATCCCATGCTTAATAAACCTCAAGATGATTCTATCTTATTCGATCGACCTCCGCCCTCGTATAAATTTCCCTCTGCCCCTGAAGAGGATCCTTCCGATGAAAAACATAATTCTTCTGACGATAAAGATATAGATAAGCAAGATGGGCGACAGACTCGCTCTACTTTAACTACTGATGAAAAAGCCACCATTAGATCCACTGTTCGTTCAGAAGCCCGTAAGAAAACTCTTCCTTCAGATCTTGTAGCAATGGTTCAGCAGTGGAAAGATTTAGAACAGTTATATTTTGCAGAGAAGTTTGCTTGGGAAGTTATACTTAATTTTAGAGACCTTTCTAAAAACTTAGAGCCCACAGATATAAATTCTGATTATAAACAATTGAGTGATGGAACTTTCCTTTGTTCAAACATACCTGATTTAATTAGGCGAGTGGTTAAATTACGAGATGAAACTTTTCGCGTAAAAGCGGAGAAAAAAGAAGGTAGTAAAACTAAAACTGTACAAGTAGCCCAAACCCCAGCGCAGATGGTAGAAACTTCAGAGACAAATAATAGATCTAGTAGTGCTGAAGTTGGTATACGACCAATGCGCGAAGCTGCGCCTTTGTATGTTCCTCCAAAGGGTACGGGAACAAATGAAGATAAGACTTCAGATGATGTGAAAGGGTATTTTATTTATAATTGGGTTTATACCCCTTGGAGTAGAGCAGATGTTATGGCTCTTAAAGCCGCTTTGCCCGATCCACGGAAAAATACTGCCGCTTTCTATGAGGAAGTAGAAGGAGCCATTAGCTCCTGTACTATGACTCTGCCAGATATTGATATGTTTTTTGGACTTATTTTGCCCACTGATATGTGGAGAACAATTCGGAAAATAGATGATAATGTAGCATATGGTGATACTTGGGTGCATTTAGAAGAAATAGATGCGGCTAGAGAGCCTGCGCAGAAACCACAACAGGAGATATTAGATCTTCCCAAAGCTATTGTGACTAAGTTGAAAACTCTTATACCCCCTAAGAAAATAGATTGGACTACGTTAGCGTCTTGTAAACAGAAAGCGGATGAGTCAGTTTCTGATTTCTTTACACAATTTGAAGAGACATTCCATGACTTTAGTGGGCAGTCCTTGACAGATGACACGGGTAAGCATCTGTTCGTCGACAAATTTGTCGCTAACATGTTGCCAGAAATAGCTAGTCCCCTTAAGGCCAGCGAGAGTTCGTGGACTACATCTTCCCCAGTCTCCCTTTTGACTATGGCCCAGTATTATGAGCGTCAGGAATAGGAAGCAAAGGGCAAAGAGGATAAGAAGGTTAAGGATTTAAAAACAAAAGTTATGTTGGCTCAAGTATATGGTCCACCATTCAGAGGTGGTGGTAGAGGTGGAGGTGCAGTATATACACCTGGTGTACCCTCTTTCTCTCGATCAACTTTGTCTTCTGATCAGTGTGCTTATTGTAAAGAGATTGGACATTGGCGTTCTGAGTGCCCCCTTTTGCGAGGTCAGCAGTATCAACGGGGTAGAGGAAGTATGAGAGGACACCCAGGGAATTCAGGAAGTAGGGGAGGAATAGGAACCCGTCCCAGGTTTGAGGCAGTTGAACACGGACCAAATTATTCTAATACCTTTGATAGACTAAATCAATATCAAATGTCTGATTATTCGGCTGATGGTCTTGCGGATTCTGATTATGCATAGGAATGCCTAGGATGGGGTAAGGAACCGGTTGAGGTCCCAGTAGATCAGAAGGGTCCTTATGTTGATGCAAATGTCTTGGGTTCTACTGATCGGTTTGTGGTTGATACAGGAGCAACTCGTAGTGCTCTGTCTAAAAAATTGGTTCCTAGGGCTCCCTTGTCTGGCGCAATGATAACATCGATAGGATTCGATGGGACACCTACACCTAGCCCACTGTCACGGCCACTTGCATTTAGTCTTGATAAATTTACTGCAGCATGTCCATTTCTGCTTTCCCCTAACATGCCGGATAATATTGAGGGCATTGATATGCTTAAACATTTTCGTGCTACAATACGTTCTTCCCCAGAAAGTGTGCGTGTTATCTTAAATGATAACTATCCAATGGTTGAGAGGTCTTGTCTCAAAGAAGATATCGCTTTGGCATCTTTACCTAGTACTTTGTGGGCTACATCAGATACCGATGTGGGACATATGGTTATTCCACCAGTGCATATTCAAGTGAAGGAAGGTGCTTCATTGCCTCGATTGCCCCAATATAAAATATCTCGGGAAGGCGAAGAAGCATTAACACTCATTGTTCAGGATTTGATCAAGGTGGGGGTTATGGAAGAAGTCCCTTATAACATTTGTAATAGTCCTATCCTTCCTATTTTGAAAAAAGACACTGATACTAAAATTTACAGATTTATTATTGATTTACGAGAGGTTAATAAAATCGTGGTGCCCCAATACCCGGTAGTCTCTGATATCACGACACTTCTCACCATGGTTCCTCCTACTGTCACTACATTTAGTTTAATTCATTGATTGATTTAGTGCATTTTTCTCAATACCTATTCACCCTAACAGCCGTTATTTGTTTGGCTTCACTTTGAATAATAGATCATTCAGGTTCTGTAGAGCTCCACAAGGGTATACAGAGAGTCCTAGCATTTACAGTCAGGCGTTGAAAAGGCAGCTTGATTCTTTTCCTGTACCGAAAGGGGTGGCTCTTATTCAATATGTCGACATCTTGTTGGCTGCTGATACCCCTGAACAGTGTAAAGAAGAAACACTGTCATTATTGTTATTTCTTGCCTCTCATCATCACAAAGTCTCTAGGAAGAAACTGCAATTTTGTAGACAGCAGGTTACCTATTTAGGTCACCTCCTGTCTAAGGAGGGACGTGCACTCACACCAGATCGCATTCAAACTATTTTAGACACTCCCGTGCCCCGTACTCAGAAGGATGTCCATGCACTGATTGGCCTTACTTCTTTTTGTAGGCAGTGGATCCCTAGCTTTTCTCACATTATTAAACCCTTGTTGGCCCTTTTGACTAAAGACACTCCGATGCCTCTCCCATGGACTACTGAGTGCCAGGATGCCTTCCAACAGTTACGTCAAGCTCTTTGTTCTGCACCAGTATTAGGAACTCCAGACTACACTAAGACCTTCACACTCTATGTACACGAGAGGGAAGGTTGCGCTCTCTCAGTTTTAACACAAACACACAGTGATAAACAACGTCCTTGTGCATATTTCTCAGCTGTCCTTGATCCACTTGCCCGCGCGCTGCCTGGTTGTTTTCGAGCGGTGGCGGCAACGGCTGTGTCCATACGTCAGAGCGAGGGAATAGTCTTGTCACATAGATTGCTTGCGTTAGTACCCCATTCAGTTGATGCCTTGTTAAATCAAACAAAAACACAGCATCTGACTAGTGCTCGCTTGACAGGATATGAATTGACACTTTTGGCCCCTCATATCACGTTAAAAAGATGTTTGAATCTGAACCCTGCTACATTATTGCCATTTCCAGCTACTCAGTCTCAGTCACAAGAGTTACATGACTGTATATCCCTTACTGAAGAACGAACAAAGGGTCGTGTTGACCTCACAAGATACACCTCTTTCTAGTGTTGATGGGGAATTGTGGGTTGATGGATCCTGCCTGAAATTGCCTGATGGCACTACATCTGCTGCTTATGCAATTACAACACTTCAGACAGTAGTTGAGACAGCTCGCATCCCACAGAAGTCAGCTCAAGCAGCCGAGTTGATAGCACTGACAAGAGCATGTGAGCTTAGTACAGAGTTGCTTGTTAACATTTACACTGATAGCCAATACGCCTTCGGCGTGGCTCATAACTCCGGGCAACTTTGGAAAGAAAGAGGCTTTCTCACTTCACATGGGACACAAATAGTGCATGGGGAATTAGTACATAATCTCCTTACTGCCTTGACCTATCCTAAGAAAGTGGCAATTGTTAAATGTAGTGCACACAAGAAAGTGACTGATAAAATAGGAGCAGGCAATGCCTTTGCGGATTGCACAGCTCGTGAGACTACAATGCAGCGAAGTACCACATCTATGTATGTAGTGAAGTCACAGGCTGAACAATGGCATGATGCCAGGCAAGAGGTGCTTGACATGCAGCAATCTGCTTCTGTTGATGAATTAGACCAATGGTCCAAGGAGGGAACATTGGATGACGAGGGCTGTTGGAGGAATAAAGAAATGACAAAATGGAAGTTACCCGCAGCCTATTTACATCCTAGGATTCACATGGCACATGGGCCGGCACATGTTGGAGCATCCTCAATAGCAAAGCAACTTATGCAACTTTGGGATCATCCAGAGATTGCCGGTACGGCTAAGAAAATAGTCCAGTCCTGTCTGATCTGTCTCCAGTATAATCCTGGAAAGGGAACACGAACTACAACAGGAGGGTTTGCAATACCAACTGCACCTTTTGAGGTCCTGCAAATGGATTACATCCAGCTTGAGCGCTGTAACAACCTAAAGTATGTCTTAGTAGTGGTTTGCGCCTTCAGTAAATGGGTGGAAGCATACGCTACGAAGGATAATACAGCTCTTACGACAGCAAAGGTGCTCCTAAAGGAGTTCTTTCCCCGATTCGGCATTTGCAGAGTTTTGTGGAGTGACAACGGACCCCATTTTATTGGGCAAGTTGTTGAGTATCTCATGAAAGGATTGGGAATTAAGCAGAAGTTTCATGCTGCTTTCCACCCACAATCAGCAGGATTAGTGGAACGTTACAACTCCACTCTGAAATTAAAATTGGCTAAGATACAGGCTTGCACATCTTTGAAATGGCCTGATGCACTGCCTTTGGCATTGCTATCCATTAGATCAATACCACATACACGACCTGGCCTCACACCGTATGAGGTGGTTTTTGGAAGGCCAATGAATATTTGGGGGATTCCTAAGCCACGCCCTATACATGATGTACCTTATGAATTGATGAATGACTATTTGTCTCAGTTGACTGACAGTTTGTCTTCTATTTATCAAAAGGTTCGGGAGACTCTTCCAGACAGGTCACAAGGTGAGGGCCATTGTTTACGGCCTTGTGACTTTGTGGTCGTAAAGTCATTCCAGAGGACCAGCTCCCTAGCACCGAGGTGGCGAGGACCGGAGCAGGTACTACTGGCTACCAGGACTGCAGTTCGAGTGACAAACCGGAAAAACTGGGTCCATGCGACACACTGCCGAAAAGTGTTGCAAGTCCTAGTGAGCCCAGCTGTGTTGGCAGATCACCGCGATATCCTGGTCACCAAGAAAGGACAAGCTGTGTGACCTGAGGAAGTCTTCCCGGACCACATGATTCCTGGTACATCCCGATATCAGCTTCGACCCAGGAAGAAAGACATTTCATTGAAAGAGACTGTTTGAGCCACTGTCCTGGGTGGTTAAAGACTGACTTCAAAGGGGGGTAGTCTTTTAGTGACTACTCGTCTCAACGTTAGTGAAGAAATCAACGCCTGCCCAGGACCTTAGGGCACCATCTGCTTTGTTGTTTGTCGACGAAATGAATATGTCTAAGGAGAAGAAACCAACTGCTGCAAGAGTTTGTAGCAAAAGAACAATAATTGCTACTGGACTTACTCTGACTATTGTTATAGTTGCTATAATAACATGGATTGTAGAGGAAGTAGCTCCTGTCCGAAATCTACTGACTACTACTACTCCTGTCCCAATTGAACATCATTATTTTACTCTACCGTATCATGAGAAAAAGCATAGAATGTCCTACCTCAATAACACTTTCATTCAAATGTTGCATCATACCCACAATGCCACGAACGTTACCAATTGCTGGGTATGTGGAATGATGCCAGCTCATCAGAAAAAGGGAGGGACGCCTTTTATTCCCTTGCCGTTTTCACATAATGGCTCCTGCAGAGCCTGGTTTGCATTGTTGTGGGCTTCTGAAGTTGCTAATATTACTTATGCTGATGTAGGTGGACTAAACGCTCAGTTGAATAAAGTTTGTTACCCCGATGAGGAAGGAGATCATCAAGCTAAAGGAACTGTGTGGGAAATGGAGGAGTATCGCTGAGGAAATTCCTCCATACACTATGTTTTCCCTAACACTCGAACAACTAAGGGGAATGGGCCTCCTGTTATTGCTGTTACTAGAGATCGAGCGGATCTCTGTGTGAGCAGTATTGGCAGTATTCCTGTGGGAAAAAGTGACTGTACTTTAGTGTTGAACATTACTGGAATTAACAATAGCAGCTTTTTGTCCTCACACAACACCTATTTTATTTGCGGAAGTAAAGGTTATTACCATCTACCTATTGGTTGGTCGGGAAGCTGCTACGTGTCCTTTTTGCTTCCACCTGTGTTTTTGGCACCTGCATCCTATCATAAAGACTATAAACTGTATAATGACATTTCCAAGAACAGATTCAAAAGGACAATAAACAATGATGAGGTGGATCAAACTGATACTACACTACAGCAGTATATTGACTTTAATTTGGGACTATTCTTCTTTGTTGGTGCGGCCTTAAACAGTAGAAAGATCAGGCGCTGGACACGTGTTGTAGAGGCTGTAACCAATCAGACAGCAATGGCGCTTGGAAATATCACAGAAGAACTACAAATTGCGAGAATTGTGGCGCTCCAAAATAGGATGGTCCTTGATGTCATCCTGGCCGACCGTGGTGGAGCATGTCGCATCATTGGGAGTAGCTGCTGTGTCTATATCCCTGACCACGCCCCTTCTGTTTTTGACGCAATTTCCAAGTTGCACAAAATAGCCACTGAAATCCATCAGGATTCAGGAACTTGGACTTTGACTGGATGGCTATGGAGCATGTTTACTGTATGGGGCTGGAAGCTATTGTCAGCCTTATGTATATTTCTTGCTATTCTTTTCACTTGTTGCCTATGTATTCAATGCGGCCCAATGCTTTGTTCCCTTTGTGTTTCTACTTGCACCTCGTGTATACCGACAAAACAAAATGTTAAGAATGTAAATGCCCTATTAGCAAGTGATCAAGAAATTAATGAATTAATGCAGATAGATGTATATGATATTTTCCGTACTCCTTATAAAGCCTAGAAGATGTCTTCAGCTTATGCTAAAAGGGTCATCTGTGGAAATCTGAAATAAATTATGTTAGCATAGGCTGAAGCCATCTTGTTTGTGGCATCCATTTTGTTAGCTATGTAATTCTTCCGGCTTCACTGTTGCTTGCCCTTCTATTCTGCTTGTGTTATCAACTCTAGTTAACTCCTTCTGTACTGAGCTAAAAGCAATGTGCTGAGCAAAGGCCTGTAGCTGCTAGAATGCACCTGGCTAAAGATATAACTGTCAACTGTTTTTTGCTGATGTAAACAGTTCTGTTCCTCCTCCCACTCTGCTGACTAAGTGATCTCCCATCTGCCCATGTTTGTAGGTAGTTATTCCTGTGTATGCTTGTACCTTCTATTTGTAACTACATGCTTACTCTGCAACAAACTCTGTATATAAGCACCATGGTCTGTGACTTCAGTGTACTACCCCAGGCAGCACTTGAGAGTGCTGTGTGGACGTAGTCCCACTCATGAGTGATTAATAAACTTGTTATTTGAATTCCAGCTTCAGTGCCAATCTCTATTTTGTTGGTCTATGGACCCGTGGACAAGAGAAGGGTGACCCCTGCACCGGTGTGCTAATCAAAAAGCACATTTCTACAACCAAACTCTGTTTCTTCCTGCTATTTAGATTTACGGAAATGCCTGGTTTCTGAAGGCGAAGTCTCCACTGGCCCCGCCAGCAGAAACCATGTTTGCCATAGGGAAGACAGTCAACGTACGCCAGACCATCCACAACTCCAATGTGCATTCTTCCTGTAGGGATCGACCAGAGAAAGCTTGGCAGTCCTGAAGAAGAAACCAAAGAAATTACACCCTTGCATTGAGAGAAGAATGTGTCAGTTTAAATGTTTGTAGTTTTTCAATAAGAAACTCTTGATTTGGAAGTTTATTTCAGAAAAAAAAATAAGTCTGTTGAGCAGACACATTTAATATGCCATCCACTCGGCATTTCAGTGCTATCAGCAGAGCCGCAGTGGTGTTGGCTCTGAAAGCACAGAGATTCCCTCTGTATAGTGCGGATCTGTGAGACTGGCACAGTGCCAGGGGAACAATAAATAATCCCCCATGTAATCCGAGATGTGAGAAGATGAGTACTGAGGGTATTAGAGAGCTGGAGAGCATGGCCAGGGAGGAAAGAGATCAGTGGCCTCACGTGAAAGGCAGAGAAGTATGCAGCAATAGGGTGTTTGTAGAACACCAACAGATACTGGTTATACAATGAGAATTAATTTTGGTCCTAATTCATTGATAGTATAGATCTGGGGTCTCCAAACTTTTCTGTAAAAAGACCTACTTATGCTCATGAAAATCATCCTGAGCTACTAATATTATTCGAGTTGTAATACTGACCACATCAGAAAAGATTACATTAGTGGTCACCATATGCAAGATTACCAGCTAAGTTCACCTCAAAGTATCAGGCACAGATATCATAAGTAATATAAAAAATGCTTTGTCTGTTAAATGACTCTAATGGGGAATACATTAACAGCCTCTGCAGTGTCCTTGGGACCTAGTTAACAATATTAGTAATAAATCTCCCCAACACGTCATGATTTAACACTTAAATATCAGCTTCAAATATGTTTCACAAATGAAGCCGTTTTCTCCAAAGAGCAGCTTATGAGCTCGGAAAATACACACATTTTTTTCTTAAAACACACGTACCAATATTGGCACACACAGAATAATTCAAGCAAGCAAAAGCTTCTAATTTATTATGTCGGGCTCTATACTACTGTATAAGGAGAGTTACTTATAGGTAGCAGGAGATCTACCAGTAGTTCATAAGCTACTCATTGGAGAAGCTTAGTATAGAACATCAGTGACAGGAAGAAGTCAGACAAAAAACGACTTACAGAAAGAGGCTGAACGGTGGCAATTCGTCCAGTACTGCTACTTAGTAAGGAAACCTTGCTCTCTTTGTAAGGAACATCGCCGGTGAGCTTTTCCAGCAGCAACTCCAGGACTTGGGTGGTCAAATTTGGATCTGTTGCTAGTGCTTTCCACAGCACACAAGTATCACTGATATTGAGAAAAAGATAACAATGAATTCTGTCAAACTTGAATATTAATTTCTAGACATTCATACTGCAATTTATCTGTTTCTTAATGCAAAGTAAGCATGAGGAAAAAGAAAGGAAAGAGCACGTGGTGTTGCCCCAATTGGGCTACTACAAATTGAAATTTCTTTATCAAGAATCTAGTCCTAAATCACTCATCTTAATAGGTATAGTATGCTAAACGGAAATATTAAGTACCGGTAATCCTAGCTCTCCCCCTTGTGATGCATTTCCCTTGATTAAAGTTCGAAAGTCAACGTGAACAGCAGTAACATCAACTACTCCAGGAATGAAAACTTAAGGTTTACCCATTGATGTTCTTCCAGGAAACACTGTGTGGTGAGTGTTTGGTGTGATTTTCAAATAACATATTCAAGGGAAAGAAAAAAAGTGCTTGGATTATTGCTGATACCGGAAAAGGGGCAAATGATGTAACAAATATGGCCCAGTTATCAGTTAAGAAATATAAAAAGAAAAATGAAGGACATCTAAACATCATCCATCTTTAAGCCTTGAAAAAGGGTTTTTTGCCAGAAACACGTGGTGGCTGTGTAAGGTGCATTCAAAAGTAATAAAGGATTATTTAAACAAAATACGCTCTTTGGAATATTATGTATTCACATTATAAGAGTGATAAGATTTGAGGACTCTTGATGGTTCACTAAATCAATACAAATAAGAACCTCCTGTGAAGGTTAACTATTTCTTTACTAGTGGGGATAGTTTGGAGATACAGGCGCTGAGTTGAAGAAGTTACTTACCTTCGGTAACGCATTATCTGGTAGAGACATGGTCTAGCCGCAGATTCCTTAAGTTGTGAATTCTCCCCAAGCATCAGACTGGATCCGGAAATGTTTCAGCAGTACCTCTGTGCGCTGGGGGATGGCATCGTACGACTCAGTGATGAGGTTGACTCCGGTTGTGATGTCAGCGGAGTCATATAATCTCCTCTGGCGCGCAGACATCAGTTTCTTCCGTGAAACCTTCCGCGCCACAATGCGGAGCCACTATAGAAACTGGCTGTAGAAACAATGTGCCAAAATGTATCTTTGAAACAATAAATAGAAAACAGAAATGAATGGTATGGCAATACCAAGTCAAGATCTACAATGTAAGACCAAATGGTTCTTGAATCACCCAAGCACATGAAAGAATGCTCACTTGAGTATAAAGCCGGTGCTGAAGGAGGGTAAAATCCTGACACCAAGATATGGTCTATATGGAAAAATCAAATAGTTCAATGAAGCACATAGCTACTTGAACACTGACCACTGGTGTATAAATCAGGGTTGTAAAAGCAAATACCTCTTACACTACAAATCGTTCGCAGAGTGGGGAGGATGGGCAGGGCGTTAAGAAATCTGCGGCTAGACTATGTCTCTACCAGATAATGCGTTACTGAAGTTAAGTAGCTTGTTTATCTGATAGAGACATCTAGCCGGAGATTCCTCAATTTTTTAATTAAATAACATAGCTACGCTGCAAACTAAACACCAAAAGTTCTCAGAGAGAACTAGACGGTCGAATTTAACAAAAGACCAGACGTATGTAGGAATTAGAAGAAAATGAGCATGAGCTGATAAAAACTGTGGCAAGGACCACAGGAAATATAAATAAAACGAACCCCACAGGCACGGAAAAAACCATGCCAGAGGGTAGTTGAATAACACTGTGTCAGAAGACAACAGTCAACAGTAGGACAGTAGTATCTGACCCCTAAAGGGTGAAATGAGCCTATGGACTACAAGATCCAGAGGCAATAACGAATACCTTGTAAACTACAGTTACCTACACCAGTAAGGAAGTATTCAAAAGACCCTATCCTAAGAAATCCAGAAAAATAAGTACTAGAAATCATCCGCATTAGAGCTTAGATGACTAAACGCATTCATCGTAAAGTCGGAAAGACCAATCCAAGAACAAAAACTGATGCAAATCAAAGCCTATTCTTGGAGAAAACATCATTAGATAAAATGACCACTACGAGGGCCTCACAACACATAGAACCTGTAGAGATGAAAAGATGGTAATTATCCAGATAGGAATATGCCAAAAATAATGAATAAACAATGCCCAAATCTATATATCCATAGTCATAATATATATATATATATATATATATATATATATATATATATATATATACATATATATACACACACACACACATACACATACATACCGGTGTAGCCGCTCCACTTCACTGAAGCTGCATTGGGGAGAGAGGAGAGCGGTATTTTACAGCATAACAAGACATTGATTTTGTGGTGGTGAGATCAGCCTACACCAGGGGTCTTCAAACTGTGGGGCGCGACCCCCAGGGGGGGCGTGGAGTGATACAAAGGGGGTCGCGCATTCCCAGTCACACTTCTGCCGAGGCCCATAGCACTACAAGGGCTTCAGCCCCCCTCCTCCCCGTCTGTGTCTCAGCCCGGGCTGCTGCAGTGCAGCTCGAGCTGCTGTGGGCTCGGCTGGGCATTGTCTGGAGTCTTATCTCTGCACGCCCGAGTGTTTCACAGGTCGTTAAAGACCATTTGCATATTTACATGCCTTTGTAAACTGGTTACCAAGGCTTTCTTTTTTCTCGTTCCAGTACCCTCTGGGCCCCTACTCTGCCTATTCCTTACATTTAAACAGTCCTATCAAACGCAGCTGTGAATATAACTCCAGGAAGTTAAGAATGTCACAGTTCAACCACAAATGAAATTAACCAAGAACGAAAAAAACATTCATACATCTTAAAAGGTTTTTTCTGAACAGAAAGGCATTCTGGACTGCTGGCCACCCGAGGTAACTCTAGAACGGAGAATGGCAGTTAAAGGGAAATATGTCGGTTTGATTGGTGGAAAGCCATAGAAAGAAAAGGTTTGATGGCTGGGATTGCCATGGTGGTGATTTTTTTTTATTCTGTAGCCCATCTGATGTTATACGTTTTTTCCGTTCCTTCTTGGTACAGTAGGTGTACGTTGTTTTTGGTGTTCGAGTTCTTCCGCCCTTGGCAGCGGAAGATGGCCTTAGCACGTGGATCCTTAGAAATAAACAGAAGTCTATTTTTAACCTAGGTACAATTTCCTCTTAATTTGTTCATGGGGTTCTGGTGCTCTTCGAGCAGACATGATACTTCTTATGTACTCATCACAAGAATTGACCATCACTGTAATTTTTTTTTTTTTATTAATATAAAATTGTTCCTGTTTACAGGGAAATTTGAGACACTTTTTAATGACATATTTTTGAAGCATTCTATTGCCTGTATACTGAACGTGGTATTCAGAGAGGCTTCTGCTCTGAGTTCCCACAACGGTCTACCCCACTGTGCTCTGTCAGTGATAGGTGCTATCACAGCCCTTAGCGCTTGGGTTTCCATAAATATTTGCTTTATGTTTTCCAGCAGGAGGCAGCAGAAGCAGCATCTGTTTGTAAATGGGCTCTGTCCACGCAGCCAGGCTGGAAGGGCACACACATGAGATTTAAAGAATATGTAACTCATAAAAGGCTCCAGGATTGAAGCGCAGGTCATGGCTATAAATCGGTTGGTAGCACCCACAGGTTCGTCACAGCGCCCCCACCCTGATGTGGCACCTGCCAATCAGTGCCTTTTAATAATTATTTTCTGTGACAGTTGTGTGCGGCGGAAGTGTCTGTTTTTAAAATATACTCGATAGGTTTTACATCGCTTAGTGAAAAATGAAACACAATTGGAAAAAAAAATAATTTAGGAATCGTGAAGTCGTCTTCTACAGATGATGTATAATGCTCTTTAGAATTCAAAACGGCATAAGAATTTGATATTCAATTTAAGGAACCCATTAGCTGACAAAACATCTAGCACTCTAGTCACATTGTCGGCACATGATACAGTAGTTTATGCACTTACTGTCACCACATGGCAGAAAGCTTTTCCCATGCAGGGCACCTTATGCTTGCACAGTCACCCTACCCCAGAGTACCTTATTCTGTCAATGCCATCACCATTGAAGGATAACATCTAACCCTAGTAGTTACTCTAACTAGAGCATCATAGTATGTATGTATATATATATATATATATAAATAATATCTTTTATCAACGTGTTCTCAATACCCGCATCATAGATTCTTAAGGCAGAGTCGCTGGAATTATGCGACAATAGAGGACAGCATTATATGACATACTAGACCAACTTATGAAACAAGTAAAGGAAAGTATGTTGCATTATGAGGCAAACTCTGTGGCAGTAATCTCTTGCAATGCTGGCATTCGAAAACCCATTGATAAAAGAGGGATGCAAATGCTCTCTAATATAAAAATAGTTTGTCTGAAGGAAACCCATATGCACTCGGTAACCTCTATTCAAAATGCTATTCGCCTACAAATAATGTTGTTGTCTTGCATGGAAGGTCAGGAAAGCCATTTTATTTAACACTCTCAAGTCTAACCACCCGAGTAAAACCTTGTGTATAAAATATACATTATTATATTTAGCAGAAAAGAAGACTACGTGTACAGAATGCTTCAGTCAAAATGTGTGTCTTTTATACTATGCATCACAAAAATATCTACCCTTCTCTGTCCAAATAACTGAATAACATATCCATCACTCAAATTACTTTATATTTCACTATACTAATTTTCAACACTAATCCTTTATGGGTTCCGGAGTAGCGTGCTACTCACCAGAAAAGCGCTTCAACACCCATCAGGGGTAACAGGTGCTATATGAATGCAAACCTTTCTTCCCCTTCTATCCCTCCGCTATCCTTCTCACTCCAAATAACTGACTAATATCCACCACTCAAATTACTTTCATATTTCACCTTACTGATTCACCATCAATCCTCTATGGGTTTCCGGAGTAGCGTGCTACTCGCCGAAAAAAGCGCTTCAACACCCCATCAGGGGTAATGAGCGCTATATAAATACAAACCTTTTTTTCCTCTTCTATCCTTCTGCTATCCTTCCAAATCCAAATAACTGACTAACCTATCCACCACTTAAATTACTTTCATATTTCACTATACTAATTCAACACTAATCCTCTATGGGTCCTTGAGTAGAGTTCTACTCACCGAAAAAGCGCTTTGACGCCTCGTCAGGGGTAGTAAGCGCTATATAAATGCAATTACAATACAATACAATATACAAGTCCCATTGCATCTCGGCACTCCAAGTCGTGAGAATTTGGTCTTGTGGATGGTGCTGGAGTCGTAACATTTTTAAAGCACTGAGTATGTAGGCTTAGCGAACCATTTGTTAACCTGCTGCATTGGCAGAGCCATGAATACAGGCTTTTTGCCCACCCTGCTCTGGACGAAGGGAAGTGCGGACACGCAAGATGTGAGTGTGAGCGAAAGATGAGGGCTACTGTTAAACTGTGAGAGAAGATAGCTGAGAGATGATCTGTGACCTTAAAAGATAATTTGATGCAACATGGGTGAGAGACAGCAGCGATAGGGGAAGAGAGGGAGTACTGGGGTGGGTGCTGAGCAGTGATTAATTTGTAATAAAACATGTGTCGGGCCCTCACCAGTCGGCCACTGCAACTTTAACCACCCACCCATTGCCTGGCCTGCACGGCCAATGACAATACCTATGCAACTACCAACCTTAACACTCGTACAAGTGTGACTATTCAGACTATTTCAAGCCCCCAAAGCTATAAGAATGGCATGGGTGTCAGGAGTTTATCGTTTTTAATGTATATTGAATTAATAAACAGCTGTTCTGCTCATCTCTAAATTACACAGACAGAGCCACCATGTGGAAGTCTCTCATAGTGCCAGTGTGCACAGTTAGGTGCCAGTGCGGAGCACCGGATACCACCTGCTCAAATTAGGCACTGGTGCTGAGGTAACATGGGAAGAGGGACGTTGGTTCAAGAAAGTGTGGAAGAACAAAGAGGAGATGTGAAAGATGAATGGGGGACTGGAGAGGTGTAAGATACAAATAGACAAAAATTTGAATGGAGAGACTGAGGTGAATGAGAAGTGCTAAGGGGCACTGGAGGTGACGGGGCCAGAGAGGCCATGAGATAAATGTGAGAGTCTGTTAGAGATGAGGGCAGTGAAAAGACAGAATGGCAAGAGGTGATTTAAGGTGAAGTGAGAGGTTGCATGGGGGAGTTCAGAAGTTGTAAAAGGGGTGAAAGAAAATGGCCTACAAAGTGAGAGAGGGATCCAGGGTTGGGAGACGAGAGAAGAGAGGGATGGAAGGGAGGGGGTGAGAGGAAAGCAGCATGGGTAAACTGCTTAAATCTGCACAAGACCGCCAGGGTTTTCAGGGACACCTGCTGCTCATGGCCAGGGCCAGGTGAGCTTCTAATGTGGCAGCACTTACTCCTGCAGAGTGGAATGCCCTTCACAAAGGTTGACTAGACATCTTTCTGATAATTACTGTATTTTGGTTATAAACTGGTACTGTTGGGGTGAAACCTTTCCTCAGTGTTACTGTGTGTAAAAAATGCCAAACTAATGAAGCAATGCTATCCCAAAATACGCGGCATAACATTTAAATTTTCTTCCCACACAATTTAGTCAAGCCTGTCGCGTAATTTGGTCCTCATCTGCCTCATAATTCCAGTAGCCCTGCCTACAGGTTTAGAAATTTCTGTCAGGAGGGGGTCCTTACACCTGAAAATGTTGACAGGGGGTCTCGGCAACCAAAAGTTTGAAGACCTCTGGCCTACACGGACTCTGCTGCACTCAGTGCCACATGACTTCCCTGGCGAAATGAATCATAGCATTATTATGTGCTTGAGCAGAGGTCACTGGACCAACACTCACAGTATTGTATGTGGGAGGCACTGTTAATGCGGCCAAACAAGTCGAGGAAACTGCAGTGGCAGTGTCTCAAAGCAAACAGATACATAGAGAACTGGGGGCAGTACAACCACGCCAGTGAGTGTGACGTGTCCGTTTCCGAGTACGGAGAGAGCAGTCATTCAGACAGTGGATACAAAATAAAACGACACGAAAAAATGCATACAAAGGCTGTAGATTTTAACAACTACTGGTGTGACTGGCATGATTAAATCAGTACTAGAAAGGAACGATGACAGTCCTCTTTCTATGACTATGTGATCCCTCCAATAGGAGCTGCTCATCGGATTTTTAAAGACTCAAACCTGACATTCTTATATATAATCAGCATTGAGAAAGGCCGAAAGGCGTCTGCTGCATTGTACAATATTATATTTGAAAGCGAGACCACTTAAGTCCGTTTCATGGCCTGATTCCTCCACAGAATGACCTCGAGCTGTGTTGGAGCCTGCTCGGGATTTGGGAAGCGGGTTGATGAGGAATACATACATACATGTACATATATATACACACATACATGTACATATATATACACACATACATGTACATATATATATACACACATACATGTACGTATACATACAAAGACGTACATACATACACATACACATACATATACATACATACATACACCTATATCTACAGGATATGACATACAGTCCCATAAAACTACAGTGAAGAGAAAAGCAAACTGCAACTCATGGCAAGATTTGCAAAAATATAATACATATCCTGTCTTATTGTATATAGCAAAGCTACATCTAAATATGCACAACACAGATGCATTATACCTGTGTGTACGCCATTTACCCTGGGTGATTTAGTATTAATATAATGCCAACTCCTCAAACGTATCCTGAGAGGCTGTTATTGCTTCCAAACAAGTTGAGGAAAGTGCAGTGGCAGTGTCCTCAAGCAAACGGATACATAGAGGAGAACTGGGGGCAGTACAACCACGCCAGTGAAAGCGACGTGTCCGTTTTCGAGTACGGAGAGAGCCGTCATTCAGACAGTGGATACAACAAAATAAAACGACACGAAAAAATGCATACAAAGGCAGTATATTTTAACTACTGGCGTGACTGGCATGATTAAATCAGTACTAGGAAAGAACGATGACAGTCCTCTTACTATGACTATGTGATCCCTCCAATAGGAGCTGCTCATTGGATTTTAAGGACTCGAACCTGACATTCTTGTATTTAATCAGCATTGAGAAAGGCCGAAAGGCGTCTGCTGCATGGTACAATATTAAATTTGAAAGAGAGACCACCTGAGTCCGTTTCATGGCCTGATTCCTCCACAGAATGACCTCGAGCTGTGCTGGAGCCTGCTCCGGATTTGGGAAGCGGGTTGATGAGGAATACATTACATACATACATATGTATATATATATATATACACACATGTATATATATATATATATATATATATATACACACATGTACATATATATATATATATATATATACATACACATGCATATATATATACATACACATACATGTACATATATATACACATACACTCACATAAAACTACAGTGAAAAGAAAAGCAAACTGCAACTCATAGCAAGATTTGCAAAAATATAATACATATCCTGTCTTATTGTATATTGCAAAGCTACATCTGAATATGCACAACACATATATATTACACCTGTGTGTACGCCATATACCCTGGGTGACCTAGTATTCATATAATGCCAACTGCTCAAAAGTATCCTGAGAGGCTGTTACTATCTTCAGCCTAAAAGAAAACACCGGAAAATAAAACCTTGCCAACACCAAACACATAAGACCACACTTGGCCCAATAGGTCAAAATGAAGTACAACCCAACCCATGAAAATCTCAAAAGAATATATCCAGTTGGTATATTGGACCAAAAGGAATATTGGACAGGACCGAAATCTATCTATCTATCTATCTATCTATCTATCTATCTATCTATCTATCTATCTATCTATCTATCTGAACCCTAAAAGGACTAAGTTACAAAAAGAGCAATTGTTGATTAGAGAAAAAATGTCCACAGGGAGATAGAGGACATCCACACATCCGATAGGAAAAGTGTAACTACACCAGCATACCAAAGTATATGAAGAGGAAAAACTCACTATGTTCTTAAGGAAGAGAAGAACCATAAAGGTTGACATTCTCTTTAAGAAAAGGAGAAATTCTCCCAGAAAATGCTGGACATGGCTGTAAAAGCTAATCCCCTAGGGTCAAAATATTCATACACTGCATCGAGATACTATAACAAGCAGTGATCGCGGAACAACCATGTTCCTAGAATGCAAGTAGGCCATAGAACCTTCAAAATAGAGGTAAGCGTTAGTAACGAACAAGTTACTTACCTTCGTTAACGCTTTTTCTGGTGGATACAATATCTGCCTGTGGATTCCTCACCTTTTGAATACCCCTTGCGCCAGCAATTCCGCGGAAATTCTTTCCCAGCTCTCCCACGACGACGAGGACGTCACAATAGCACGGCTCCGCTCGCGACTCCGTATGACGTCATCGGAGCCATAAGAAGACCTCGTCGGCGTGCTGACGTCAGTTCCACCCATTTTTTCCGTGCCACCGAGGCAAACGGGAGAACCGACACATTTTCAAATGCAAACATAGCATTCCAAGTATATACATATATAAATCCACAATTGCATAATCAATAAAGACATTGTGAAATAGCAACTGAGAAGGCATTTCTCACTATCAAACTTTCAACATGATCAAGACATAATAAATTAAACATTTTGGTAGAAACAGGTGGACAACGGGAGGCGGGTGGGTCAGTGAGGAATCCACAGGCAGATATTGTATCCACCAGAAAAGCGTTACCGAAGGTAAGTAACTTGTTCTTCTGATGGATACTTCTGCCTGTGGATTCCTCACCTTTGAATAGATTTCCCAAGCCGTGCCTTTCCCGGAGGAGGGTGTCCACCTGACTAAACCAAAAATCTTGCAAAACGGAACGAGCAAAATGGCCATCCCTCCTAACCTCAGAGTCTAGGCAATAATGCTTTGCAAAGGTATGGAGGGAGGCCCAAGTTGCTGCCTTACAAATTTAATGCACTGGTACACCTCTAGCCAACGCAGATGTAGTAGACTTTGCTCTAGTAGAATGAGCTCTGATACCTTCAGGAGCTTCCTTGTTGGCCAGGGCGTAGCAGATCTTTATACAGAGGATAATCCATCTTGACAGAGTCCGCTTGAGAACAGCTTTTCCCTTCATCCGACCAACATAACCCCCGAAGAGTTGGTCATCAAGTCTCAATTCTCTGGTCCTGTCCAGATAAAAACTGACCGCTCTCTTTGGGTCCAAGCGGTGAAGCCTCTCCTCCTCCTTGGAAGGGGGAGGGGGAGGATAAAAGGTAGGAAGGGTAATGGACTGCCCCAAATGAAAAGGAGTAACCACCTTGGGAAGGAAAGCAGCCCTGGTCCTTAGAACCAACTTATCTGCATGAATGGTCAGGAAAGGAGGCTTAGAACTAAGAGCCTGCAACTCGCTTACCCTCCTAGCCGAGGTAATGGCAATTAAGAAAAACGTTTTAAAAGTAAGAAGCTCAAAGGGCAACTATGCAGAGGCTCAAATGGAGAACCCATGAGAAAAGTAAGTACAAGATTCAAATCCCACTGAGGCATGATGAAAGGAGTGGGAGGAAACATGTTTGTAAGACCTTTAATAAATCTCATCACAACCGGAGATTTGAACAAAGACGGCTGATCCGGCAAACAAATAAAAGCCGACAAAGCCGATAAGTAACCTTTTACAGTAGCTACAGCAAAACCCTGCTTCGCTAAGGAAAGTGAAAAACTCAAAACATGAAATAAACGAGCCTTCAAAGGGTCAATAGATCTCTCCCCACACCATTTAACAAATTTAGACCAACGGGAAGAGTAAATGGACTTGGTGGAGTGTCGCCTGGACGATAAAATAACATCCACCACATCTGGTGGGAGAGAGAACGAACTCAGGTTGCCCCGTTCAATCTCCAGGCATGAAGGTGCAAGCTCTGGAGGTGGGGGTGAAGAACCTGCCCCTGCGACTGCGAGAGGAGGTCTGCCCTGAGAGGGAGACGGAGCGGAGGGTGCGAAGAGAGGTGAAGAAGATCTGTGTACCACACCCTTCTCTGCCAATCCGGAGCGATCAAGATGACTTGGGCCCGGTCTTGGCGAATCTTCCTCAGAACCCGAGGAATCAAGGGTATGGGAGGAAACGCATAAAGGAGTTGAGAGCTCCAACTCAACTGAAACGCGTCCCCAACGCTCCCTGCATCGGAAACTGGAGACTGCAGAACAACGGGCAGTGCGCGTTCTCGCGAGTGGAAAACAGGTCCAAACGAGGAGACCCCACATCTCGAAGATGTGATGGACCACCTCCGGATGAAGCCTCCACTCGTGATCGGCCGAGTAATGCCAACTGAGACTGTCCGCACGAACATTCAGCACTCCGGCTAGATGATTTGCAAACACACAAATCTGTTGGCCCTGAGCCCAAGACCAGAGTCGCAGAGCCTCCCGAGAGAGACGAAACGACCCTACACCTCCCTGTTTGTTGATATACCACATCGCGGTCGTGTTGTCCGTCAGGACCTGAACTGACCGACCGCGAAGGGAAGGAAGGAAAGCCTTTAGTGCCAAGCGTATCGCCCGCAATTCCAGAAGGTTGATGTGAAGCAACCTTTCCTCTGGAGACCAAAGACCTTTGATCTCCAGATCCCCCAGATGAGCCCCCACCCTAGAGTGGAGGCATCCGTGATCACTGTGGCCATCGGTGGAGGAAGTTGAAAGGGCTTTCCTTGAGACAGGTTGCCCTGCACACCCCACCAAGTCAGCTCCGCTGCAGCGTCTCTGGAGATTCTGACCTTCTCCCCGAGATCTCCGTCGTGCTGATACCACTGCCTGCGGAGGCACCACTGGAGTGCCCTCATGTGCCAGCGTGCGTGACTGACCAACAGTATGCAGGAAGCGAAGAGACCGAGCATGCGTAGGACCTTCAGGACCGGAACAACCGCTCCGTTGTGAAACAAGGGAATCATTTCCTGAATGTCGAGAATCCTCTGCGGAGGTGGGAATGCTCGACAAACAGTAGTGTCCAGTATTGCCCCTATGAACAGGCTGCGCTGAGAAGGCACCAGGTGAGATTTGGGCACATTGATCGAAAACCCAAGTTGAACAACAGCTGCGTTGTCACCTGCAAGTGACGCAACACCATCTCCGGAGACTTGGCTTTCAACAGCCAATCGTCCAGGTAGGGGTAGACAGGAACCCCTGATCTTCTGAGATGAGCTGCTACCACTGCCATCACCTTTGTAAAGACTCGCGGTGCGGAAGTCAGACCGAATGGTAGAACCGCAAACTGGTAATGTTGCGACCCTACCGTGAAACGTAGATACTTCCGATGCGACTTCAGGATGGGAAGATGAAAGTACGCATCCTGGAGATCGATGGACACCATCCAGTCTTCCTGTTGCAGCGCAAGAAGAACCTGAGCCAGAGTCAACATTTTGAATTTCTCCTGCCTGAGGTAAAAATTCAAAATCCTGAGGTCCAGGATCGGCCTCAAACATCCGTCCTTTTGGGAATCAGGAAATACCGGGAGTAGCACCCTGACCCCTTTCCTGCTCTGGAACCACCTCTATCGCACCTTTCTGTAACAAGACAAGAACCTCCTGTTGCAAAAGCAACAAGTGGTCTTCTGAACAACCACCTTGGCGAGGAGGGTAAGGAGGTGAATACTCTAGAAAAGGAAGGGCGTACTCAATTCTCTACAAGATTCAAAACCCAACGATCCGTTGTAATCAGTTTCCAATCCTGTAGAAAATGGGACACCCGACCCCCAACAGGACCAACATGCTCTAAGATGGGGGATCTATAGCTGCTTCCCTGAAGCACCAACGGTGAGGAGAGGAGGAGGAAGAGGACTGCTGCCGCGAGGCTCCCCTGAAACGGCCTCTGTTCTTGCCCCTGTAGGACTTATACAAGGGGTTCTGCTGTTGCTGCTGCTGACCCTGTTGATACTGTTGACGGCCACGAAAGGAAGAACCCCTTCCAAACCCACAAAGGCGTTTGTAACCATAACCCCTGGACTGTGTTTGAAGACCCAGAGATCTAACAGTGGCCCTACTGTCCTTAAACCGCTGTAAGGCAGAGTCAGCCTTGGATCCAAACAGCCTCGTGCCATCAAAAGGTAAGTCCAACAGAGTCGCCTGGACATCAGGGGAAAAACCAGAAGACCTTAACCACAGAAGAGCCCATCACCCGTGCAACAGAATCAGCCGGGTCCATCCCAGACTGGATCACCTGGCGAGCAGCTGCTTGCGAGTCAGAGAGCACCTCCATAAAGTTTGCCCTATCATTCTCCGGGAGCTTAGGAGCCAGTTGCTTCACAGAATCCATCAAAGCATGGACGTATCTCCCCAGAAGACACGTAGCATTGGTTGACTTCAATGCCATGCTTGCAGACGAAAATATATTTTTGGCTGCTTGCTCCATCTTTTTCGAGTCTCTATCACCCGGAGTAGTAGGGAAAGCGCTCGAAGATTGCTTCGAACAAGAAGCCTGTACCACCAAGCTCTCGGGAGTCGGATGAATAGACAGAAAGGCAGGATCCCCAGGGGCCGGCCTATATCTCCGTGCAATTGTTCTAGAGACAGCAGGAGCGGACAAGGGCTTCTGCCACACCTCCAAAATTGGCTCAGTCAAGGCGTCAATGAAGGGTAACAGTGGCTCTGAGACCACCGAAGAGGTATTGAGGACTTCAGTCAAAATGTTGGCCTTCAATTCAGATGATGGCAACTGAAGGCCCAGCAAATCAGCCGCCTTCCTCACGACCACATAAGGCAAATTTTCTAGAGGAAGACCAGCCCTTGGTGATGAAAGGTCGTATTCAGGAGATGTATCTAACCCACTGGCCTCCTGCAGACCCTCAAAGTCATCAAGAGAATCTATAATCTCTCCTTCCTCTTGCTCGTGTGCGTACTCCTCCTCTTCTAGCAGCCTCTGTGCATCCCTCCTGGAGCGCTGCTTTGTCTTCAGTGCCGGCGTCAGTGGAGCCTGAAACGGAGTCGACGGCGCGTACGCGGCGCCGGTGACGATGGCAACGGAACAGAAGGCCCCTCCGGAACATCCTTCGGCATCGCACGAATCCGAGACGACGCCGACCCCACATCCGACGGAGCTCGAGGTGCCGGAGTCGACGACCTCGGCGTCGGGAAATGCCATGCCGGAGCCGATGGCATAAAGGGTACAAAGGGCGCCTGGGCATACTGGTGTGGAACACCCAAATTGTAGGCCAAAGGACCTGTAGGCACACCCAGCGGATAACTGGCCCTTGAAAAAATACCATACATCGCGTTTAAGAACTGCGATGGGTCCGCACCAGGCAAGGGAAAAGGAGGATAAGGTTCCGTACCTTCTCGCCCGGGGACCTCCTGAGGTCGAACTGGATCCTGCGGAGCCGGCGCCCGCTCAGACGAACCCACAGGAATCGGAGACAACTCCCCCGGCGTCGGGGTCTTACGAGGCGCCGGTGATCCTCTCGACGCCGAAGAGCCCTTCGACATCGGAGCCGGGGAATGAACCGACTCCGCTCTCGGCGAAGGAGACGGGGAGACAAAGTCCTTCCTCCGAAGTCGCCTCGAAGCCCTAGACTTCGACGAATGACGCCGGGATTTCTTCGACTTCTTATGCTTCTTGGATCTTGAAGTGTGAGACGAAGAAGACTTCAGCCGCTTTCGACCTCTCTTCTCCTTCTTAGCTCTGGCCATGAAAAGTTTAGCCTCACGCTCTTTAAGGGCCTTCGGGTTCATTTTCATGCAGGAACGGCATTCTTCGACGTCATGGTCCGACGAAAGACACCAGAGACAGTCGTCATGCAGATCGTAATTGACATCTGGCCTCCGCACTCCCTGCAAGGCTTAAAACCGGACTTCCTAGAAGTAGCCATTTCCAACGATATGAAGACACAATGTAGAAAATGGAGAGTCCCTGGAAAAACCGTTACGCGTCGACGGCGCGGAAAAAAGGGAACTGACGTCAGCACGCCGACGAGGTCTTCTTATGGCTCCGATGACGTCATACGGAGTCGCGAGCGGAGCCGTGCTATTGTGACGTCCTCGTCGTCGTGGGAGAGCTGGGAAAGAATTTCCGCGGAATTGCTGGCGCAAGGGGTATTCAAAAGGTGAGGAATCTACAGGCAGAAGTATCCATCAGAAACAATCATTTAGAAGAATACAAGATAGAGCACTTAAACCTGCCATATGTAACGTCCCCAAGAAAGAGAAATACATCTCAAGGGACAAACCCCATGTGCAGTCAAGGAACACACAACGTGGTAAAGCCGGCATAACGCCCTCATTGTGCAGCATACCCTTTGCAAAAATAACTTAACGCAAAAGCAATCCGTGCACATCTCCCTGAATTCAAAGGAAAGAGCACCCCGCCAAAAAGAGCGAAAAGAAAAGCAATCAAATGAAAAACCGATCAAACAAGAATGACCTAGTGGAAATCTTGGTCAAATCAGACTCAAAAATTGCACTGAAGTGAAAATTCAGAGCAGGTGTAAAGAATAAGCATACTCTCTGTATATAAGGTCTCCCATAGGCATACGCACAATGTCTCTATAAGACATACTGAAAATCACAAATAATGCATACCAGTGTACCAAACTGCTTCCAAAGAAGCATGAGGCATAGGTAAACTGCCTAACTGGAAGAAACCTCGCAAGCAAATATCTTTTTGAGCATGCAGCCCATCATCAGAGGAAAAAAGGGAAGGGAAAACTTTTGTGTAGGACGCTGGCTTAGTATATGGTGCACACTTATTTAAGTGAAGCACCCTGCACTAATACAGGCAACCATTATGGTGATTTTAGTGGTCTTAGACAACCATAGAAAGCTCTCTAAGTGATAGTTGTGGACAGCAGCCTTCAGGCTTAGTCCAGAAGGAGTATTAAGCAGCTTGTTTTACCAGAACTAATCATGTAGTGTAGGTTGAACGAAAAGAACCACAAGGTGTAGTTATAAAAATAGTTATATTTATTATACAAATTCACTATCACATTGGTATATCTCCTACACGGAGATATCAACACAATACCCACAATATTTCAAAGGTAAGTAAGCACAAATACACAGGGGTCTCCAGGGGGAGACCAAACCATATACTAAAGAAGTGGAATGTGAACTGCAACCGAAGTCGAGACCTGATACAGAAGACGCAGAAGAGCTGGGGACCCAAGGAACCACCTGAGGTAAATACCCAGAAACCCCACGGAGGCTGTGTGCAGAGGGGAAACACAGCCGCGTACTCAATGCATGTAAATGGGTACATCGCAGTTTCAGTTTTGAAGAAGGATTCTTCCCAGTGGACCCTGAAGAAACCCTGTGGAATATGGAAGGTTGGAGAGTCACCCCACCCGTGGATACCCCAGGAACCAGGATACATACACAAGGGAAACCTGGTGCATAGGTGCAAAGTGATGTCGGACACCGCCGTAGACCAAAATGAAAGACTTCAGTTAAGATGCTGCTGGCGAAGAAGGTGAAAGAGTCCGTTGGAAGCCAAGGATGGATTTGTGAAGTAAAGTGCCTGCAAGCAGGGAGGACAGTCTCTATGTCACTCGGGAGTGACCAAGAGGCACGGAAGACCAATGACTGAAGATGCAGGAGAGTTGACGGTGACCTTGTTGTTGCAGCTGTGAGGACCAGGCGACGCTGCGGAAGACCAGGAGCCGTTCATGAGCTGTCCCACATCGGAAGTCGAGAACCAGGGGGTCGGTGTCCGGCGGGAGCGTCAACAAGCCTTGGCAGCAGCAACAGACGTGGAAAACGAAGAACGTGCAGTTACGGGACAAGCAAGGTCCAAGGGACTCACCAAATGCATGAGAGTCAGAGTAGGCCCTGAGCAAGCAGGGGAGCTCACTGAAGCCAAAGAAGACCCTTAAGAGAACACACAGGCTGAATGCACAGTAGTCGCAAGCAGATCTTGAGCAGCTTATCAAGGATGCAGGCCCACGGTGCAGAGAATGCGGCGAGGACGAAGATCTTGGCACAAAGAGATGCTGGAAGCTGGAGCTTCTTGTAGCCCGGCAGATCTCTGGAGGACAGAGTCAACAAGCCTTGGCAACGGAAAGTCGAAGCGGTGCACAGGGGTGCTGTTCAAGTGGTTCCGACAAGGGATACTGGCCTCAAACTCGGTGAAAGGACAGTGCAGGCCTCGAGGGAGTTGCAGAACCACCACCTGTGTTGCTGAGCCTTTCGGAGTCCGTAAGACCTCAGGAGCAGCAGACCGGTCAGCTTCGTTGCGGTGCCTGCAGATGCAGTGGGAGTGACTCCTCTACTCCAAGGGAGATTACTTCGGGTATCTTTGATGCCCAGAGGCCTGGAGAAGAACCTGGATAAAGCACAGGCACAGACAACGCAGAAGACTGGCAGGACGACGAGACCAGGAGCAGCAGGAGTCTTCTTTGATGCAGTCTCGGTTCCAGGCGAAGTCCAACGAAGTCCAATGTGCCCAGACGGTTGAAGGGGGAAGTGGTTTCGGATCTGAATCTTGCCCCACGACGAATCTGAAGAGCCACCCACAGGTAAGCCCTTAAGTACCCTAAGGAAAGGGTTGGGACGATTCAGGGGTCCCTCCCAAAGGAGGGGCTGGACAGAGGCGAGGATACTCCCATGTCCTTTGTTCAGTTTCGCACCACAGCGGGAGCCAACGGTTCCCTGAACTGGTTTCAACTGGAGTATACAAGGAGGACACCCAATGTGCCCTTCAAAGCAGTCTGGTGGCGCTGGCAAGCGCCTCCACCCCAGACCAATACACAAAGTCACGTCTGGGAGGTGGTCACACCTGCCTGTGACAGGAAACCTATTGCTTTATCTTCCCCTGCTCGAGCTCAGCTCAGCAGCAGGAGGACAGAATCGTGTCTGTGGTCAGCAGCAACACTAGCTTGCTGTTAGACCCTGAAAGGCTGGTACCGGGAATACAGGGGGGCTCACTAGGGTATATAGTTAGACATATCCCCAAGGGATAGTTAGACATCTCGTAATTGACTTGAAGTCCACTATATGTATAAAGTGGCTAACTGAACTTGCAAAGCCTGGAAAATCGAATCCTGGGTTTGTAGGGGGTGTCCTGCCCATGCAGGGCACCCTTACACGTATAACCAAGCACTGTGCCTTCAGGATTAAAAGGCCTACCTTAGGGGTGACTTATAGGTTAAGTGTAGTGACCTCAGATATAAGGAAACATAGATCTGTTGGGAGTGGTGCTAGCACTAGCTCACACAGCCTGCAATGGCAGGCATGTAGTCACAGGTTGAGTGGTCTTTCATGGGAGGCATAATACATGCTGCAGCCTATGAGAGACCCCTGGTATACCTATGCCCTGGGTAACTTAGTACCATACACTAGGGACTTATCAGGGTACACCAGTATCCAATCTGGAGTGTACCCAAGTACTCACCATGTCAAATTTAGGGAAGAAGCACAGAGACTTGGGTCCTGATTAGCAGGATCCCAGTCAGACTAGTCAGGAAAACAATGACACCAGCAAAAAGTGGGGGTGACCATGAAAGCAGATCCTACTTTCCTACATCCCTTTAATAGGGTTGTAGGGGGGGTATTAATCTTTTGGTTATTACACGGCTGGCCATGTTATGGCAGTGCCATTGTGGTATACGTTCCGCCTGTTAAGACCTGATGTGGTTTTTCTGCAGTTAGCCGATATTATTTTTTCAATACTGTCTTTGACAGGTCATGTGGTACAAGGACCGCAAGTGCCCAACAGTATGTCGTACAGGGCCTCACTGTGTGGTAGAACAGGCTCAACCCCTATCTGACCTTGATAAAGGACAGTGCAGACATGTGGAATTCCTATAGCCCGTCGCCCAGGACATTGTTTTTGGGGTCAAGGGCAAGAAGTTTTCATGTGTATTTTGTCCTTGGGACAAGTAGACCCAACCCCCTGCAGCACAAACCCTTTGGCTGCCAGTTTACAGTACCACACTATGGATCAGGGAAGGGCACTGTCTGCAATTAAGGTAATATTTGTGTCCATATGTTAATGCAGTTCAAACTTGTATCTATGGTTCAATAACTGAAAGCCTTTATTATTAGGGTGAGCACTCTAGGTAATGTTGTAAGCTCTGACTGCACTACTGATAGTGGTTCCAGTATAAAGATGTGTACACACTTTTTCAAAGTTTAGCAGTATGAGGCTATGTAGAATGCTCCTAGAATGCTTTCTGATTTGATGCAAATATTTGCAGAAGCTTGAAATCAAGATTGATGATTATTTGCTTTCAAAACAAAATGTTCATAAAAAAATGAAAGCAGCAATAAAAACATTTTGCTTAACTACTGTACAATTTCAGGTACCATTTCTTTGCAGCATCATTTAGTAACATGTGTTGATGCATGCTAGTTGTTCCCAAAAATATTCATAATGGAAAACCAGTATAACCAGTTTCAATAAAATTAAGGGAAACAAAAATAAACAAGCATTGGCAAAGCCAGTAGGTCTGAAATTGGTGGTCAGCTTTTTAGTTTTGCCATTGTGTGACTTGTTTTGGCATGGTTTTTGTAAAACCTTATTGGTGTGGGAGCTGCCAGGCCCTCACCATTATAACAAACATTGGCAAAAGCAAAAATTGTTTTTGGTCTCAAAAAGCACACTGCCACAGTAGTTACTGGCACTGAACAAAACTACTTTGTGTGTCAATATGCTCCTTGTGAAAGAGCAGAATACTGTCACTCACAGTGAAGCCGGCCGATACAGAGAGAGAGAGAGACAGAATTTTAATAAACGCAAAAGGTCATGGTCAATGCCAGACGAAATTAGGGGCTTAATTATTAGAGTAAGTCTCAAAAGTGCACCCATGGTATATGTTCTTGCATTAAGTGCAGCTATACGGCTTTTGTGAATTCCCAAGAATTTACAGAAGACAGACAAGAAATAGTACTCCTAGAAGACATTTTGAACTGCATTTTAGCATGAGCATGCGAAAATCTCAGTGTTTGCAAGTTCACTTTCCCTCCAACCACTGTTTTCCCAACTCTGGAAGAAGGTTTACTCCTGCCATTGTCAGGAGTACATTTCCAACATTTCTCAGTATGGGAAAAGATTAGAGAAGAGTTGTTGAAAACCCTTAAAACATGCAAGTTAGTAGGTTTGCACAGATTCAAAAGGGCATGCTAACCCTGGAACTATTGCTTACCACTACCCTCAGCCCCAGTATGTAGATCTTCGGAAACGTGGCAACATAAGGTGCTTGCAAGTATTCAAACACTACTATGGTATGAGCCCTGGCATAATCAGAGAGGCTATATCAGAGTTCTTATATAATGAGATTTCTGCCATAATTTGTTGCCGCACTACATGGAACCAAAGGGACAGGTGGATTTTGTTACAGGACAAGTAGATTTATGAAGCAACCTGCCCCATGGACAAGTAGATATTTTATTAAATTCCACACCCCTGCGGACATCAATCAGGGGATCAGTGGACTTCTTCACCGTAGGCAGAGATAATTCCAAGACTGTAGCAACTCTCCTCAAAATATCTGCAAAAGATGAACTCACCTCAGTAGCAAAACTAGGAAGGGAAAGTAACCCTGAGGCTAGAGAAGACTCCAGCCCACTAGCCTCACCAAGTGCAGATAGCCAATTCTCCTTTATAAGAGGTGGAATACTCTCCAAAATAAGTTGTAACCGCCCAGACTCATCTGTTTCACCCACAAGGTGACTTACTGAAGCCCCACCATGAGAGGAAAGTGGAAAAACAACATTCTCCTCAGTTGGCTCTACCGGCTCCACACCCGACGCAGAGAAGGTGACGTCTCGACGTCAAGAGGAAGAGGAGAAATTACTATGATCGGTGGTGTCAACGTCAATACCGGAGTTGGTTAATCAAGGATAGACTCCGAAGGTGGAGACCCCGAAGGGCTGTGCACCGGCGCAGAAGCGAAGTTGGGCGATGCTGACCGGCGCCGACCCAACAACTCAGACCAAGGGCGAACCAACCGTGTGGCTCCTCTCACCTCCATGGGGCCCAACGGCGCTCCATCCAGAAGAAGGTGGGGGCCCCGAAAATAAGATGCAGAGAATTTTAGTACTATCTAATTTGGCCGACGGATGCCCCGGCTCCTGGAAAAACAGGGAGGAACGGGACGGAGTTGTGTACAGCCTCCTCAACCGGCAATCGGGAGAAGCCAGGAGAGACAGAGTCTCCACACGGAGAAGTCTCAGGGGTGCAGCGACTTTAAAAGCCTGCGCTTACTTTGGGAAGTCGTTGGAGAGCGACGTCCCTGTGAACGGCTTAGACTCCTGGAACAGCCCTGTGAACAACACTCTGCTCGAGAAGGAAACCGAGGCCGACGTGAAGTCTCTGTAGACAGCGCGCCGCTAGAAGTTTCATATGGCATTCCTTGAGCGCCTTCGGCTTCAGCTTCTGGCAGGAGCCTTCGGAGTTGTGGCGTTCCTCTAAACACCACATACAAATGGAGTGCAGGTCTGTAACCGACATAAGAAAGGATTATGTTACTTACCCTGTAAGCATCTGTTCTTGGCATGTAGCGCTGTAGATTCACATGCTTTACATACTCCTGCCATCTAGTGTTGGGTCCAAATGTTTGCAAGTAGTTTTTCTTCGAAGAAGCCTTTGCAGTCATGAGGTAAGGTGACTCCTCCGTTCGGTGATAGTGCGCATGGGCATCGACTCCATTGTTGGATTTTTTCCTGCAAGAGGGTGAGAATGGAGTAAGTGAGTGTAGTAAAGAGATGTCCATGCGTAGATGATGTAAATATTGAGAACTGCAACAACTACAGGTGCCCGGGAAGGTGGGTGGGAGCATGTGAATCTACAGCTCTACATGCCAAGAACAGATGCTAACTGGGTAAGTAACAATCAGTTCGAGGCATGTGTGCTGTAGATACACATGCTTTGCATAGACTATTTAGCAGTATTCTCTTAAAGCGGTGGCTAGCCAGTAGATGTTGCAATTGTCTGGAAAAGTGTCTTTAGCACTGCCTGGCCTACATTGGCTTGCTTGCGTGCTAGTGCATCCACACAATAGTGTTTGGTAAATGTGTGGTGTAGACCATGTTGCTGCTTTACAAATGTCAGCTATAGGAATGTTACCTAAAAAGGCTATAGATGCCCCTATTTTGCTAGTAGAATGCGCTCTAGGGGGTATAAATAAAGTTCTTTTAGCTTTTGCAGAGAAAGTTTGAATGCACTTAACAATCCATCTTGAAATGGTAAATTTAGAGATAGGATTGCCTTTGTGAGGTGGTGCAAATGAAGTGAACAGTTGCTTTGATTTAGGAAAATCTTTTGTCCTTTCAATATAGTACAATAAAGCTCTTTTAACATCAAGTGTATGAAGAGACTATTCTGCTACTGAATCAGGTTGAGGAAAGAAGACCGGTAACTCAACTGATTGGTTGATATGAAAAGCAGAAACTACTGTGGGAAGGAATCTGGGATTGGTGCGAAGAACTACCCTATCTTTATGTAGCTGAAAGAAGGGTTCTTCTAGGGTTAATGCCTGTAGCTCACCAACTCTCCTTAATGAAGTGATTGCAATGAGGAAGGCAACCTTTCATGAAAGAAACTGTAAAGGACAATTGTGTAATGGCTCAAAGGGTAGACTCATAAGTCTTGTAAGTACAACATTTAGATTCCATACTGGTGCCGGACGGATTCTTGGTGCTATTAGTCTTTTTAAGCCCTCCATAAAAGCTCTGACAGGAACTTTGAATAAAGACAAATGTTGTCTATTTTACAAATATGCAGCTACTGCTGCAAGATGCAAACGAATAGATGTGTAAGCTAGCCCACATTGCTGTAAGTGTAGAAGGTAACAGATAATGTTCTGAAGAGAAGCATCTAGTGGAATAATTTTGTTGTTGTTACAGTAGATAACAAATCGTTTTCACTTTGCTACATAGCAAGCTCTGGTGGTAAGTTTTCTTGCTTATCTCAGAATAGTCACACAGTCTGGTGGCAAATTTAAATATCCACACTCTGACTTCAGAAGCCAAATCGCTAAGTTGAGCTCCTTGGGATTTGGATGCTTGATTTCTCCATGGTTCCGAGTGAGAAGACTACAGGTGAGATGTAGCTTTTGATGTGGAACCACCGACAGTTCTAACAGGGTGGTGTACCATAATTGACAGGCCGATGTGGGAGCTACCAAAATCAGTGTGAGTGATGTTTGCCTGAGTTTCCAAACCAGAAACGGAAGGAGTGGGAGAGGCGGAAAAGCGCAAGCAAATATCCCTGACCAATTCATCCATAGGGCATTGCCTTCGGATAGAGGGTGTGGGAACCTGGAGGCGAAGTCTGGGCATTTTGAGTTCTGTGGTGTGGCAAAGAGGTCTATTTGTGGAAATCCCCATTTTTGAAATTACAGAAGGAGAACTTGTGGGTGAAGTTCCCATTTGTGTATTTGTTGTTTTTCTTTCTGCTGAGGAGATCTGCAAAAATGTTGTCTGTGCCTAGAAGGTGCTCGGCTAGTAGATGGATTTTGTGATGAATTGCCCAACACCAAATGGTCTGAGAGAGGCGTGATAGTTGTAGGAAGTGTGCCCCCCCGTTTTTGTATATAGTACATTGTCATATTGTCCGTCCGGATTAAGACAACTTTCTTTACCAGGTGAGGTAGAAAAGCTTTCAACGCTAGTTGAACTGCTTGCCGCTCTAGGTAGTTGATGCAATAGTTCTGCTGTTTGGAGTTCCAAAGACCCTGAACTGTCAACTGTTGCAAGTATGCCCCCCACCCTGTGAGAGATGCGTCTGTTGTTAGCATGACTTGTGGAATAGTGTCGATGAACGGCCGCCCTTTTGACAAATTTTGTGTGTTCCACCACTGCGGAGAGCGATGAGTGCGGCTATCTACCAACACTAGATCTGTCAGCTGACCCTGTGCTTGATTCCACTGACGTGCTAAGCATTCTTGTAGAGAGCACATGTTTAGTCTTGCATGAGGCAATATCGAGATGCATGATGCCATCATCCCTAGTAACTGCATGAATGTTCTGGCTGAAAAGTATTGGTTGACTTGAAACTGTTGTTACAGCGTTTGTAAATTCCGAATTCTGGCTGCATTGTGATATGTTAGAGCCATGTGAGTGTTAAGAATGTCTCCTAGGTATGGTTGTGTCTGATTGGGTGGAAGATGGGATTTCTGTATATTGACTGTGAATACCAAATGATGTAGAAGATTTAAGGTGATCTAAGTGTGATGCACACATTTGAGAAGCGAGTTGGCTTTTATGAGCCAATCGAACAAGTTACTTACCTTATGTAACGCTTTTTCTGGTGGATACAGTATCTGCCTGTGGATTCCTCACTTTTGAATTACCCCTGTGCCAGCATTCAACGGAAACCTTTTTCTAGCTCTCCCACGTCGACGAGGACGTCATAATGGCATGGCTCCGCTCGCGACTCCGTATGACTTCACCAGAGCCACAATAAGACCTCGTCGGCATGCTGATGTCAGTTCCACCCATTTTTTCCGTGCCTTCGAGACGAACGGGTGGACCGACAACATAATTGGAGTATACAATATATACATAAATACACACAGTATATAGAAAAATAGGAAAAGCTAAAGAAAAGAAATAGAGAAATAACCATGCCAAATAACTAAAAACTCTTTTGGTACTGAAGGTGGACAATGGGGAGGAGGGTGGGTCAGTGAGGAATCCACAGGCAGATACTGTATCCACCAGAAAAAGCGTTAGCGAAGGTAAGTAACTTGTTCTTCTGATGGATACATCTGCCTGTGGATTCCTCACATTTTTAATTGAATCCCTAAGCAGTCCCGCTCCCGGAGGAGGGTGCCCACCTACTCATATAAAAAAATCCTGCAGCACAGAGCGTGCAAAATGGCCATCCCTCCTAACCTCTGAATCCAAACAGTAATGCTTCGCAAAGGTGTGGAGGGAGGCCCAAGTTGCTGTCTTACAAATGTCAACAACAGGAACACCTCTAGCCAAAGCAGAAGAAGAAGACTTTGCTCTGGTGAAATGAGCTCTAATACCTTCAGGCGGTTCCTTCTCGGCCAAGGCGTAGCAGATCTTGATGCACAAGATGATCCACCTGGAGAGTGTTCGCTTGTGGACAGCCTTGCCTTCCATTCGACCAATGTAGCCCACGAAGAGCTGATAGTCCAGTCTCAGATCCTTGGTTCTGTCCAGATAGAAGCTGACAGCCCTCTTAGGATCCAGACGATGAAGTCTCTCCTCCTCCTTGGAAGGGTATGGGGGAGGATAGAAGGCAGGTAAGGTAATATATTGCCCTAGATGGAAAGGAGTAACCAACTTAGGCAGGAAAGCAGCCCTGGTCCTGAGAACCATCTTTTCTGCATGAATGGTTAAAAACTGAGGTTTAGAACTAAGAGCCTGAAGCTCACTTACCCTCCTGGCCGAGGTAATAGCGATCAGAAAGACCGTTTTGAATGAAAGAAGCCTCAACGGACAACTATGAAGAGGCTCAAAAGGAGAACCCATTAGGAAAGTGAGTACAAGATTTAAATCCCACTGAGGCATAATGAAGGGAATGGGAGGAAACCTATTGGTGAGGCCCTTAATGAACCTCATAACAATTGGAGATTTAAATAAAGAGGGCTGGTCCGGCAAACAGAGGAAAGCCGACAAGGCTGACAAATAACCCTTTACCGTGGCCACAGCACAGCCCTGCTGAGCCAAGGAAAGAGAGAAACTCAGCACATCAGGCAAACGGGCCTTCAAAGGATCAATGGACCTCTCTCCACACAATTTCACAAATTTGGACCACCTGGAGGAATAAATATATTTTGTGGAGTGTCTCCTGGACGATAAAATAACTTCCACCACATCCGGTGGGAGAGAGAAAGAACTCAGGTTGCCCCGTTCAATCTCCAGGCATGAAGGTGCAGGTTCTGGAGGTGGGGGTGTAGAACCTGCCCCTGCGACTGCGAGAGGAGATCTGCCCTTAGTGGGAGACAGAGCGGAGGGTGCGATGAGAGCTGAAGTAGATCTGTGTACCACACCCTTCTTGGCCAATCCGGGGCGCTCAATAAGCCTTGGGCCTGGTCTTGGCGAATCTTCCTCAGAACCTGAGGAATCAAGGGTATGGGAGGAAATGCATAAAGGAGCTGCGAACCCTATTCCAACTGAAACGCGTCCCCCAACACTCCCTGCATCGGAAACTGGAGACTGCAGAACGACGTGCAGTGCGCGTTCTCGTGAGTGTCAAAGAGGTCCAGCCGAGGCAACTCCCAGATCCTGAAGATGTGATGGACCACCTCCGGATGAAGCCGCAACTTGTGATCGGCCGAGAAACGCCGACTGAGACTGTCCACACGCACATTTAGCACTCCTGCCAGATGATTTGCCATCACACAAATCTGATGGTCCTGAGCCCAGGACCAGAGTCGCAGAGCCTCTCTGCAGAGACGATACGACCCTACTCCTCCCTGTTTGTACCACATCGCAGTAGTGTTGTCCGTCAGGACCTGAACCGACTGACCGCGAAAGGAGGGAAGAAAGGCCTTGAGAGCTAAACGTATCACCTGCAATTCCAGCAGTTTGATATGAAACAACCTTTCCTCCGGAGACCAATGGCCTTTGCTCTCCAGATCCCCCAGATGAGCACCCCACCCTAGAGTGGCGGCATCCGTGATTACTGTGACCACCGGTGGAGGAAGATGAAAGGGCTTTCCTTGCGACAGATTGCCCTCCACACTCCACCAAGACAGATCCACTGCAGTGTCTCTGGAGATCCTGACCATCATCTCCCTGAGATCTCCGTTGTGCCGATACCACTGCCTGCGTAGGCACCACTGGAGTGCCCTCATGTGCCAGCATGCATGGTTGACCAACAGAATGCAGGAAGCGAGCAGGCGTAGGACCTTCAGGACTGGAACAACCGCTCCATCGTGAAACAAAGGAATCATCTCTTGAATGTCGAGAATCCTCTGTGGAGGCGGGAAAGCTCGACACACAACCGTGTCCAGACTGCCCCTATGAACAGGTTGCGCTGTGAGGGCACCAGGTGAGATTTGGGCACATTTATCGAGAAGCCCAAGTCGAACAACAGCCGTGCTGTCACGTGCAGATGATGAAGCACCATCTCTGGCGACTTCGCCTTGAGCAGCCAGTTATCCAGATAGGGGAAAACAGGAATCCCCGACTTCCTGAGATGAGCTGCAACCACCGCCATCGCCTTTGTGAAGACCTGAGGCGCGGAAGTAAGACCGAACGGAAGGACTGCAAACTGGTAGTGCTGCGACCCTACCGTAAAACGGAGATACTTCCTGTACGATTTCAGGATGGGAATGTGAAAATATGCATCCTGCAATTCGATCGAGATCATCCAGTCCTCTTGATGCAGCGCCTGAATAACCTGAGCTATGGTCAACATCTTGAATTTCTTCTGTTTGAGGTAAAAATTCAAGACCCTGAGGTTTAGGATAGGCCTTAATCTGCCGTCCTTCTTGGGAATCAGGAAATACCGGGAGTAGAATCCCTGACCCCTTTAATGCTCCAGGACCACTTCTATCGCACCTTTCTGCAATAAGGCAAGAACCTCCAGCTGCAGAAGCAGCAAATGGTCCTCTGAACACCAGCCCTGGCGAGGAGGGTAAGGAGGAGGAAACTCCCGGAAGGGAAAGGCGTACCCATTTTCCACAAGGTTCAAAACCCTAAGGTCTGAAGTGATAAATTTCCAATCTTGAAGAATATGGGATACCCGACCCCCTACAGGACCAGCATGCTCCAAGATGGGGATCTAGAGCTGCTTTCCTGTGGTACCAGTGGTGGGGGCAGGAGAGGAAGAAGAGGAGGATGAGAGATGACGGGATGACGGGATGCACCTCGCAGACGACCTCCGCCCTTTCCTCTGTAAGATCTGTACAGAGGATTCTGATGCTGCCGAGGCTGCTAATGGCCACGAAAGGAAGCCGCCTTACAAAAACCCCTGTACCTCCTATATCCAAAACCTCTGGTTTGGGACTGAAGACCCAATGATTTTGCAGTGGCTCTACTGTCTTTAAATCTCTGGAGCGCAGAATCAGCCTTTTCACCAAAAAGCTTGGATCCATAGAACGGTAGGTCAAGGAGAGTAGCCTGCACATCTGGCGAAAACCCCGTAGACCTGAGCCAGGCATTCCTCCTGGTGGCAATAGAGGAGCCCATCACCCTGGCCACCGAATCAGCAGTATCCAGACCAGACTGGATAACTTGACGAGCTGCAGCCTGCGTATTCGTCAGCATTTCCAAAAAGGAGCCACGATCATTGTCCGGTAACTTGGGAGCCAACTGCTTGGCCGTATCCATTAAGGCGTGAATATACCTCCCCAACAAGCACGTAGCATTGGTGGACTTCCACGCCATACTTGAGGAAGAGAAGACCTTCTTGGCAGACTGCTCCAATTTTTTAGAGTCTCTGTCTCCAGGAGCCTGAGGAAAAAATCCTGCAGACTGTTTAGAACAGGAAGCCTGCACTACTAAACTTTCCGGTGAAGGATGTGCAGAAAGAAAAGCAGGATCACCAGGAGCAGGCCTGTACCTCCTTGCATCAGACCTTGAAATAGCAGGAGCAGAAAGGGGCTTCCGCCACACCTCTAGAATTGGCTCAGTCAAAGCCTCATTAAAAGGCAAAAGAGGATCAACCACAGAAGATGGGGAATGTAAAACTTCCGTAAGAATATTTGGTCTGAACTCAGCAGTGGGCAACTGAAGGTCTAAAAGTTCAGCTACCTTCCTAATAACAGCATGGTATGGTGCCACATCTTGAGAGGGCAAGGCCTTTGGTGATGAAAGCTCCCACTCTGGGGAAGTGTCTAGACCACTCGCCTCTTGAAGGCCCTCAAACTCGTCAACAGACTCTTCAATTTCACCTTCTTCAGCCTCCTCCCGCTGAAATCCTTCCTCTTCCAACAGTCTTTGGGCTTCTCTTCTTGACCGTAACTTTGGGATCGGCGTCGGCGGCGCCAAGGACACCGGCACCGGAGGAAGAGCCTCTGATGTAGGCAACGGCGGCGATCGAAGTCGAGGGGAAGAAGGTCCACCAGATGGTGAAAATGGCGTCGAAAACCTCGGAGCCAGAAACTGCCAGGACGGTGCCGTCGGCATAAAGGGCACGAAGGGTGCCTGGGCATATTGCTGAGGAACGCCCAAATTGAATGCAAGCGGACCCACGGGGCCAGACGGCGCACCGGTAGGGTAAGCTGCTATGGCAAACATGGCGTACATCTCATTAAGAAAATGCGAAGGATCCGACCCAGGTCCAGGAAAGGATGGATAAGGAGCCGAGTCTGAATCCACTCGAGGCCGAGTAGGCGTCGAGGACGTCTGACCCAAAACAGGAGAGGCTGCAGGCACAGGAGAAGAAATCCTAGGCTCCTGAGAATCTCTTGGCGCCGGAATAACCTTGGTGCTGGAGAACCCTTCGGCGTAGGTGACTGTGCCGGAGAACCCCTCTGCGTCGGAGAGTGAGCCGGAGTCGCTTGAGGAGAAGGCGACGGCGAGATTAAATCTTTGGAGAGACGTTGCGAAGCCGGAGATGGCGACCTCGAAGCTCTACCCTTCGATGAACGACGTCGGGAACCGTGCCTTCTCTTCTTCTTGTGCTTCCTCGACTACGAAGTGTGCAAGGTCGACGAATTCGATTTTGACTTCGATCTCTTTTGGCCCCTCTTCTCTTTTCTTGCCTTCGCCATAAAAAGCTTAGACTCACGCTCCTTCAGAGCCTTTGGATTCATCTTCCGACAACTGGAGCAGCCTCCGACGTCGTGGTCCGAAGAAAGATACCACAAACAGTGTTCATGGGGGTCAGTGATAGACATATGACCACCACACTCTCTGCAAGGCTTGAAACCTGACTTCTTTGATGTCGCCATAGCACTGCTACACCAAGGGAAACAGCAGAAACAAAGTAACCTGCTAAGAAAATGGAGAGTCCCAGAAAACCGTTACGCGTCGACAGGGTGGAAAAAAGGGAACTGACTGCAGCACGCCGACTAGGTCTTCTTGTGGCTCCGGTGATGTCATACGGAGTCGCGAGCGGAGCCGTGCCATTATGACGTCCTCGGTGACGTGGGAGAGGTAGAAAAATGTTTCTGTGGAATGCTGGCGCTGGGGTAATTCAAAAGGTTAGGAATCCACAGGCAGATGTATCCATCAGAAGTCTAAGTATGGATAGACATGTATTTGTTGTCTTCTCAGATGTGCCGCTACTACTGCTAGGCACTTGGTGAACACTCTGGGTGCAGTTGTTACCCCAAACGGAATCACTTTGAACTGATAATGATTGTTCCCTATCACAAATCTAAGGTATTTGTGATGAGCTGGGAGAATGGATATATGAAAGTATGCATCCTTTAAGTCTAGCGTTGACATAAAGTAGCCTTGTTGCAAAAGTGGAAGTACTTGTTGCAGAGTGACCATGTGGAAGTGTTCTGACAATATGTATAAGTTTAACAGTCTGAGATCCAATATTGGTCTTAACGAACCGTCTTTTTTAGGAATTAGGAAGTATATTAAATAAACTCCTGTTCCTTGTTGTTGTAATGGAACGAGTTCTATAGCTCCTTTTGTTAGAAGAGCATGTACGTGTTTGAGTAGATGTTTGTGTTCTAAAGATAGTTTGTGAACACGAGGGGGGATGTTGGGAGGAATGCTTGTGAGTTCCAGGCAGTAACCATGTTGGATAACATCCAACACCCATTTGTCTGTTGTTATTGACTGCCAAATGGGTAGAAACGGATGTAATCTTCCCCCTACAGGTGATGAATGTTCGGGGGGAGCTGATTTCAAGTCACTGTTTGTTATTAGCGGGTGGGGTACGTGATGGTGTACCTCTGCCTCTGAAGTTGTTACCTCTGTATCCACCTCTATAAAATCCTGTAGAGGAAGGAGACTGTGCTTGTGTTTTATATGAAAATGTGGAGGCATCTGTGGTATTATTTTTGGAACCACCTCTGTAGAAAGAGCAACGAAAGGAACCTCTATTTGACGGAGACTGAAGGGCACCCATTGATTTCGCCACTTCTGTGTCCTTTTTCATCTTTTCTAGTGATTGGTCTTTCTGAGGTCCAAAAAGATGTTCTTTGTCGAATGGTACATTAAGAATAGTCTGTTGAACCTCTTGTTTAAAACCAGAAATTCAGTACCTGTAGCATCTAAAGCACATATAATGGATGAATTAGAAATAAGCTTGCCTTCTTGCACTTTTTTCTTGGCCTTTTTTCTTGTGTTCTTCTGGAAGATATTGTAATAATTCTTCCATGTCATCCCAGTGTGCCCTGTCATACCTAGCTAACAGCCCTTGAGTGTTAACTATTCTCCAATGATTGGCTGATTGAGCAGCTACTCTTTTCCCAGAGGCATCTATTAACTTTGATTCCTTATCAGGAGGAGGTGCTTCTCCTGAGCTTTGGGACTTTGCTCTTTTATGAGCATTTCAAACTACCAAGGAATCCAAAGGCAGCTGACCCTTAACCCCTTCGCTGCTAGGCCTTTTCCCCCTTGTGCTAAGCCTTTTTTTTGGCTATTTGGGGTAGTTCGCGCTTAGGCCCCTGAAATTTTTTGACCACATAAGGTATCCACGCCAAATTTGCGTCCTTTTCTTCCAACATCATGGGGATTTTAAAGGTACCCATGGTTTGTTGATTCCCCTGGAGGAGACCAAGAAATAAGCCAAAATACAGTTAGATTTTCTTTTTTTTGTTTTGGAAAAATGGGAAAAAAGTGCTGCAGAAGAAAGCGTCTGTTTTTTTCCCTTCAAATGGTATCAACAAAGGGTTTGAAGTGCTGAAATCACCATCTTCCCAGCTTTCAGGGACTTACAGACTATTGTCATTAAACCTAAGTTTTTTACCCAGTTTTGGCATTTTACTGGGACATAGCCTATTTTTGCAATTTTTTGTCCTTTCAACCTCCTTCCAGTTAGTGGTAGAAATGGGTATGAAAGCAATAATGGATGTTGGACAGCTACACATTTCAGAAATGTAGACAAAATTCTGAATTCAGCAAGGGGTCATTTTGGAAGATCCTTCAAGGTTTTTTCATAGAAACTAAAAGTTGAAAATAAGAAAAATTGAAAATGAGTTGAAAAAACCACCCATTTGTGCCAAAGTTTTCACCTGCAACTTCTTCGAAGAATGACCGATTTTTTAAAGCAATAAACCGTTACATCCACTGGACCCTTCCGGTTGTGGGGATATATAGGACTTGTATGTTCACCAAGAACCCGAGGAACCCAGAGCCAATCACTGAGCAGCGTCTTGCAATGGTTTTTCATTTTGTACCGGGTTTATAGCAATTCATTTGGTTAAATATAAACAGAGAAAAATAGGTATGAAAGACACCTATGTATTTCCGGAATGGGAACAAAATATAGAGTTTAGAAACAGTAGCTATTTGCACATCTCCATACTAGCATGTGAATTATAGGACATTTTTCAAAGTGACTTCTTTTTTTACACATTGTCTTAAATTTGGAAGGCAGAAATGCAGCGCAAGTCAATAGGTAATAACAGTTGCTCTACAATCCTGTGTTCCCCCAAGTCTCCCCATAAAAATGGTATCTCACTTGTGTGGGTAGGCCTAGTGCCCGCGACAGAAAACAGCCCAAAACACAACGTAGACACTCCACATTTTTACAGTCAAAACAGACCCTTTTTTGCAAAGTGCCCAGCTGTGGATTTTGAACCATAACTCAGCCAGCACCTAGGGAACCCTAGCAAAACTATACATTTTTTGAAAACTAGACACCCAGAGGAATACAGGGTGGGGTGACTTGAGTGGCTCTCACCAGGTTCTGTTGCCCAGAATCCCTTGCAAACATCAAGCATTGTAAAAAAAAACAAAAAAACATTTTCCTAAGATTTCTGTGATGGAAAGTTCTGGAATCTGCGTGGATCCACAATATTCCACCCACCCTGCATTCCCCAAAGTCTTACGATAATAATGGTGCCTCACTTGTGTGAGTAGGCCTAGTGTCCGCAGACAGGAAACGGCCCAAAACGCAATGTGGACACACCATTTTTTGACAGTGAAAACTGGCCCTTTTTTTGCAAAGTGCCTAGCTGGGGATTTTTAACCCTAGCTCTGCCGGCACCTAGGAAAACCTAGCAAACCTATACATTTTTGAAAACTAGACACCCAGGGGAATCCAGGATGGGGTGACTTGTCTGGCTCTCACCAGGTTCTATTAACCAGAATCCCTTGCAAACCTCAAACTTTGTGGGAAAAAAACCATCTTCCCCACATTTCTGTGATGGAAAGTTCTGGAATCTGTGTTGATTCACAAAACTTCCACCCACCCCGCATTCTCCAAAGTCTCCCAATAAAAATGGTACCTCACTCGTGTGGGTGGGTCAAGTACCCGTGCCAGGCAAGGGGCCAAAATGTATTGAGGAGACATCAAAATTACCCATCACAAAATTACCTTGTTTTGCAAGGGGGGCCCCTGGGTTTTTGGCCAAGGGCTCGGCAGCCATATAGGGAAACCTACCGAACCCTCGCATTTCTGAAAACTAGAGACCCGGAGGAGTCCAGGGAAGTATGGCTTCCATGGATCTCCCAACGTTTTCCTACCCAGAATCCCCTGCAAACCTCAAATTTAGCTGAAAAAAGTTCAAATTTTTCTAAATTTCTGTGTGGGAAAGTTGTGGGATCACCGGGTTGACATCTTTCCTACAACCCAGCGTTCCCCCAGGTCTCCCGATAAAAATGGTACCTCACTTGTGTTCGTAGGCATAGTGGCCCAACAGGAAATGACCCAAATCGTACTGTGGAGATTTCAAAATTACCCATCATAAAACGACCTGGTTTTGCAGGAGGGGGGGGCACCATGTTTTTTAGCCCCTGGCTCACGGCCATCTAGGGAAAACTACCAAACCCACACATTGCTGAAAACTAGAGACCCTGGGGAGTCCAGTGAGGTATGGCTTGCATGGATCCCCTAACGTTTTCCTACCCAGAATCCCCTGCAAACCTCAAATTTAGCTGAAAATAAATCACTTTTTCCACACATTTTTGTGTGGGATCACTGTGCCGGCACTAATGTCCTACCACCCAGCGTTCCCCTTGTTCTCCTGAGTAAAATGATACCTCACTTGTGTGGGTGGGCTAAAGGCCTGTGACTGGGAAGGGCCTAAAACATAGGGATTAAGGGTATAGCACAGCGAATTCTAAGCGCTACATTTTTTTAAAAAGACGTTTTTAGCCGATTCTGCCTTGGACAGCCACACAAGTGAGGTATCATTTTACTCAAGAGACCAAGGGGAACGCTAGGTGGTAGGACATTTGTGCTGGCACGGTGATCCCACACAAAAATGTGTGGAAAATGTGATTTTTCCAGCTAAATTTGAGGTTTGCAGGGGATTCTTCGTAGGAAAACGTTGGGGGAACCACGCAAGCTATTCCTCACTGGACTCCCCGGGGTGTCTAGTTTTAAGAAATGTGTGGGTTTGGTAGTTTTCTCTAGATGGCCACGAGCTCGGGGCGAAAAAACAGGGTGCCCCCCCCACTGCAATACCAGGTCGTTTTATGATAGGTATTTTGATGTCTCCAAATTACGTTTTGGGCCCTTGCCTGCCCTGGGCACTTGGCCCAACCACGTGAGTGAGGTACCATTTTTATCAGGAGACCTGGGGGAAAGCTGGGTGGTAGGAAATTTGTGTCAGCCTGGTGATCCCACAACTTTCCCAGACAGAAACGGGAGAAAAAGGTGATTTTGTCAGCAAAATTTGAGGTTTGCAGGCGATTCTGGGTAGGAATGCTTTGAGGGATCTACGCAAGCCATACCTCCCTGGACTCCTCTGGGTGTCTAGTTTTCAGACATGTGTGGGTTTGATAGGTTTCCCTAGATGGCCGTCGACCCCGGGGCCAAAAACGCAGGTGCCCCCCTTGCAAAACCAGGTCATTTTGTGATACATAATTTTGATGTCTCTACAATATGTTTTGGGCCCTTCCCTGCCCCAGGTACTAGGCGAACTCACACAAGTGAGGTACCATTTTTATCTGGAGACTTTGGGGAATGCTGGGTGTGTGGAAGCTTGTGGATCCACGCAGATTGCAGAACTTTCCATCACAGAAATGGGAGGAAAATGTTTTTTTTTTTTCATTTGTTTTACTATGTTTGAGGTTTGCAAGGAATTCTGGGAAACAGAACCTGGTGAGAGCCACACAAGTCACCACATCCTGGATTCCCCTGGGTGTCTAGTTTTCAAAAATTTATAGGTTTGCTAGATTTCCTTAGGTTCAGGCTGAGCTAGGGTCCAATATCCACAGCTAGGCACATTGCCAAGAAAGGGTTAGTTTTCACTGGAAAAAATGTGATGTGTCCACGTTACATTTTGGGCCGTTTCCTTTCGCTGGCACTAGGCCTACTCACACAAGTGAGGTACCATTTTTAATCGGGAGACTTCGGGAATGCTGGGTTGGTGGAAGTTTGTTGCTCCCCTTAGATTCCAGAACTATCTATCACAGAAACCCGAGGAAAATTTATTTTTTTATTTTTTTACTAAGTTTGAAGTTTGCAAAGGATTCTGGGTGACAGAACCTGGTGAGTGACACACAAGGCACCCCATCCTGGATTCCCCTTGGTGTCTAGTTTTTAAAAATGTACAGGTTTGCTAGGTTTCCCTAGGTGCCGGCTGCGCTAGGGCCCAAAAATCCACAGCTAGGCACATTGCGGAAAAAAGGCCAGTGCCTAGTGAGTTTTTTGCCGCGGGGTGGGGTATCGGGGGCTATCGCCCAGATATGCCCCCAAGGGGGGCAGAAAGACTGTGGCTATTTTTTTGGGGGGGTGGGGGCATTGGTATGCCCATTCTGGGCAGCCCCCACCCTTATGTATAACAAATTCACCAAAACCCTGGCGCCTAGTGGGGGCAGATCATGGGGCTATTGCCCCCATCTGCCTCCTGGGAGGGCAGAAAGGCTGTGGCAATTTTTTTGGGGGTGTTGGGGTAATTGGTATGCCCATTCTGGGCAGCCCCCACCCCTACTTATACAAAAATAATAATAATCCCTGGTGCCTTGTGGGCTCTCTGCCCGCCCCCCCCCCCCCCCGGGAATTTTTATTTTTTACTAAGTTTGAAGTTTGCAAAGGATTCTGGGTGACAGAACCTGGTTTCCCCTTGGTGTCTAGCTTTAAAAAATGTACAGGTTTGCTAGGTTTCCCTAGGTGCCGGCTGCGCTAGGGCCCAAAAATCCACAGCTAGGCACATTGCGGAAAAAAGGCCAGTGCCTAGTGAGTTTTTTGCCGCAAGGGGGTGGGGTATCGGGGGCTATCGCCCAGATATGCCCCCAAGGGGGGCAGAAAGACTGTGGCATTTCTTTGGGTGGGTGGGGGCGTTGGCATGCCCATTCTGGGCAGCCCCCACCCTGAACTTTGAAGAAAATAAAAATCCCTTGTGCCTAGTGGGTTTTTTGCCCCCTGGGGGCCAGATCAGGGGCTATTGCCCCCATCTGCCTCCTGGGGGGGCAGAAAGTCTTTAGCCTTTTTTGGGGGGGGGGCACGGGGGGAGCATTGGCATGCCCATTCTGGGGAGCCCCCACCCCTGGCCTATAAAAAAAGAATCCCTGGCGTCTAGGGTGCTTTCTGCACAGTTCTCTTCTCTGCTCATATTGACAAATGGTTGCTTGATCTCTAATTGTTCTATGTCTCTAAAGACCGCTTGTTCAAAAGTAGCTATCTCCACCGGGATGGTATGTGGCGGTGGGATGAAAGTGAAATGACATGGACATACAGGACACCTAAAACCTTTATCCTGGAATGTGCAAAATTGGCTTTAAAAAGGAACTACTTCAAGTTTGAAGATGCCCTCTACCTACAAACGGGGGGGACTTCCATGGGGAGCACATTTGCTCCAAGTGTAGCGTGACTCTATGTGTTCAACTTTGAGAAAAATTTCGTACTCAGTGACCAGAATCCCTTTTACACCAATATTGTTTTCTGGAAGAGATATATCGATGACGTCCTTGCAATCTGGCAAGGACCGGCCGAGACTCTAAAGGAATTTGTCCTTTGGATTAACACTTGTGATCAAAATCTGCGGTTCACTCACACCTTGGACCCTATAACTATGATATTTCTGGATGTAGTTATTACCAAAGAGAATGGTCATTTGGAGACGAAAACCTATCACAAACCCAGTGCTAAGAATAACTTACTCCGATTTGATAGTTTTCACCCTAGACCACTTAGGGAGAATCTACCCTATGGGCAATATCTAAGACTACGTCGGAATTGTAGTAAAACTGCTGACTACTGTATCCAGGCAAAGGAACTGACTGGGAAACTATCGGATAGAGGCTACCCGGAAAATATCCTCAAAAAGTGTCAAAAGAGAGCACGCAACCAGCCTAGGGAAGTCCTCTTGGAGGACAAAACAAGGTTGGACGAAGCAATCCCTCTCGTGTGTCACTACATACAGTACAGCTTCTAATCACATGACTAGATCAATCAATAAACATTGGTCCATTATCAACTCAGGGAATCTCCATTGGGAAAAACCAATGTTTTCCTTCAAAAAGGCTAGGAGCCTTAAGGACTCTCTGGTGCAAACACGCCCTAAGGAACTCGGACCGGAAACCACTCCCACTGTGCTGAATGCGTGGGGTTTACCGAAAGTTGTAGGACACTACCAGTGTGGCAATTGTAGTGTCTGCCATCTGACAACCAACACAAAAACATTATCACTGGAACAAGGGAAAATATGGACTCAACGAGCCCACACAGACTGTAACAGCACCAATGTGGTTTATCTAATAAAGTGCCCTTGTAACCTACAATATGTGGGCATGACTTGTAGAAGAATTAAACAGAGAATATGCGAGCATCGCAGCACTATTAGATGTAAAAGATCTACCACAAAACTCACTGAACACTTTCTCATTGAAAATCATACACCAAATGACATGAAATGGACCATAATTGAACAAATTAAAATAGGTCCGAAAGAACAACAAAGATTATTTGAGAAGGAGCAACGGTGGATTTATAGGCTTTCCACCCATAAGAAGGGATTAAACGAAAATATCCCATGGAACTCAATACTCCCAAAATGATTGAATATGTACATGGAGTGTTACCCCTTTATCTGAGTGTTTTTACCTTAACAGATTAGTGCTCTGTTTGTCCTATTACTACAATTGAATGACCCTGACAGCATGAAACCAAGAAAAAACAACCGTAAGTAAGTAATAGATACGACTATCGGTGCACTTTATCTATTACTTTTATAGACACAAATATGCTGTAATAATTGGAGTTTATCTTACCCGACATTACCTGATATCATTTTGTGTATACAGTGATACTGCATGTCTGATTACACCAACTGTATATTGTGCACATTTTTCCATTTCCTTTGTGTGCCATTTCGCATTGACATTGTAATTTTGTCATTTCAATCTCATGACTTCACCTGTGTGCGGTACTCGTTTTTTACACAGTGCCTCAATACTTTATCAATCTGCCGGCTCATAACTTTATCTTTTCAAATCCCATTGATTGACAATTTCTAGGGATACTCGCACCGACGTGCTTACGCTTACCACGTGACCACTTAGCCACGCCCCCTACTTGCGCAACCCGGAAATGCCTGCATTTAATCGGCAGGACGGATCCGATGCGTAGATCCTGCGGGGAGTGACAACGGGTCCATTTACCCGACATTACTTGATATCATTTTGTGTATACAGTGATACTGCATGTCTGATTACACCAACTGTATATTGTGCACATTTTTCCATTTCCTTTGTGTGCCATTTTGCATTAACATTGTGGCTCATAATTTTGTCATTTCAATCTCATGACTTCACCTGTGTGCGGTACTCGTTCTTTACACAGTGGCTCAATACTTTATCAATCTGCCGGCTCATAACTTTATCTTTTCAAATCCCATTGATTGACAATTTCTAGGGATACTCGCACCGACGTGCTTACGCTTACCACGTGACCACTTAGCCACGCCCCCTACTCGCGCAACCCGGAAATGCCTGCATTTAATCGGCAGGACGGATCCGATGCGGAGATCCTGCGGGGAGTGACAACGGGTCCATTTGGGTAGGCGTAACCGTCGGTGAATAGCTCCACCAAGTAAGTAGATGCTTCTGATATGGGAACCAACGCTTTTCCCTATGACCGGGGAATTCTTACTAATCATTCGGTTTTGTCCAGATCGTGTTGGGAGCTTTTTACCACGACCCAGACTCCCTTGAAGCACGAAAACATCGCGCTTTTAGTAAGCCCTTCTTTCATTTCCTTGTCTCCCTTTACCACGTTCCCAGTTTTCTTTTTCTTTTTATCCATAAACACGCTTGCACAATTTGCATGACTGTTTATTTGCTGTGCTCTCACCTATTTACATGTGAGCGTTATTAGCCACTACGAGTGTATGCTGTACGTGGTTCTAAATATAATATCCATGTATTTCACTGTTATTTGCATGGTAATTGACTGCATCGATGCATTTTGCACCTCAAAGTCATGAGGAGTGCACAATAATCACCCACTTGTATTATAACATTATGTGGGTAAGACCAATACCTTCTGTTAACCGTGTGGGTCATGGAATGGATTGAATGCTTGCCATAGCTCACTGCGTTCTCTTTCATGAGACAAATCAGGAGGCATGCTCGAGACTACGTTGAGCAAATGTTGGGAAATATAAGAGCACTTATTTCCTGAAACAAGCACAGTATTGCTACTTGCGTAACCCCTATCTGTTTGTTTGTTATTATGGGTTTGTCTTTCTAGATGAATTTCCTTTTTCGAATTGAAGAAAAAGATACCTGACCGTGAGTACATGGTTAGGTAATAGTGACCGAGGGTAGGGTACACCTTAGCGAGTGTATACCTCCCGGGTCACATTCACTGGTCCTGAAGAAAACCTAGTAGTACCATTCGCAGGTTGAAACATGTTGAACTTTTATTGCACTTTTCACTGCACTAATTTTTATTAAGAGATACGTGATGGTCAATTTAACCCTCTTGGTATCCTAATTTTTTTAACATTGTCCAGTTAACCCCAGAATAAAGTTTTTCCAAAGGGTCACATCTGGCCAATTTTTTATCTACACTATCAAGTCACTCACTTTTCACTTCACACAACAACCAGCTCCACTGTAATCAGGTGTCGCAGCACACCCGAATAGCATTCGGCTATTCGGGTGGGACCTCAATGATGAAGCATGTCACCAACTAGGTTGGTGAGTGAGGGTCTTCTTAGCAAAGGATAATCTCCTTTTTTTGTGCTTCTATCCCAACACCATATAGACAGTTCTCTGTCATTGATTTATACTCCTTTCTTTGTTTGGATTAATATTATAGTCATCCCATGGGTCAGGTAGCGGATCATCATTGTCTTGATTATCAGCAATATCTGGATCTAAGTCTGGAGACCCTGGAGGCGTAATGTGCAATGGGTCTGATGGTGGTATGACAGGTAGTGGTGGAGAGGGTGGAGTGGTTGGAGGAATATTAATAGGACTTGTGGCTATGTCCTTTTTCTTCTTCATAGGTATTCTATACTCCGTGTCTATCTTCCTTTTTGGAGGTGGTATCACTGGTGTAGTGGTAATGTGTCCAGTTTTAGGGTTAATATGGATTATCATCTGTTTAGGATCTAGCTTGTGCTGCATTTTCTCCAGAATCAGCTACAGTGACTTCAAAGGAGCATCTTTGTCTTTCGGTGCCGAAATTTTCAATCCCGAGCTGGATTTGTCTTTATCTTTCGATGGTGAATGCTTCAGCATCAAGGGGGTGTCATCTCCGTTCGATCCCGAACCGGAAGGCTTGACTTTGTTTCAGTGCCGAGCCGAAAGCCAGGGAGTTGGAATCAGAGTCTCAGTGCCGACCATGGCCTGATGGCAGTGGTGGCCCAAAAGCATTTTGCGTGATTGGAGTGGATTTCAGGGCAAAGGGACTTTGGTACTCACGGAACCCTGACCAGATGGAACATCGTGGGACTTGAGTTCGATCTCCAACTCTGAATCAGAATCCTTGACGGAAAAGGCCTCTTCCGCCACTGACGTCTCCATCTCATCTTGTTCGGCCTCTTTGTCTAAAATATCTGGAGTTTCTTCGATAGACTGTTGCTGCATGTCTCTGTGTCGATCGAGACGGTCTCTGAGAAGAGTCTTCTTCAAACGGAACGACCTACACGCGTCGCAGTCTTCCTCTTTATGCTCCGGGGAGAGACAAAGGTTACAGACCTTATGAAGATCGGTGCGTGGGTATTTAGAATGGCACCTAGAATTGGAATGGCGTCCGTTCCATCGGCGGAAGACTGGATGCAGGATCTTCAAGTGGAAACCGGAGAAGAACTAGGCCCGAAGGCCACGGTAAGAGTTTTTATGGATAATGAAAGTTTTCCGAAGTTCTTCGACATATAGAAGATGGTAACACGATGGAAAACAATACCGATGAGGGTAGAGTGAATTGAGAACCGTAGGGATCCAGATTGACGGTTTCGAATCGGAGCGCAGCAATACACGTTCGAACCTGACGGCGGAAAAAAACGATCTAATAATGGAGTCGATGCCCATGCGCACTATCACCGAAAGGAGGAGTCACCTTACCTCGTGACTGCAAAGACGTCTTCGAACTTGCAAACATCCGGACCCACCAATAGATGGCAGGAGTATGCAAAGCATGTGTATCTACAGCACACATGCCTCGAACAGCACAGTTTCCAATCAACAATAACTGTCGAAGTAGGCCAGAAAACAGCCTGAGAAACTGCTTCTCTGTATCCGCGTTACAGCGCGGAAAAGAAGGAACTGACGTCCGCGCCGGAGGGGATTTATAGGACTACACTGACGACCCAACTGGAGGAGATGTCATCAGGGAATCATACGATGCCGGCCCCCGGCATGTAGAGTTACTGCTGAAAAATGTCTGGATCCAGTCTGACACCTGGGGAGAATTCAAAAGTTAAGGAATCTGCGTCTAGATGTCTCTATTAGATTAAATTGCTTAACACCTGTTTCTTTGTGTAAGCCTGACTGCTCAGAAGAACAGCTACCCAGGGTTAAGCTAGGGTTTAACATATGAAACCTAACTGGTACTCAAGGGGCTGGTAAGTGTTTTACACAGTGAGGTCTCAACTACAACATATAATACACCACATTCCTCACAGCCCATATAGTTACTAGACTGGGAAATAAATGATAGGCTAATAGGACACTAAAAGAGTAAATGGTTAGAAACTGCTGACAGATACCACAATTAAAATAGACCAGAAGCCTTTATAGTCAAGATAGATTTTAATTCTCCACAATGTTCTACAAACCTGTCATAAGGCAATGAGCTGGCAAGGAGGCTGCCCACGACTGCTGTCCTATGCTGTGAGGCAAGGATTATCACTAACTGCACAGCTGCCTTTTTTACATGCTCTTCAGTGGACTTATGCAGCTCTTCGTGAATTCGTACAATGATCTCGGGCACCTGAAAGAGAAAAATCAAAACTGGAAACCTTGCAAACACTAGACACAGAATGGACATGTTTGTCCAGGTTAAAATGCTAACTTACCTCCGGTAATGATTTTTCTGAGAAAGACTATCTAACTGCAGATTCCTAATCTTATAATATTCCCAGGGGTCGTACTGGATCCGGAAACTCTTCAACAGTATCTGTGTATATCGGTAGGTGGCATCAGGCGTCTCCAATTTGAAAGTGACTTATGCGGTGCCTATATAGGTGCCATATCGTCGAGCTAACGCCAATTTCTTTTGACTATTTCCGCTGCAAAAATGCAAAGCCACGACTGACCAATGTGTGAGCAGTAAGCAGAATCTAACATGGGCTTGGGGTGAAGAGCCCATTTCGCAGAACGGGGAGGATGGGCGGGTCGGTGAAGAATCTGCTGTTAGAGTCTCTACCAGAAAAAGAGTTACCAAAAGTAACTAACTTGTTCTTCTGATAGAAACTTTAAGCTGCAGATTCCTTACCTTAGAATGGATACCTAAACAATACCTCCCCGTAGGTGGGTAAGCCAGCAGACTCAGACCAGGAAGACCTTGACGATCGAATGGGCAAAATGAACAAGTTACTTACCTTCGGTAACGATATATCTGTAAGAAACATTAGTTAGTTATAGATTCCTTACCTTAGAATTCCCCCAGGCGTCAGACTGGATCCGGAAAGTTCTTCGTAAGCAGTACCTCTGCGCGTCGGAAGGTGGCGTCGGTCGGCTCCGCGTTCGTCGTTGGCGTCGTGTCGCTGGGATGACATCGCGGTAGCTACTTAGACGCCGCCCTCGTGCGCTGACGTCAGTTCTGTACACGACTTTACGCGCCAGAAACGCAGAGCCATGCAAGACACTGACCACTGGTGCACAAAACTAGGGCCCTGAAAGGATATCCTTAACCCTAGAAATCAGATCGCAGAACGGGGAGGATGGGTGGGGCGGTAAGGAATCTAGAACTAACTAATGTTTCTTACAGATATATCGTTACCAAAGATAAGTAACTTGTTCATCTGAAAGAAACACATTAGTTATAGATTCCTTACCTTAGAATAGATACCCCAGCAATACCAACCCCGCAGGTGGGTCTGCGAACTAATATTACACCAGAAAATCCTGGAGAACAGAACGGCCATAGAAGCAGTCTCTCCGGACTTGGCTGTCAAGGCAGTAGTGTTTCGTAAAGGTGTGCAACGTAGCTGCCTGACAGATGTCATTCAGAGCAACTCCACGCCCTAAAGCAGTAGTGGCTGCCGTCGCCCTGGTGGAATGGGCGCGCAGCCCCACTGGAGGGTCCTTCTTCACCAGAGAATAACAGGCCTTGATACACAAAACGACCCATCGAGAGATAGTCCGTTTGTGTACGGCCTGACCTTTTTTGGCGCCCACGTAGCCAACAAAGAGCTGGTCATCCACCCGGAACTGTTTTGTGCGGTCCAGATAAAAAGACAGCACACATTTTGGGTCCAGACGGTGGAGCCTCTCTTCCTCTTTTGACGGATGCGGAGGCGGAAAGAAGGTGGGCAAAGTGATGGTCTGCCCAATGTGAAAAGCAGTGACAACCTTTGGAAGAAAGGATGGACGGGTCCTAAGGACAACTTTGTCCGGATGCACAGAAAGAAAAGGAGGCTTTGAAGAAAGAGCCTGGAGCTCACTCACTCGTCTGGCAGAGGTGATGGCTACCAGGAATGCAGTTTTGAGAGTTAAAAGCCTCAAAGGACAGCTGTGAAGCGGCTCGAAGGGAGCGCACATTAAATAAGTTAAAACCAGGTTCAAGTCCCACTGAGGCATAACGAAAGGAATAGGAGGAAAGAGATGAGTTATGCCTTTCAAGAAACGATTAACAACCAGGGACTTGAAAAGAGAAGGCTGATCTGGAAGCCGAAGGAAGACAGAAATGGCCGAGAGATAGCCCTTGATAGTGCCCAGAGCAGAGCCCTGCTGGGCCAAAGAAAGGAGGAACAAGAGAACCTCAGAAAGAGGGGATCCACACCCTTTGCTGTGCACCATGCCACAAATTTGATCCACCGACAGGCGTATACCGTCTTAGTGGAGGGACTCCTGGCTGCCAAGATTACATCGCAGATTTCGGGAGGCAGGTCAACTGCCGTCGCTCAATCTCCACGCAAGGAGGTGGAGGCTGGACAGGTTCGGGTGGAGGACCGTCCCCTTCTGCTGCGACAGAAAATCCTCCCGAAGAGGCAGTCGGATCGGAGGATCGATGGCCATGTTGAGCAGCTCGGGATACCAGACTCTTCATGCCCAATCCGGAGCCACAAGAATGATTTGGGCCCGGTCGCGCCTGATCTTCTTCAGCACTCTGGGCAGAAGTGGTATAGGCGGAAAGGCGTACACCAGACCGCAACTCCACTTGCGACGAAAAGTGTCGCCTAGCGAGTGCCGCCTTGGAAATTCCAACGCACAGAATTGCTGCCTTGCGCGTTCTCTTCGGTGGCGAATAGATCTAACCAAGGCTCTCCCCACTGTTGAAAGAGACCTTGCACCACCTCCGAGTGAAGATGCCATTCGTGATCCATCATGAACCTGCGGCTGAGTTCGCCCGCCCTGGCATTCAGGGAACCTGCCAGGTGTTGAACCACCAGGGAAATGCCATGTCCAGAGGCGCAGGGCCTCCTGACATAGGGTCCACGACCCCACCCCGCCCGCCCTGTTTGTTGCAGTACCACATGGCAGTGGTGTTGTCCGTGAACACCTGCACTACTCTTCCCCGGACAGAGGGAAGGAATGCCTTTAGTGCAAGACGAATCACCCGGAGCTCCAGAAGGCTGATGTGGAGCCCGGACTCCGCCGGAGACTAGAGGCCTCTTATCTCCGCCTTCTACCATGTGGCCGCCCCATACCAGAAGGGACGCATCCGTCACCACTGTTGTGGTCTGGTTGGGGAAGGGAGAGGGATCTGCCGTTGACCCAATCATGGTTCTTGAGCCACCGCTGCAATTGATGTGCAGTGCCCTCCGAGATCTGGACGCAATCGGACAGATTCCCCTGATGCTGCACCCACTGGAACTTCAGGTCCCACTGCCGAGCCCGTATATGCCACCTGGCATGATCGACCAGCAGGATGCAGGAGGCCATGAGGCCCAGCAGCCTCAGGGTCATCCTGACCAAAACCCGGGATAGAGGCTGAAAGATCGGAATCATAGCCTGAATATCCCGCTGTTCGGGAGGATAGACCCGAAACCGCGTCGTGTCCAGAACCGCTCCGATGAAGAGGAGCTTCTGAGAGGGAATCAGGTGTGACTTCGGCACATTGATGGAAAACCCCGGCGAATGCAGGAGGTCGGCCTTAGTATGGAGGAAGGAGACGACTGCCTGGGGCGAGCCTGCCTTCAACAGCCAGTCGTCGAGATAGGGAAGACTGAAACCCCTGATCTGCGCAGATGAGCTGCGACCACCGCCATCACTTTCGTGAACACCCGAGGGGCGCTGGTAAGGCCAAAGGGGAGCACGGTAAACTGAAAATGCTCGTGGCCTACCGTGAACCGTAGGTAACGCCGGTGGGTCGGCAGGACGGGGATGTGAAAATAAGTGTCCTGCAAGTCCAACGCTACCATCCAGTCTTCCGGGTCGAGGGCAGACAAGACCTGAGCAAGCGTCAACATCTTGAACTTCTCCTTCCGGAGGAAGCGAATGACGTCCCTGAGATCCAAGATAGGACGCAGGCCCTTCTTCTTGGGGACCAGAAAGTAGTGGGAATAACAACCACGACCTCCTTCTGGAACAGGAACGCGCTCGATGGCTCCCTTGGCCAAGTGAGCCGTAACTTCCTGCTGGAGAAGGGCCAGATGATCCTCTGACATGCGGTGGTATCGCGGTGGCATGGCTGGAGGGGTAGTCTCGAAGAGGAGGGAGTAGCCCCTTCGGACTATTTGCAAAACCCCCCTGTCCGACGTGATTGTGTGCCAGTGGAGGAGGTGATGGCGAATCCTGCCGCCCACTGGCGTTGGATGGGCCTGAAAGGCCAGACTAGGAGGGTTTGGAGGCTGCTGCAGAGGGGGGGTTGGTGGACTGGCCCGTCCGCTGGACCCCTGAACCACGACGTTGGTTCCCACATCCCCGGCAGCGCGAAGGTTGGCCAACCTGCTGCGGCCTGTGGCTCTGGGCAGGACGTAGGCGGCACCCCTTCCGTAGCCACAAAAGGGGCGAAAAGCAGACTGCGCTGGGCGGCTGGAGAGGGCCAAGGACTTGGCCGTAGCCTGTGAGTCCTTGAAACGCTCTAGAGCGTTGTCCGCTTTGTCGCCTAAAAGGCGACGGCCATCAAAGGGCATGTCCATCAAGGTGTTCTAGACATCCCCTGAAAAGCCAGTCGATCTCATCCAGGCGTAGCGACGAAGTGCTACTGACGTTGAAATTGTCCGGCCCAAAGAGTCGGCAGCATCCAGCCCACAACGGATAATAAACTTGGCCGCATCCCTCCCGGTGGCGACAGCCTGGGAGAGCACTGTCCGGGCCTCCTCGGGACACTGGGGCAGCACCTGCGCAACCGTATCCCACAGAGAGTGGGAATAACGGCCCAATAGACATGCAGTGTTTACCGACTGCAGTCCCAAGCTGGCGGAAGAGAAAATTTTCTTCCAAATATGGTCCAGCTTCTTGGATTCCATTTCCGGGGGAGCGGTAGGGAATGCGCTTTTGGAAGTGGAGGCTTGGACCACCAAGCTCTCCGGAGTGGGGTGTTGGGAGAGGAAAGTGGGGTCGCCCGGAGCTGGGCGGTGGCGTCGGGCAATCATCCTATCCACGGGTGCCCCCATGTTGGGCCTGGACCACATGCCCAAAAGGACGTCTGTAAGGGCCTCATTAAACGGCAGCAGGGGCTCCGAAGAGCTCGCCGCCGGTTGAAGCACCTCAGTCAGGAGGTTAGTCCTGACTGCCACCGTAGGAAGCTCGAGGTTGAGAGCCTCGGCCGCCCTACGCAACACCACTGCATATGACGCTCCCTGCTCCGTATGCACCGGTAGGAGGAGACAACATGCCAAGGTCAGGAGAGGTGTCAAGACCACTGGCATCCCCCAGTTCTTCTCTCCAGTCCTGCTCAGAGTCCATCTGATCAGTTAAAGGGTCACCTGACCCCTCCCAATCCTCCTGCTCCTCCTCAGGTTGCCAATTTGGGCGAAAAGGGACCCCAGGAGTGAACAGGGGCACAAAAACCCCACTCAGCGCCGGATCAAGCGTCGGGCGACGCCGGTCCGGCTCCGGATCCACTTCGGGATGGAGGCCGGGGTCGACGCCGGCCGGGGACACGACCGACCAGCGTCGGTTGCGGTGCCGGAGGAAGCGGCACCGGTGGAGGTGTAATCAGGTCAACCAGGCCTGGATCCACGGGGGCCTGGCGGCACCGGAGCCGATGGCGGAGAAGGCCTAGGTCCCCCAACCGAGTCCGCGGGGCCCGAAGGTGAGCCGGCGGGTTCGGGTCGCCCAAAGATGGCATGCATCGCTTCGTAGAACGTACGAAGTTGGGCGGGGGTCGCTCTGGGTCCCGGGAAGGGAGGGAAGCCCGGAGCCGACTCCTCGGGCTCCAAGCGCAGAGCCGCGGTAGGGGCACCGGCCGCATCCCTCGTCGCGTCAGCCGACCGACGGGGAGAAGTCGAAGAGCGACTGTGCTTCTTCGACTTCTTTTTGTGCTTCGACTTACCCGACCCCGAGTGCGAAGACTTCGATGACTTGGACAAGTGGTGATGGCTCCGCGACCGGTCCCTTGACCTCCCTTGCGACCGGGACCTCGAACGGCGCGGAGCTGACCGCCGGCGCTCCAGCAGCTTTCGGGACCGCTCCCACAAAGACTTCAGCGCCATCGACCAGCAGTCGGAGCACGACTTGGGGTCGTGGTCGCGCTCCAGGCAAAAGAGACACACGCAGTGCGGATCCGTAACTGACATCAGTCGGGTTCAGGAACCGCAGGCCTTGAAACCGGGCATCCCTAGTGCACCAGGAGTCTAAGTAGCTACCGCGACATCATCCCAGTGACACGACGCCAACGACGAACGCGGAGCCGACCGACGCCACCTTCCGATGCGCAGAGGTACTGCTGACGAAAAACTTTCCAGATCCAGTTTGACGCCTGGAGGTAATTCTAAGGTAAGGAATCTATAACTAACCTGTTTCTTTCAGATGCCTGTTTCGATGGACCAGACTGTCCAAGTAGCAGTGCTTTGTGAACGTATTGTAGTGTAGTTCCTATTTCCCTAATAGGCTCTGCGCATTGGAATAATATAACCTATAGGCTTGACATAGGACTAAGGTTGGTATGTCCCTATCGAGTATATTAAACTTAATTACTTGTGCCAGCTAGCTCAGAGGCCACTAGAAACTCCTTGAGAACAAGAAGGGAGTAGTTTCTGGCAACCGAAAAACATGACAACTTTTGTTTCCCTTTAGAATCGGAACACGTCTCAGAATCGTGGAAACAATAGATAACAGTTTCACTCAGTCAATCGTGCATACTTAGTTTCTACAGAGTTACACAGAAAGGAAAGACGGGCGTTTCAATAAAAGGGTTTTATTGAACAGTCTTGTTTCTCGTGTAAGAGATATGTGCTGTTATGATCACAAGACAATATGCAAGATAAATAATGTACAGCGTAAGCAGTAGCAATAAATACTGCGCTAGCATTATCTTTTAGCATATATTCACGTACATAAATAACATGAGCTAAAAATGCGAGTACTCATAAGATGCGTCCCTAAACTAGTTCTACCCCAATGTACCTAACCTGGTCTAGGTGTAGGGAAAGGTAGAAGTAGGCGGAGTATTCTCTAGTCTGGTATACTAAGAGTATGTTTAAGTCTAGTATGCCAAGTATGATATGCCAAGAGTCCCTCTAGGTTCTAGTCAGCTCCATACCTTGAGAATGAGAGAGGTGGGAATCTCTTGACGGATCTGGAACTCTAACACCCCACGAAGGGAGTCAGAACACTGGAAGCTGGATTCGTCTGCGTGCAGGAATGACAGCGTCTTCTCAGTGCGTCAGGCCGGGATATGGGCTCCTCTGAAGTCGACGTCTCCTCTAACTTGCTTGGGCAAGGGAAGGTATATTTATACCTGGTAGGTGTCTTGGAATGTTAGCATTGACGTGAAGTCGGACAGAGGAAGACGTCAGGAATGAACCCTTAAGGTATAACGGGTCATACATAATAGATGAGTTCTTGGAGAAATCAATAGTCCTGTGCTAGGGGAACTCCCAAAGCTTAAGGGTCTGGTTTCTAAGAACTCGTTGTGACGTTAGGGTGGATGGATGTCGGTGACCATGGCTGTATTTGGAGTGCACGGTTAATGCCTAAATAAGGACAGGGATTCTATGCCTATATAAGGACATGATTCAGGAAAACCTATATACGGACCCCTAAAGCGGAATACAACACCCACTCCATCTTCGATTGAACGATAATACTAAATGCTAAACATTTAAATGCTAAACATAAAATTGAGTACCACATATTGCTAAAAACATTTCTAAAAGCATTGTAAAAGAAGCTCAAAAATGTTGAAATGCAATAGGTACTGTACATTTAAAGCATCAGTTTCATTCTAAGCATATAACGGAAGTAAAATGCAACGTGAATGAAACTGAAATATATACATATGACGAAATGGTCGATAAGTTCTAAAAATCAAAGCCATTGCATATCATGGAATTAAACGAAATGTTAGACAAGTAAGGTGACAATGTGTCCCTGGAAGTATTCAAAGAAGTCCGTTTTAAAAGACTAGTTCTACTGTAAGCAGATTGTTCATTTACCATGTCATTTAAAAAAAAAACATTTTTTAAAAAGAAAAAAGTTCAATTTCTGGGAATAGTTCCAAGCTTTGAAAATATGAAGGCCAAATTTCATTGTTGCCCTGGTACACTGTGAGCCGAATCAAAGTCAGTGTATGGGTCTGGCGTAAACATTAGAACATCTATGTCCGTAGCCAAAATATCATCCACCGAAGTCGGTGACATTTGGAACACCTCGTTCAGAAGGTTAATTGCACAGAGATGAGAAACATCGCCCTCAGCAGAAGATGCAATGTTCACGTCCGTTGTTACCTGTGTGCCTGTTGATCCATCTCGTACCTCAGCAGCAGCCGGAAGCGTCTGAGATCTCAATGAATGCCGTCATCAGGATTGGTAGCCTCTGGGGACAACACACAGCATGGGCCGTTATCGGGTCCAGCAGAGTATCGATATCCGTTGGCATGACTGATGGAAGTGTTAGACAGGTGTCTAGCACGCATTCTTCACCGCAAAACAGGCAGCGTAGAACAGGTAAGATGCAATCTTGCCAGATTGGTCTGAATGACAGGAACCACGTTGTATTAAGTTCCCGTAGACGAGGCATGCCCAAAAGCTGTACTATTCGCTCACGGCATTTCCGTTCAAGGAGGGCTCTCTCCACATCGCTCGGAGTGATGTTGGCGAAGAGGCTTGCCATAGCGTAGTAGGAGGAATAGAAACAGAATTCCTGCAACAAGTGCTAGAATTAACGGCACACCACCAAACACCGAATGTGCGAAATTTGGGATGATTCCGAGGACAGCCTGGAAAGGTGCTAATAGTCCGGAACAGATGGTCTTAAATACATGTACAATTCCGCTTGTATCTGACATGTTAAAGATACGTCCTATCATTTCTACGAAATGTATAGGGCAGTTTGTACGAATTAAATTCTGTATCTCAGCCGAAGTCCTTGCAACTTGTAGATCATAGGTTTCTTTGGCCGAGGTCAAAGGCACTGATTGTTGTATAAGCATGGCTTTCATTCTGCTTAAAGTATCAAATCGTATAAAAGAGACATTCAACGAAGGCCATAAAGGCGACTCCCTGACTGTGTCTATTGGGGCAAACAATACTTGCATACAGCAAGTGACCCTGGAGTGGACCGTTACTAGATATGGGATGCCTGGCAACATGCCACAGCAACTCTGATCATTCAACATGAGGTAACTCCCATTAGACAGTTGGCCAAACGTTGGATTAATCACAGCAGCTGGTGTACCCTGCTGGTGGCAGGACAAATTTGCCACAGAACCATTACAAGCCCCATGTAAAGATATGTCCTGACAAATCAGTGAACCGCTTAGTGCATTTTCACAGTGTGTACTGCTTAGAAACACTTCACGATCCCCACTCCAACATCTATATGTGTATGGTAAATTCCAGGATGTCTTAATGTATTCTTTTCCCAACCTTTCATATTTGCCTGCTTGCATCTGTCTAAGGCAATACTGAACCTGGAAAGTAGTCACAGGTAGACTAATTTTGCCATGAATAAGCCATTCTGTAGGTGGTTTTTCTGCCACTATGAACAGTAATTTTTCAAGTTATTCAATGCTCAGTACTGTATACTTTGCTCCCCTTTGTGCCAGTTCGATCTGTTTATCAGTTAGATTGTATTCTGCAACCAGAGCCGTTGTGTTGATAAAACGCCAAGGCACATAGCCCGCACGCAAAGATTGCAGCGTCCAGCTTAATAACATAATAGAACGTAATTGAGATTGGCCTTGCTGTAACATGGCTAAATCTTGTTCCAGTATGTCGATAGCAGAGGATACAATACTGTCCAATGAATAAATTCTGGAGGGCAAAGTTGTTAACCCATTGTCGACCACAGAGAGAGTTTTCTCTAAGTTAATACGATCAAGTTCACATATTCGTTCTGCGGCCTCCATCTGTGATACCTTCCATGCTTCATTATAAGCAGCATAAATGCCGGCATATATGAAACGTTTGGACGCGGTTTTCTTGGTCCAAGCAAGAATTCCCTAAGGTCTGCGTCTTCTTTAAGTAAAGATAAGTGTTGTTTCACATCCTTAAGTGTAGATTTTTGCAGCCAATCGAGGCATAATTTTCCTACACTATGTTGTTACTACCCCCGGATGCTGTCTTTGGACGTATCGTGGGTCTGGCCTATGAATAGTAAACCCCTGTGTTTTATTCAGGAATCTCCCTTGACAGTTGTTTGTGTCTGTGGGCCAGATCAACCATTTTCTCCAATCAGGATTTGTTCTGTTGAGTTGTAGTACGGTGTCAACTGTAACCGCTGCCTGTGTATTATTATCACTTGCAGGTGTTGGTACAGAAGGTGTTTTTATGTCTTTAATCTTGGCTAACCCAAGGCAAGACGTTTGTTGCACAGTGTCATTCAAAAACATTATTTGTTGAGGGACGATACAGGCTCTAAATAAAGCTTCCATCCCCTGTACTTGCCAATCTTTAGTACCCCAGACAGATTTTGTGTCTATTGTCTCTTTCCACAAGTCGAAACCATGTCTAGACAGTTGGGCAATAAATTTTGCAGAGTAAATCTGTTTTGTATTAGTTAACATAATTTTCAGTCCTGTTTTGTTCACATTCTTATAGTAAAATGTTTCTGGATCAGATGTATTGTATCCTGAAAAATATGGAAACTTTTAGCAAATGTTTTTGAACTACCTTTTGGTGGTGTAGGACAATGTTCCCATTGGTTAAACATTAACACATTTCTAGGTGTTGCAGATTTATGCAAAAAAGATGACCATAGTGGTTATAGCAATACAGCTGTTCATAGTCTGATGAACCCTCTAAATATTCATTATTAGAAAATGCAGCAGATTTTTCTAGGTCAAACATGTTATTTACAGTTTCAAAGTCCCAATCATCAGAGTAGGTACTGGATGAAACAAAATCACTTAGTGAGATCTTAAATAAATGTGGAATGTTCAAATGTTCCATTGGGCCAAAAATATCGAAATCTGTTTTGTCCCACACTAAACCATCCTGTTTAGGAACGGCTGTGATGTTCACTGCAGACAAGTCTCTTGTTTCACGACGGGATGATTTGTGAGGTTTTAAAAGTAAGTTCACTTCTTTTCTTTCAGTGTCCAAATGGATGTTTCTGCCACTTATAAGCACGCTCATAATCATAACCAAAGCTAGCCAAAGCAGGAAGAAAAATATTCCAGAAATAACCCAAAGTTCAATCCATGGTGAAACCAGATAAGTCTTTTTCAAAAAATGTAAAAAGTCTTGTACTTGCTGTTTAGAAGTTTTTAATGCTGGCGACGTCTCGGGCTCACTCAGATCCTCAGAAAACGTTTCAAAATTAATGAAATAGCCAGAAGCAGTTCTGTCAATTGTTTGAATTGCATCAGGATTTGTAGAAATCGCTGGAACCAGTTGATCACTTGTTACATTGGTGTAGACAGGTGTATTTGGACGAACTGTTACTTGAGTTTCAAGAGGGATGAGTTCCATAGCATTGTTGCTCAGTCCTTCATCTGTTACTGCTGAATTCTCGATTGTTATCAGTCTTTCAGTCTGAACCTTTTGGATAGTAGCGAGAAGAGTGTGTCTGCTACTATGTCGGAGTCCACGAGGCCTACTATTTAGTATTGTATATGGTAAGAACAAAGGTCAAGAAGAGGCCGCTTCGGTCCTCGGGTAGCCTAGGCTACTGAATTATTTTTAGGCAGCATTAATCAGATAGCACACAGTAGTATAGTCCAAGCGGGACTAATTACGCAATAGATGCTGGGACACAAAGTAGATATGGTATCACATTTATTAACGGCATAAATGGAATAACATAACTTAGTTGCATAATAATAGTTCTGGTGCTCACACATAGAAGTGAAAGTGCGTGAAGTGAGGAGTGATTGTGACATTAAAAACTTAACATCGCATTGAAGACAACCATGTAAAAACTCCTAATTAATTAGTTACAATAATGGAGTTTTAAGGTGTATAGGTCGACGGCGTTTCGATCTTATGAATGTAAGATCATCATCAGGACGGAGCAAGTGTGAACAAGTAGAATCTATTAAAGGAAAACCAAAAATCAAACAATGGTCCCAAAAAGAACAACCAAGTTAAGAGCAAGACCTGAATTACTAAGGTATTCTTGAGGTAACCTGAGTACAATTGGAGTTAAGAATTGCTAGTGAAGGATACCGCAAATGGGGAGGTATAAGCGCAGGGAAAATTGAATGCGCGAAAAAGGGGGAATTGGAGAATACGACAAGTGGGGCACGACTAGTTAAGGAAGTGCTGCAAGAGGGGCATGGCCCAGGGGCAATGCGGTGTTGGAAAGGGACTACATGAGCTGATCAGTCTCCAAGGAGCATCCTGAGTACAGACTCGCGTAAGGGGTGAATTGGAGAATAAGACAAATGAGGCATGACTAGTTCAGGAAGTGCTGCAAGAGGGGCAGGGTGCCCAGGGGCAATGCGGTAGTGGAAAGGGACTTACTTGAGCTGATCAGTCTCCAAGGAGCATCCTGAGTTCAAGGAATAAACAGGTCATGCGCGCAGGACGAGACCTGGTGAGTTCTGTAAGGGAGGGAAAGGGGTTAGTGTTGGGCCTGAGCTACTGAAGTGCGAGCGGCATGGGTAAAATCAGTACTTACTTCACGGCCAGGAGGGGGCCGCTGGCGGAGTGGACCCAGAATTTTAAGGGCTTAATTACAGGTAGAAAACCGGGTCAATCTTTTTCAAGGGAGTCACGGACGTTAGTTCCGGAAGACAAGCAGGAGAATCAATCTCTGCGGGGGAAGGGAGGCAGGAGGCACAATGTTAAGGCGCCATGTGCAGAGAGAAGTGTCAAGGGATACTGCAAAAGGTCAGTTGCATAAAGGGCGAAAGCCAGAAACTTACTAGTGGGAGCCTGCTGGTGAAGAGCGACGGAGACCGCGAGTTGCTCGAGCGTTTAGCCGATACTAACCAGTAGGCTATATCAGTCATAGAGAGTTTCTCTACCTCAACAATGAAAATCCTAGGACTCCAGTAATTTACACACTTCCTAAAATCCATAAAAATCAAGATAATCCACCTGGAAGACCCATCCTCTCTGGTTGTGGCTCTATTCTTGAGCCACTAGGTAGATACATCGATTTTTTCATTCATGACCTAGTACTTGACACCGTAGCCTATGTGAAAGACACTACACATTTCATCAATCTGGTAGAGCAGGAACATTTTGATCCCACACAAGAACTTCTAGTCACTCTGGATATAGAATCCCTTTACACCAACATCCCACAGGATAAGGGAGCTACAGTTATTGAGACACATCTTAACAACAGACCCAGACCACATAAAGTACCGACAGAATTCATCATCTCTCTGTTGACTATAGCACTCACCAAGAATTACTTTATGTTCAATGACAAATATTACAAACAATGCAAAGGTACGAGTATGGGAGCAGTTTTTGCCCCAAATTTTGCTATTCTCTATGTAGACGATATTGAAAAATCTCTGGTCCTTAATCAAGTTAATCCACATCGTAATCACATAAGAAGCTGGCACCGATACATCGATGATGTTTTTATGATCTGGCAGGGCACCACAATTGAATTAGACAGCTTCGTCTCATGGCTTAACAGCTGCCAGCCTGACCTTAGATTTACCTACAATTCTAGCAACACTCAAGTTGACTATCTCGATGTCTCTGTCAAACCTACTGAGGGAGGTCTCTACACGACCCTGTACAGAAAGCCCTCAGAACGCAACACTCTTCTCCACTACAATAGTGCCCACCCTAGAGCACTGAGGGACGGCCTTCCGTATGGCCAATTCTTAAGAATACGGAGAAACTGTAAACTAAAGAAGACTACTTCAGGGAAGCAGACATACTTTGTGACAAACTCATGTACAGAGGCTACCCTAGAAGATTAGTGAAAAGATCCATGAAACGTGCGTGGTTCTCACATAGGGAATTCCTTTTGGAAACCAGACCTAAGAAAACCTTATCACGTATTGCATGCGTGACTACATTCTGTCCTGCCAGTAATAAAATCACCAAAATGATAAAAAAACACTGGCCTCTTCTTACCTCAATTGACATCACTAATGAAGCTCCCTTGTTTTCCTTTAAACGTGGGCGCAACATTAAAGACCACATTGTCCGGGCATATAAACAAGCCCCAGTTGAGACTACTGTGCAATCATTCTTAGGTCTCCCTCCTATAGTAGGACATTTTAAATGTGGTAACTGTGTTGCATGCCCACTCACGAGAAACACAAAAACTTTTGAATATGGCACCACTACGCACCAGTTGAGCTTCTTCTCAAATTGTAACTCAATGAATGTAATTTACTGTGTCAAATGTCCTTGCAACCTCATCTACGTGGGACAAACCACCCAGAAAATAAAAGCGAGAATCAGTCAACATAAAAGTCGGATACGCTGCGGTATCCTTACGGCCCCATTGGTGGAACATTTCATTGAGAAAGGCCATTCTGAACAGGATCTACGTTGGCAAGTGATTGACAGCCTTCGCCCACACAAGAGAGGCTGTGACCCCCAAGCCACTCTTAACAGGTTGGAATGTAAATGGATGTTCAACTGTCGCTCCATCGAAAATGGACTTAATACTGTTGAAGAATGGAACATGATCCTGTGAAAACTCTGTAATCTCTCAGTCCTATGTATATAATTTTTTATATATATTCTTAATTTTTAATTGTTTGTATTCTTCTAAATATCCTGTTGCATATGTCCTTTACTCTCTTTAATTTAATTTACTAAGTCACTGGGACTCTTCGTTAGTCGCCCTCTACATGTATTTAGTAGTGCTAGAACCGAGCCCCCCCCCTTTTTTCTGCACATGCGCGGAACTGGTCCTCACCTTTGCCTTCCCAAGATGGCGGCGTTATACAGTCTAGTTTCAGTCTTGCTTCCTCTACCCATGCGCGTCACTCGCGGCATTTCATTTAAGTCTCACAGCTGCCACTGGTTAGTATCGGCTAAACGCTCGAGCAACTCGCGGTCTCCGTCGCTCTTCACCAGCAGGCTCCCACTAGTAAGTTTCTGGCTTTCGCCCTTTATGCAATTGACCTTTTGCAGTATCCCTTGACACTTCTCTCTGCACATGGCGCCTTAACATTGTGCCTCCTGCCTCCCTTCCCCCGCAGAGATTGATTCTCCTGCTTGTCTTCCGGAACTAACGTCCGTGACACCCTTGAAAAAGATTGACCCGGTTTTCTACCTGTAATTAAGCCCTTAAAATTCTGGGTCCACTCCGCCAGCGGCCCCTCCTGGCCGTGAAGTAAGTACTGATTTTACCCATGCCGCTCGCACTTCAGTAGCTCAGGCCCAACACTAACCCCTTTCCCTCCCTTACAGAACTCACCAGGTCTCGTCCTGCGCGCATGACCTGTTTATTCCTTGAACTCAGGATGCTCCTTGGAGACTGATCAGCTCAAGTAAGTCCCTTTCCACTACCGCATTGCCCCTGGGCACCCTGCCCCTCTTGCAGCACTTCCTGAACTAGCCATGCCTCATTTGTCTTATTCTCCAATTCACCCCTTACGCGAGTCTGTACTCAGGATGCTCCTTGGAGACTGATCAGCTCATGTAGTCCCTTTCCAACACCGCATTGCCCCTGGGCCATGCCCCTCTTGCAGCACTTCCTTAACTAGTCGTGCCCCACTTGTCGTATTCTCCAATTCCCCTTTTTCGCGCATTCAATTTTCCCTGCGCTTATACCTCCCCATTTGCGGTATCCTTCACTAGCAATTCTTAACTCCAATTGTACTCAGGTTACCTCAAGAATACCTTAGTAATTCAGGTCTTGCTCTTAACTTGGTTGTTCTTTTTGGGACCATTGTTTGATTTTTGGTTTTCCTTTAATAGATTCTACTTGTTCACACTTGCTCCGTCCTGATGATGATCTTACATTCATAAGATCGAAACGCCGTCGACCTATACACCTTAAAACTCCATTATTGTAACTAATTAATTAGGAGTTTTTTACATGGTTGTCTTCAATGCGATGTTAAGTTTTTAATGTCACAATCACTCCTCACTTCACGCACTTTCACTTCTGTGTGTGAGCACCAGAACTATTATTATGCAACTAAGTTATGTTATTCCATTTATGCCGTTAATAAATGTGATACCATATCTACTTTGTGTCCCAGCATCTATTGCGTAATTAGTCCCGCTTGGACTATACTACTGTGTGCTATCTGATTAATGCTGCCTAAAAATAATTCAGTAGCCTAGGCTACCCGAGGACCGAAGCGGCCTCTTCTTGACCTTTGTTCTTACCATATACGTAATTACCCCTGGTCTTAATACTGGGGTTCCCTTGTTGTTTAAATATACTATTTAGTATTGGCCACATACTGTGGTTTGATGAGGTCGATGGACACAAATCTTTTCTCCTTTTTTCCAGCAAGGGGCGGCAGAAGTACTGTTCTTGTTCCGTGGACGGCTAGGACAGGTACTGGTTGCCTGTAAGAAGGTCCAAATTCCTTCTTGTCCGCAATTTTCTCTCTGACTAGATCCCCAACTTTTGGAATCCAGACAGGCCTTGCTGGGACCGCCGGTTTTTCCCCAGTGATGGTTGGCTGCAGGAATACGTTGCTTTGTTTCGATCTTAGTTCATTTAGTTCCTGTAAAACAGCCAAACGATCTTTGATATCAAAAGGTTTATTTTCCACCACTGTGCCTTTACATTCCAGATCGGGCACCCACATTCTTGTCCCAAATAGGACCTCATATGGAGTGACCCCCCCCTAGAGAACTTCTTGGCAAGTTGTTTAATGAGCGTTGGACCCCATAAAGATGTTTGACCCACCCATCACCCGAACCTAATACCCTAGCTGTTATAGACTGCTTTATGTCCCGGTTTTTCCTTTCCACAACAGAATTTCCCTCAGGATGTAACGGAGAGGAGTACCGCAATGCAACGCCCAGACTGGCCATGGCTTCTTTGTAAGCTCGAGAGCTAAACGCAGGGCCCTGGTCAGAATGTAGCGTGCCTATTGCGTATGTGCCGATAAAGACTCGCAAATCTTTTATAACAGTTCGAGCGTCAGCCGAGCGCTGAGGCCATATCCATAGGAACCTTGACTTAGTATTTGTGGGATTGCACTTGTCTATGAGGACGCCTGTGTATAGATAGTCTAATGCTGTAACAATGGTGTCTGTGCTGGGCATCTACATTCGTAGCATGGTGTCTGGTGGCTTTCTCGCTGTAATTTGCAGTCTAGGCAGTTGTTGATGAATATGTGTATTTCTGTATTCATCCCAGGCCACCAGTACATCTCTTTTAATGTTAATATTGTTTTAGAGATCCCTTGATGTGACAGACCCTCCCCCAGATGTGTTTCATAAATCAAAGCTGCTCTACGTTCCATGTTTGGAATTACCCTATCCCCCACTCCAGGGATTCGAGCAAAAGGAACGTTGTTCGCATCAATTACATAAGAGTACTTGAGTGGAAACTTTTTGGTAACGCTGCACCACTGCCTTTGCTCGTAGCATTGACAGCCAACATTATCTCACTGTCTATTCTCGTTTTTGAACGAGTGATCGCAGCTACGGAAGCCGTCTGAACAGCCCCCTTTGCGGCTTCGTCAGCCAATGAATTCCCTGCAACGTGAACGCCATCACGTTGATGACTCAGTGTATGGATCACGTGAGCCTTTGGTAGTTCGTTTTTTAACTGAACTACTTGTTCCCAAAGCGTTTTATGCTTTATTGTGCCACCTTTGCATCTTTGAACCCGTTTTCAAGCCAAGTTTGTATATATTCATTATACGACTGTACACAGTAGAAAGAATCGCACACTATTAGTATGGGGAATTCTCGATCTGTACTTTCAAGTGCCAGTTTGAATGCTTGTAGTTCAGCTCGCTGAGCTGTGCAATCTCCTAGAGATTGAGTTTTAGTGACCATAGGTCTGAAGTTGCCATCGCGCATGCGACCTTTAACGATTGCGCACGCTGCACTGTAAGCTTGCTTACTCCCTGTTGCGGGTTGTGCGGATCCGTCAGTGTAAATTATAAATTCGTACTGATCGAGAGGCAGAATCTCAGTGGGTAGAGGACATTCATGTTCATATTGCAGGAACGCTTGTGTTTTTAAATCAGGATCAAAAACATATTCAACATCTGTTGCAGCAAGAGAATTAACCCATTGTATCCATCTCGGATGTAATGCTTTAGCATTTGGAATGCTCGCTTTAGTTACCGCTTCTAGAGCCGGTACTGGGGTTACGACAATAATGAGTTTCCCTTGGGCTAGAGCTCTTTCTTTTGCTACTGCAGTTTGAACTGCTGTCAGTATTTTTTCAGTTGAAGTGAAGCACATTTCTGCTTGTGTATACAAATGTGATTTGTATGCAATTGGTACTTTTTCACCCTCATTAAATGTTAAGTAGGTGAATCCGCATTGACCCGAAATTATTCGGATCACTAAATTGCGTTGACTTAAGCGTGTTTGTAAGTGATTTGTTGCTAACATGTTAGCTTGGAGTGAACGCAAAATTTCTGTGTGTTCCTGTGTCCAATTTTTGATTGAAAAATCAGGTTTGATTAATGCGTAGAGAGGTTTAACCCTTTCTGCGTAATTTAGAATGTATGTTCTTCCAAAATTTAGGAAACCCAGGATGGATTGTAAATTTTTCAGCGTTTTTGGAGGTTGGAGCAGCGCACACCTTTCTAAAAAGTTGGCTGCCAAGCTCTTGCCTTCACTTGAAAGCTCATATCCTAGAAAAAGGACATTGAGATGGGCAATTCTGGATTTTTTGAAGTTGAATTTGTAGCCCTCAGAGGCGAAGCCCAGTATAATGGTGCTCACCCTGTTCAAGTGCCTATCCAGGTCATCGTCTGTCAGATAGATGTCATCGACATATGACAATGCCTCATTATCATAAATTTGTAGTAACTCCGTTACTCTCGCTGAGAATAACCCCGGGCTGTTCTTGAACCCTTGTGGGAGTCGACAAAATTGACGCTGGGTCCCCATTATTGAGAAAGCTGTTAAGTACCTGCTTTCAGGTGCTATGTTTTGACAAAAGAAACCATTTGAGATATCCAATGTGGTTTTATATTTTTTACGCACAATGTTATTCATTAATGCTGTACTATGTGCATTTTGCACTGCAAATGTTTTTGAACAAGTGTTTAAGTGTCTGTAATCCAAAACTAGACGATAGGTATTGTCTGGTTTGGAGACAGGAAACAAAGGATTGTTCATTGAGGAGGTGCATGTTTCAATCACCCCTTGGTATTCAAGTTGATCTAAGATCTCCCTGACCTGTTTTTTAGCTTCTTGCTTTATTGGATACTGCCTTTGTGCAGTAGGTTCATTTTTTAAATGTATTTTATGGTGAGGTGAGTCTTCATCCCATCCTACATGATTTTTGTATAATGCTGGGGCCTGGGCAACTGCCCATTTCCTGGCATTAGTATATTTTAGATGAATTGGAATATGGTTGGAGAAGGCGGACATAATGATGTCCTCACCATGTGGGCACTCCCTGACAAATTGTGGTGGCCAGTCTTTTTCTGCTAGAAGTATGTCATAGCCCCTTGAAAGTTTTTCCCCAAAAGAGTGCTTTCACCTGTCTAGGTATTTCTCCCTCCATCCGGAGTGTAATTTCATATAACTTTTGTGGAGTACTAACCCTGGTGTCTACAGTCTCAACTGTAATGTACTCATTCAAGTCCACTATCTCCAGAAGTTCCTTCAGGTTCTGGCGAGCTATTGTGACTTCTGCTGCACTGTCCAGCATTGTCTGAGCCCAATCTCCGTTCTTGAGTTGTGTTCTCAGTATCCTCGGCATGTCTGACCTTCAGACTGCTACCTTCTTCTTTGAGAATTGAGGTTTGGATTTATTTTTTGGAACGCGTTTGTCGTCTTTTGATTTCACGCGTTCTTCTCTATGTTCTGACCGTCCTCTTCTTTCCGATGTCTGTGACGAGATCTGAAAGGTACGAGAGGAACGTGTATCAGTATCTTGATACCTGTCAGGCTTTTTCAAATTATCTCTATTCCTGAGGTTATACCTCCTTTCAGAGGGCTCCTTTTGAGGAGACCTACCTCGGGATTGAGAACGTTTCTCGTTTGAATTTTGTTTATTAGTTTCCCACTTCTTTTTAGAAGATGTAGGAGTTTGTTTAATAGAGTCCTTCTCAGGACTTTCAGATAGTTTTGGCTTCAATGGTCTTCCACCCAAACTATCTCTGCCTAATTCTGCATAAGATTGTTCTATTATTCTGGGTAGTTCTGTTTGATGTTCTGTAACATCGAATTCCCTTAATCGTTGGCGGATCGCCACTGCTGCTGCCTCCCCTTTAATATTAGATAATATTATTGTTGAGACCTGGTCGAAATTTTTCAGTAATTTCATACCTAAATTCAGAGCAGGCTCTGCCCCGTATTCGTTTTGAATTTGTTTCAGGACATCAGGTATTACTGCAATTGACGGAATGCCATGTGTTTTAGTATAGATGGCAGCAAAGACTGAGCCCCAAGTGGTGCAGTCTTCCAGTTGTGGTGTGATCCCCATTGGTAAACAGATTGTTAGGATTCTGTGTTTCTCATAAGGGCTAGTATTAGGAAATACTGCTTCTATTTGAGTAATTTTTTGAGCTATCCAGAATGGAATTTGCTCACGTTTTGTGGGCATTTTACCCATGACTGCGTATAGAGTCTGTGGTGTAATTTTTAGTGTATTCCCCTGTTGAGGAGTTTGATTTGGAATGGTTAATGGTGGTTGGACTGTGAAAATCCGCATGACATATTGGACTAATTGTCTGTAAATTTTTATTAACTCTTAAGTTGAGTAATTCCTCGTCTGACATTATTTTGATGTCAGGATGAGGTGTGTAGCCGGCTAGAATCGGCCATGTTGCTCCTGGTCTACCTAGTGGACCGAGCCTGGTAATGTTTTTGTGATGTTTTAGGGCGCCTTTAAACCAGAGCTGATGCTCCTGGTATGTTAGTGGAATTTCAATATCCTCGAAAGGAATATATTCCTTTGGTGGTTCATCTTCTTTGTAGAAATGAAAGAGTCTTGTTACTGAATTTGATTCAGGAAATATTACCCATGAATAGAATACCTCTGTCTGAAAGGATTTGTGTGCCGCTATCACGAAAACTGCTCTACCTCCTCTTGGTGGTAGGCCATGTTTTATAAGTTTTAGAGTGATGGCTCTTCTTAAGTTTGGATTGATGTCTATGACACCCTCCTCGGTTTCAATAAAACCTGTGATGTTATAAGCTGTTAAAGCTGGGTGACCCGCAACATCACCGTTGTCGGAGTCAGGCATTTTGTTTTTAGAAAAATGTAGAACAAGTTTCAAGGAAACAAAAAGATAAAGTGCACAATATTTTGGAACACTGTATCCTTCAACGTTCAGCAAACCAAACAACTAATATATAGGGTGCTTCCCTATTTTAGTTATGGCGGATATTTAACCCTACCCACTCCAGACGTCTTATGGAGTATGTGAGTAGGGGTCTCTGAGAAAAGCACGACTGAGTTACTCAGTATCTAGCGTTAAATTACTGCCTTACCAAACGTTGGGCGCCATGTAGTGTAGTTCCTATTTCCCTAATAGGCTCTGCGCATTGGAATAATATAACCTATAGGCTTGACATAGGACTACGGTCGGTATGTCCCTATCGAGTATATTAAACTTAATTACTTGTGCCAGCTAGCTCAGAGGCCACTAGAAACTCCTTGAGAACAAGAAGGGAGTAGTTTCTGGCAACCGAAAAACATGACAACTTTTGTTTTCCTTTAGAATCGGAACACGTCTCAGAATCGTGGAAACAATAGATAACAGTTTCACTCAGTCAATCGTGCATACTTAGTTTCTATAGAGTTACACAGAAAGGAAAGACGGGCGTTTCAATAAAAAGGGTTTTATTGAACAGTCTTGTTTCTCGTGTAAGAGATATGTGCTGTTATGATCACAAAACAGTATGCAAGATAAATAATGTACAGCGTAAGCAGTAGAAATAAATAATACTGCGCTAGCATTATCTTTTAGCATATATTCACGTACATAAATAACATGAGCTAAAAATGCGAGTACTCATACGATGCGTCCCTAAACTAGTTCTACCCCAATGTACCTAACCTGGTCTAGGTGTAGGGAAAGGTAGAAGTAGGCGGAGTATTCTCTAGTCTGGTATACTAAGAGTATGTTTAAGTCTAGTATGCCAAGTATGATATGCCAAGAGTCCCTCTAGGTTCTAGTCAGCTCCATACCTTGAGAATGAGAGAGGTGGGAATCTCTTGCCGGATCTGGAACTCTAACACCCCACGAAGGGAGTCAGAACACTGGAAGCTGGATTCATCTGCGTGCAGGAATGACAGCGTCTTCTCAGTGCGTCAGGCCGGGATACGGGCTCCTCTGAAGTCGAGGTCTCCTCTAACTTGCTTGGGCAAGGGAAGGTATATTTATACCTGGTAGGTGTCTTGGAATGTTAGCATTGACGTGAAGTCGGACAGAGGAAGACGTCAGGAATGAACCCTTAAGGTATAACGGGTCATACATAATAGATGAGTTCTTGGAGAAATCAATAGTCCTGTGCTAGGGGAACTCCCAAAGCTTAAGGGTCTGGTTTCTAAGAACTCGTTGTGACATTAGGGTGGAAGGATGTCGGTGACCAAGCCTGTATTTGGAGTGCACGGTTAATGCCTAAATAAGGACAGGGATTCTATGCCTATATAAGGACATGATTCAGGAAAACCTATATACGGACCCCTAAAGCGGAATACAACAGTATGGAGTGATGCCACGTGGCAGCATGGCAGATGTCCAGGACAGGTACCCCATGTGCTCACACAGTAGTAGCAGCTTTGACCATGGTGAAATGGACCCGCAAGCCCTCAGGAGGTTGCTTTATAGCTACTTTATAGCAGACTTTGATACAGAGTACAATCCATTGAGAGATGGTCTGTTTTTGCACAACCTTGCCTTTATTTACTCCAGCGAACCCAATGAACATCTCATCGACCAGTAGGTGCCTTTGATGTGATTGACGTAAAAGGAGAGGGCACTTTTTGGATTCAATTGATGGCGACTCTCCTCTTCCTTAGAAGGATGAGGCGGGGCAAAAAATGTGCAGTAGCGTGATGGTTTGGCAGATGTAGAAAGGAGTCACCACTTTCAGTAGAAAGGAGGCACAACTACGAAGAACCAGCATGTCTGTATAGAAGCTTGTGTATGAAGGTGCAACTGAAAGAGCTTGAAGCTTACTAACCCTCCTGGCCAATGTAAAGGTCACCAAGAATAATGTCTTAAGGGTCAGAAGCCACAGAGGACATCTATGCAGGTGCTCGAATGGGGAATACATAACCACCAGAACAAGATTGAGGTCCCATTGGGGCTGGACAAAAAGGGCAGGAGGGAACAAGTGTTTCAGGGGCTTAAGGAAATATGTCACAACACGTTTGTCAGATGTATTATAGAAGCAAGTATACCATTACCATAGAACGCCTTTACCACGCATACCTTTACAACAAAAATGAAAGCATATATCAGGTAAGTGAAAACTATGTGTGTATATATATTACCTTATCAACCCCTAAACTCAACCACCCCTAAACCCTGAAAACACCCTTACCACCCAATACCCCAACCCACCCTAAAACCTAAAAATACCCTTACCTACCCCTAAACCCTAAAAACACCCTCACCACCCAATACCTCTTCCCACCTTAAACCCCAAAAACACCCTTACCTCCCAATATCCTTATCCACCCCTAAAAACACCCTTACCAGCCTATACCCTTACCCACCCCTAAACACTTAAATCTCCCTTACCCTAATTTGTAACACACACATATATAATTTATTTATTAATTTTAAGCGGGTTTCGCCTGATATAAACTTACATTGCATAAGTGGTAAAGGCATATGCACGATAATGACTTGTGTGGTAAAGGTAATGCGTGGTAATGACTGCATGGTAATGCGTGGTATTGACAGCGTGGTAAAGGTTGTTTCACCGTTTGTCTGCCCTGGCATTCAGAGAGCCCGCCAGGTGATGCACGTCCAGGAAGATTCTGTGGTGTTCCAGCCAAGTCCACAAGTGCAGAGCCCCCTGGAACAGGGCCCGCAACATGACCCCACCCTGTATCTTACAGTACCACATTACGGAAGAGTTGCCTGTGAACAGCTGCACCAGCCTTCCCTCGATGTTTGGGAGGAATGCCTCGCAGCTCCAAAAGGTTTAAGTGGAGCATCTTTTCTGCCAGAGACCAGAGTACTCTGATCTCCCCCTACCCCCCCCCCATGGTGGCCACACCATCCCAGTAGTGATGCACCGGTCACCACTGTAAATTCTGGGTGGGGAAAGGAGAGGGGTCTGCCTTTGACCAACCACTGTTTAACAACCACCACTGCAGATCTTTTGTAGTCTCCTCTGAAATTTGGAAGAGATCGGAAAGATTCCCCTGATGCTTGCCATTCCCAAAGCCAGCATATGCCATGTGGCGTGCTTCACCAGCAGTATGCAGGAGGCCATCAATCCCTGAAGCCTAGAGTCAGTCTCACCTAAATCCATGACCAAGGTTGAAACATTGAGTATTCATAGCCAGAATGACGTCAATGCTCCATTCTGGAGAATAGGTGTGAAACTGCACTATCTCCAGAATGGGTCCGATTTCTGAGAAGGAGCTAGGGGTGACTTTGGCATGTTTGTAGGAAAGTACCACTTTTTGACACGGCCACCCCCACTTTTTGCTCAATGGTACTGATGCTTTTGATAGGAAGTGCACTGGGTCCCTGCTAACCAGGCCCCAGTGCCAGTGCTCTTTTCCTGAAATGATACAAATGTTAATTGTAACCCAACTGGCAAGGACATTAGCACCCCTGTAAGTCCCAGGTAAATGGTACCCCTGGTACCCAAGGCATGGGTACTAAAGAGGGTCCCTAAAGGCTGTGGCATGTATTATGCCACCCTAAGAGACCCACACACAAACAGCTTGAAACTGCCATTGCAGGATGCGTGAAATGGTGCAAACCCTTCTGAAAACACGACTTTGCTCACCCCCTGTGTGCAATGCCAAAGTACACTACATGTACTATATGTAAGTCACCCCTACCGCAGGCCTTTAGAGTTCTAAGGCAAGGTGCTCTATATTACATGGAAGGGCTGATCTGCAACAGCAGATAAGCCCCTGTAAAGCCCAGTTAAATCCGTATTTGTAAATCCGTATTTGTAAAGCGCAAACTACTCACCCTTACGGGTCTCAAGGCGCTGGGGGCCGTCGTGGAAATTAAGTGAGCTATTGCCCAGAGTCACATGGTGCTGAGCTGAGCTGCCGCCGGAGCCGGGGATCGAACCGTGAGCCCCGTGCTCCGAAGTCAGCTGCCCTGGCCGCTGCACCACACCAGTTCCATTACTAGTCATTGCAAGTGATCAGGAAGTCATTTTAAAGCTATGTACTGGGCACTGGTCATTACGAGTTACCCAGCTACATAACAGCTTCACTGAAAATAATCATGTCTGGTGTCAAACACCTTGTCTTAATAAATCCATACTGATGCCAGTATCGGATTTATGAAGACATGCACCCGGAGGGCACTTTAGAGGTGCCCCCTGTAACCATACTAGTCAGTGTGTTGGCTGACTGGCATCTTCCAGCCTGCCACCAAAGACAAGTTTCAGACAACCTGCAAGGGAGAGCCCTTGCTCTCAGAGGTCAGGAACAATGCCTGCTCGGCAAAAGGTGCTGCCACCACCTCCAGCAGAATGGCTAGCAAATCAGCATATCAAGGCCAGGGGCTTCAATGCCTCTGCTGCCTTTTATATGCCCCCCACTTCTCCCCAGACCTGAGCAGCACCATCCCCTGCCATGGGGCCCATTTGGCACCAGAGCAGGCAAGAAATTAGATATTCAGGAGGCATGTTTAACTCACAGGCTAGGTGGGCTACCTGAAGTGAACAGCCAAAGAAGGTTTCACCATCTTGATTTTTGGTGAAATAGGGTCAGGATTATGCCCACTCCCCACAGAAAGTTGTCATATAGGGGGTGTAGTCGCCCTATTGGTAAGTAGCCCTTTGTCTACTACCATATACTCCCCTAAACTGAGTATTTAGGGGTCGCCCCCGAAACCAGGTCCTCAGATTCGACTTACTAGGAACTCAAGAAGACAAAAGCACAGACGACACCGCGAGAACTAAGTACCTGCACCGAAACTGGCACCAAGCCCTGCCTGACTGCTTGCTCCTTGACAAATCAAAGACCCGATTCGTCCTGCGGTTGTGCATCATCCCCAACTCTTGAAGGACTGCCCAGCACTTCGACAACCAGCTATCATCTCTCTTGAAGTGGAGGCGCCACTCCCCTGCATGTGCAGGCACCGACTGCATCTGCCCGGTTCACCTTGTTGGCCCTTGGGCCCAAGAGAGCGCAACACTTCAGGAGGAGCTTTTTGTGGCTCTAGGAGGTCAGACCCGTCTCTGCTATGTTACGAGATGCTAAACCCTCCTGGAGCCCCCCTGCACCAATACCCTGAGTACAGGGGCACTTCCACAAGCCAAGGCTTGTTCATCACCTAGCCTGAAAACCACTGCCTTGGAAATCCTCCTGCACGTCACAGGACATCAGGACTGATGCAACGCATGATCAGAGCGGCCCTGATGTCTTGTTTTTCCCTCCTCTACAGGAGACAGACAACCGTGAGAGCCTCAACCTCCAGTGACCAGCCAGCTCCACAGCCCGGGATCGTGACTCCTGACTGCATCCCCCTGACCTAGGAGTTCTCACAACCTGAACCCCCTTTGGGTTCACCCGAACTTGCCCCAAGTCCCTGCTTGCAGACTTTGTTTTCAGGCCCCCATTGACTTCTACGGTGTAGCGCTCGAGGCTACCATCCCGATCAGCACCTCTGCACCCCAGGGCCAGAACCAGTCGGACATCTGAAGAATATTCTAAGGTGAGTAATCTGCAGTTTGAATTCTCTAACAGAAATTATGTTTATCATGATGTTGTTCATGATACCTTCAGATGGAAACCAAGATACTATTTACTCGTTGCCCGGGTAAGAAAAGAAGCAAAATGCAAACACACAGGCTGCCTATGCAAGGTGGTAGGAACTCTACAGGTCAATTTGATGAACGGGAGAGGAAAGACTTGTACTTGTTTAATCACAAGTGTGAGAAACGCAGAGGTGAGCACCCTTATGAATCACTGGACCTAGTCTCTGGGGAAGTAAAAGCAGTCTTAGAAGAACCAAAACTCTGACAAACAAATCCGAAGTTATCAGTCCCTAAGCATTGCTAATTACATGTACAGTGGATTTTCGGAAGGATTCGATGTATTCCAATTTTCTGAGGTCATCAGCCTGCCCTAAACCTTGAGCTAGCGAGGGATCTGCCAGATGTAGGCACAGATAAAGAATTAAAGACACTTTCTCTGAGGTTACTACTGAAAATTGTGCCACGAGATTGCAGCCTCTACCCATCAGACAAGCAAGGGTGGGGTGAGGCTTGAATAAGCGTATATTGGTAGTAATTGGGCCGGTAACCGAAACTGCTGGGGGTTCTTTGGACCTTGGCCCCCAAGCACCTTAAGTCCAAAAGGGCACCTGGGGGCGTGGCCAGCCGTGGAAGATGGCGGACGCCTGATTGCGGAGCTCCGGAGCCGGGGCAGTTAACTCTCCTCCATCCCCCATATAACCACCCAGGTACTCTGGCACACAGCTGCCATGAGATCTCCGACTGCTGCATGGGGACGCATCTCCGGTCGTGTACCAGCAACGATAAGCCCATTAACAGAGATCCGACTCGTGGCCGGGCAAGAGAACTGCACGAAGCCGCCGATCTGGGCCTGGAACTGCCGACAGGTGTGGTCTGTGCCTGGACGAGAGCAGAACACCCTGCGTACCTGGCCGGCAGCTGTAAGTGTCAGGCGCGCGGCCTGGAAAGTCGATCCTGCCAGGTGTGGCAGAGACAGACGCAGACGAAGGCGAGGCATGGAGACCCGAGGAGCCCCTGGAAACAGCACGGTGAGAGGGGCGCGCGTGATGTCTGGGCCCTGCTGTGCTATGTGAGACCTGGTAAGACGGTGTAAGCCAAGGTGCAGAATTGGGACCCCACTGACTCACTGCCTTGGAGACGGATGACCTAGCAAAGCTGTTGGGTTGAACACCGTGGGGGCCCCACGGAGTAACGGGGAGGCGAGATATTCCCAGCTATCCCGGGAGCCCGGGCTACAAAAAGAAGGCCGCTGCTGGCTGCAACCTAAGGCCCCACTACTCAGTGCAACATACTTGGTCATGGAGCACAACAGGAATAGGGTACGGATTCTTCCCCACCTCCCACCACGGTGTCAATTGATCCCATGCGAAAGAATATTTCCGGTAACCTCTACAAGCCGTGCAAGCGCTAAGGATAGTGGCACGCAGGCTGGTGCTCTTGACTAGGAGACTAGCAAGCAAATTTTATAGTGTGCAGTGCCATATCTGATGCAATGTGAGGCGTAAAGAGAAATGGGCATGTAAGAGCCAGATATTGCGTAAAGGAACGTAGTATACACCAGAGTGGATCGAACAAAGACTGTTCATTGTATATTGGTGAAGGGAGAGGTCTGCCGCCCCTCCCCCCCCACCCCCTGGAACAAAAGTGCGTAACTGAGAAGCGAGGTGTGTGCACTGTATTCCTCTACTGCACAGGGGGTAATAACCCGTAGTGGCCATACTGCAACCCAAGAGAGCGAATATGGGAAGACCGAAGGGCAAGCAGGCTGAACAGGGCCAAGCAGGAGACTCCAGCACTAACATTACAAATGACTCACCACTATCGCCAGAGGTGGTCCCAGAACGCCTTCAGCTAAATTGGACATTATCCTGAAAGAGATCAGGGAATCTAGAGCGGTGCTGGAGCAGCAGCTGGGTACACTCACGACTGATGTGAGCCTACTAAGAGCCGATCATTAAAACCTGTCTGAAAAAGTTCCGAAACAAACACAGACCGTGTCAGAAATAACTCCGTGGTGCAAAGCACAGACAGAAATGGTCACGCAACTGCAGCAGCAAGTCAAGGAACTGCAAGACAGGATGGATGATGCAGAGGGTCGCGCGTGTAGAAATTCACTCAATGCAATTCGTATAACAATGGCTATGCACTGCTGTGGCGGCAGAAGGACCGTCTGATATGTTCAGTGTGGAGAGGGCTCATAGGGTGCCCACTAGGAATCGGCCGCCTGGGCTGACACCAAGACCAATGGTGGCAGAAATTCTGAACTATAAGGACCGGGACACGCTCCTCAGAAAAGCAGGGGAATGCGCCCCACTGCTGTATGAAAACACCAGAATCTCCCTCTTTCCAGATTATACTGTACAAGTACAGAGGCAGAGAGAAACTTTCTTTGGGGTTAAAAAAAATGTGCAGCAGCTTAACCTACGATATGCTTTAATATTCCCTGCCAAGCTCAAAATTATGCACGGAAACACTAGTCACTTCTTAGAAGACGCAAATGCTGCCTGGTCATGGATTGAAACTAACTTCCCGGACTTGGAAATACTGGAACAACACGGGCAGCCCCGGAAGACGAGCCAGAGACGAAGACGTAACGGGCAGAAGAACACCGAAAGAACGCGACTGGGTATAGAGCGAGCACCTACCCTGGAGGAAAACATAGCAAGTAAAAGAGCGGCACTGCAGACAGCAGCGGCACAAAGTGACAGGTGACACCAGCAGGCGTGACTCATCCTCGGATGGAATGCCATTAACAGACTCCGTCAATGGTATTCCCATCTATCACCCCCCAAATTGCCAGAGACTTGCTGGATTGAGAGGACAACCTGCGCGAATAAAGCTTGTGTAACAACATTGTGTATACTGGACAATGGGACATATCTGGATGAACCCACTGATTGACTGCAATACTTGCAAACAATAAGCAGACCACAATGCCGCACTAACTAAAGGCGGTGGGAAGAGCTGCCGTAACATTGGTAGACACGGATGTCATTTATACAAACACACTGATGATTCTATGGGATGGGAGGGTGCTGGCTCCGGCGTCACAGGTCAAAGCAAATTCCACTTCGTTCTTTTTTTTTTTTCTCTTTTACTTCTTTCTCTCTCAATTATCTTTTTCTGTCCCCAGGATATCCAACATAGGACAGCTCTCTAGTGTAGCATATTAGAACTGTGCAGGAATGAGACAGTACACCCCCCCACCCCCCCCTGGCGATTGAAAGTATCATGTTTCAACTGTTGCCTCTTTTGGCGAATGTTTGGTCGAACACATGTTTATGGTTGGACCGGTGTATTGGGATAATTTGGTTAAGTATTTTAGGCAGTTACAAGGGCACAAAAATGGGCACTGAATTAAACCTGCAAAGGAGTAGCGCGAAACACCAGGGGAAGATATTAGTATTTACGCATCACGCAAATCACGACACTATCATCATATACATTTCTCACGTGGAACGTGAGGGAATGGGTTCTGTTCCTAAAAGATATTGTATCCATGCACAGTTGAATAGGCGTAAGGGGCAAATAGTTTTTATACAAGAAACACACTTGAACACTTCCGAAGCTGGCAAACTCTGGAAAAAATGGGGAGGACAAGTGTACAATACACATATTCTGCATTTGCTAGGGGTGCCGCGATATGGATTAGGGCAGAGGTCCTTTTTAAACTCCATGAGCAACGTATAGATGGGGAAGGCAGATATGTGTTAAGAGGGGAGCTAGATGGCCTATCAGTCATAAAGGGCAGCATATACGCCCTCAATTCGGAGCAAGAAGTCTTTTTAAAGAAAGTAAGCGCAGCCCTAGCTGACTGGGTACACAACCCATGGATTCTGGGTGGGGACTATAACGCAGTCTTAAATATACAATTGGACAGGTCGCACCCTCCACTCAGAGTGGCAATAGCCACAAGACAGGCCAAAACGCTGGAAACCTAGGCGAAAGGGTGGACACTGGTAGATGCATGGCGCAGCAAAAATGTGGAAGCGCGTGAATACTCCTTTTACTCCCCGGTGCATGCCTTACACACACAAATAGATTGTATCTTACGCTCCCCCGCATTACTACCACAAGTTCTGGACACTACATATTTAGGCAAAACATTATCAGATTACAGCTCACTGGAGCTTACTCTTCAATGGGGTCGGGTCCCCACACCAGTTCCAATGTGGAGATTTAACCCCCAATTCCTGGAGGATAGCGCCTTTAAAGCAAAGATGTTGGGCGGCATAAGTGATTTCTTCTCCAATAACGCTAATACAGCATGCTCTCCCTTGGTGGTATGGGAGGCATTCAAGGTGGTAGTGAGGGGCACAGCAATTGGCGCAACAGTGGGGGCAAGAAAGACGATTGTGCGTAACCTAAGTGAAGTAGAATCCCAGCTTGGCATACTAGAGAAAGAAGCGGTCTCGTCCCCAGCCAGTGCCAAAAAGTTGCAGAAGGCGCGTATAGATTACGCGGACCTACTTTAAAGCTTGTGCGTGATAGATCATCGGGCATATGTCCAGAGAGTGCATACTAAAGCGGCTAGAACCGGCACATTGTTAGCAAGAATAATACAAGGCCCCCCTCCGGCAGTCCCAATAACAACGATTTGTTCCCCTTTGTGACCCATAGCGTCACCCAGATAGAAATAAATGAAGCATTCCGGGAATACTATGAGTACCTATATAAAGCACCAGCGTATACACCAACACAGGAAATCCAGGACTTCCTTTGGGAAGTGCAACTCCCCACTCTAACAGTCGCAGATCAGGAAGCGCTGAAACTATTGATCACTACAGCAGAAATTCAGGAAGCAATCAGAGACCTCCCGCGACATAAAACCCCAGGGCTGGATGGTCTATCCATAGAGATATATGCAACATATGCTAAGGAGTTAGTGCCTCAATTGAAAAAATTATACAAGGCAGCACTGGACATAGGTATATTGCCCCCAACTACAAGCCAGGCACTCGTGATTTCCCTGCCTAAACCTGGTAGAGACCACACAGACATCTCGGCGTATAGACCCCTATCACTCAAGTACAAAATATTAAGTAAGATACTGGCGACCCGATTGCTTCCCTATCTCAAACTCATACACACAGACCAATGTGGGTTTGTCCCACATAGGAGTACAGCTCATAACGTGCGTTGACTATATCAAGTGATGTGGGCCCGCCTGGACCACTTTGCAAACGCTGGCTGCTTATCCCTGGATCTTAGGCAAGCGTTCGATACGCTAAGCTGGGAATATATGCTGGCGGTGTTAAGCAAGTTCGGAATCCCTGTGGAATACTTGAAATGGGTCAAACTCCTCTATACTGCTCTGACGGCTCGAGCGAGGACAGGTGCATATATTTCTAATTAATACAAGATCCACAGAGGGACCAGGCAAGGTTGCCCACTTTCCCCCATGCCTTTTATTTTAGTGCTAGAACCATTGGTTCAAAAACTACGTGTATCAGCGGGGGAATGGGGCATACCAATTGGACCCACGATGCATTCAATATCATTATATGCTGACGACATTGTATTGTATGTCAGAGACTTGCACAGTGGATTTCACTCCATAGCGCCACTTTTTACCAAATTTGGCGAGCTGTCTAGAATGTCCACTAATTTCAATAAGTCTATGGCATTCCCTTTCAGTGATGTTAGTTTATCCCATGCAATTCATTTCGGGAGCGATGACTTAACAGTGGCCCAAACCACTTTCAAATATTTGGGGGTGAAGATATATAGAACGCAACAAGACACGTTGGATGGCAATGTACAGAGCACGATTGCCTCGCTGCGATCCCAAACAGCGTTCTGGATCACTCTCCCGCTGTCTGTTGCAGGCCGTTTAGCAATAGCAAAAATGGTTATGTTACAGCGGGTGCTGTATTATTTCACTATGTTCCCAATAACAATTCCCTCAGAGGTAGTTAGACTGTTGGACTCTTTATTAACAGAATTAATATGGGGTAATGGGAGACGTAGGATTGGTCAGAAAAAACTACAACTTCCAACAAATGCCGGGGGATTGGGGGCCCCAGGCTTCAGGGCTTATTGCATGGCGAGCCAGCTACAGTGGTTCTCGTACTGGCTGGCTGGCCGTAATCTACATGAAATCGCCTATACACCCAATATGGTAGCAAAAGGGAAACTGCATGCCTTGTTACATAGTACACGACCGATTGAAGTTGCCCTGTCGCCGTTATTGCAGGTTGCCCTGCATTACTGGAAGCAAGTATTGAGATACACAGCATCACGGTTACCATACGCGCCAAATATTCCACTACTAGGACTTCCCATCCCTACGGGCACCACGACTCGTAATCAACTGGCAAAATGGGAGAAGGAGGGAATAACTACAGTAGGAGCACTATTCAATGAGGGCACCCTATTGTTGCACAATAACTTCATACACACCCAGGGCCTGCCGAACGCCTTGTTCTTGCTGCATGCTGGTATTACCCACTTTGTCAAAAATACATGGGCCCCGGATGGCGTGGAACCTACAACACATTATCTGGTACACATGCTACACCTAATGGGGACAGGTAGGCACAAGTATAAGAGCGACAATGTCCGCCCCTCTTGCCCCCCTTCGTGCTAAGTGGGACACTGACCTTGGAGAAGAATGGACACATAGCGAATGGGCATCCCTCATAGCTTATCCAAAAGTGGTCTCGCGTAATGCACGCTTTAAATTTATTCAATACATGATTACACAACGAGCGTATCTTACCCCGTACCGACTGCACAAGATGTTTCCTGCAACTGCAGCAAACTGCCCTAGGTGTTCGGAGACGGACGCAAACTTTATGCATATGCCCTGGGCCTGCTCCACACTAGCCGCCTATTGGGCACAAATAGCACAGACACTAGCGGGAGTGGTGGGTGGTCAAACATGGCACACAGTAAAAAGATGTTTACTGGGGATCTATCCACATCCAAAGGGGTTTAAGGTACAGGCACGTTTTGCAGACCTGGCAATGGTAATTGCAAAGAGATTGATAACTAGACGGTGGAAAGCGGCGAAACCACCAACGATCACTACATGGAGGGAAGAGGTAGAGCGCTGGGGCCTGACTGAAAGTGGGGCAATCGGAGAGAAGAAAAATGAGGGCTTCGTAAGATTCCCATAGCTATTTCCTGGGATATGCTGCTGAAGGCCTTCAAAGCATGGGAGGGGGAGGAACGAGATGTTATGGCGTCCAGAGAGCCCACCCTGTAGTCGGACATGTGACCTAATCATGCCACTAGTACATGTAGGAGTAGATAACATGCAACCCAGCACTTGACACATGGTGAGGAAGAGTATAGAACATATTGCTATCTGAAAATTGTGTGCGTCAAAACAAACGTAAAGGCGCTTCATATATACCAAATAACCCCCATTCACAGGTTGTTATATATTGGATTCATATACTAGCAGACATCTCCCTTGTGCTGCCCAGTTAATTCTCTTGTGGGGAGGTGATCATTGGATTGTTTTATAAATCTTAGGTACAATAAAATGTGGAGCACCAATTAGGATTCATGGAATATATTGCAACAGTAGATATAATTATAGGATGTAGACTATGATAGTGTCCTCTTGCACTATATCATAAGCAACCTTCAACTGCCATTATAATTGTATCCCTTGTATTATCCTGTACATGTATAAGTTATCTATTGGAAAAGGTATACAAGTGTAACCAAAGCAGAAATATTTAAAGACTTTAATAAAAATCAGTGTTAAAAAAAAAAGTCCAAAAGGGCACCTCCAAACTCCGACTGGAAGTATCTGCTTGCTGTGTATGTTTTTCCTCCCATAGGATAACATTACCATGTACGAGGCTCATACCTCCAAAACCGATATTTGAGCATTTTTACTGTTTTCTTTTAAAATCGATAACTCTGAAAGTACATAAGTTATTTTAAAGATCTTGGTGTCCAAATTCATTTAAAAATCTACTTTATTTTTATAAATTGGTCTCGGATTTCTTGGGTGTGTGTGAAGCACAAGTTACTTACCTTCGGTAACAATATATCTGTAAGAAACATTAGTTAGTGATAGATTTCTTACCTTAGAATTACCCCCAGGCGTCAGACTGGATCCGGAAACTTTTCGTCAACAGTACCCCTGCGCGTCGGAAGGTGGCGTTGTGCGGCTCCGCGTCCGTCGTTGTGGTCGCCGAGATGACGTCGCGCAGCTACTTAGAAGCCTCCCTCGCGTGCTGACGTCAGTTCTGTACACGACTTTCCGCGCCAGGAACGCAGAGCCATGCAACATACTGACCACTGGTGCATTGAAACTAGGGCCCTGAAAAGGATGACCTTAACCCTAGAAATCAGTTCGCAGAACGGGGAGGATGGGTGGGGCGGTAAGGAATCAATCACTAACTAATGTTTCTTACAGATATATCGTTACCGAAGGCAAGTAACTTGTGCATCTGAAAGAAACACGTTAGTGATAGATTCCTTACCTTAGAATAGATACCCCAGCAATACCAACCCCGGTGGTGGGTCTGCGAACCAAGATCACATCAGGAAGTTCCGGAGAACAGAACGGCCAAAGAAGCCGTCTCTCCGGACTTGGCTGTCCAGGCAATAGTGCTCAGTAAAAGTGTGCAGCGAGGCCCACGTAGCTGCCTGACAGATGTCTTGTAAGGGGACACCACGTCCCAACGCCGTAGTGGCAGCCGTCGCCCTGGTAGAATGGGCGCGCAGCCCAACGGAGGCTCCTTCTTCGCCAGAGAATAACAGGCTTTAATACACAAGACGACCCATCGGGAGATAGTCCGCTTGTGTACGGCCCGACCTTTCTTGGCGCCAACGTAGCCAACAAAGAGCTGGTCATCCACCCGGAACTGTTGTGTGCGATTCAGGTAAAATGAGAGCGCACGTTTCGGGTCCAGACGGTGGAGCCTCTCTTCCTCTCTGGAAGGATGCGGAGGCGGAAAGAAGGTGGGCAAAGTGATGGTCTGCCCGATGTGAAACCTTCGGCAGAAAGGATGGACATGTCCTGAGCACAACCTTGTCCGGATGGACAGACAGAAAAGGAGGTTTGCAAGAAAGAGTCTGGAGCTCACTCACTCTCCTAGCGGAGGTGATGGCAACCAGGAAAGCAGTCTTCAGAGTTAACAGACGAAGAGGACAGTTGTGAAGAGGCTCAAAGGGAGCGCACATCAAATATGTGAGAACCAGGTTCAAGTCCTACTGTGGCATCACAAAGGGAATAGGAGGGAAAAGGTGAGTAATGCCTTTGAGGAATCTATTTACAACAGGGGACTTGAAAAGAGAGAGCTGATCAGGAAGCCTAAGAAAGGCTGAAATAGCAGAAAGGTAGCCCTTGATAGTGCCCAGAGCAGAGCCCTGCTGGGCCAAAGAAAGAAGGAACAGTAGTACTTCAGAAAGAGGGGCAGAAAGGGGATCCACAGCCTTTGCTGTGCACCATGCCACAAACTTGTTCCACCTGCAGGCGTATACCACCTTAGTGGAGGGACGCCTGGCTGCCAGAATGACATCACAAACTTCAGGAGGCAAGTCGAAAGGAATCAACTGCCGCCGCTCAATCTCCACGCAAAGAGGTGGAGACTGGACAGGTTCGGGTGGAGGACCGTCCCCTGCTGCTGCAACAGAAGATCCTCCCGAAGAGGCAGTCGGATCGGGGGATCAATGGTCATACTGAGTAGCTCGGGAAACCAAACTCTTCGACCCCAGTCCGGTGCCACAAGAATGACTTGGGCCCGGTCGTGCCTGATCTTCTTCAGCACTCTGGGCAGAAGTGGTATAGGCGGAAAAGCGTACAACAGACCGCAACTCCACTCGCGACGAAAAGCGTTGCCTAGCGAGTGCCGCCTTGGAAATTCCAACGCGCAGAACTGCTGACATTGCGCGTTCTCTTCAGTGGCGAATAGAGCTAACCAAGGCTCTCCCCACTGTTGAAAGAGACCTTGCGCCACGTCCAAGTGAAGACGCCATTCGTGATCCATCATGCACCTGCGGCTGAGCTCGTCCGCCCTGGCGTTCAGTGAACCTGCCAGGTGTTGAACCACCAGGTAAATGCCCTGATGCTCCAGCCATGTCCAGAGGCACAGAGCCTCCTGACAAAGGGTCCACAACCCCACCCCGCCCTGTTTGTTGCAGTACCACATGGCGGTGGTTTTGTCTGTGAACACCTGCACTACTCTCCCCTTGACAGAGGGAAGGAATGCCTTCAGTGCAAGTCGGATCGCCCGGAGCTCCAGAAGGTTGATTTGGAGCCTGGACTCCGCCGGAGACCAGAGGCCTCTGATCTCCGCCTCTCCCATGTGCCCGCCCCATCCCAGGAGGGACGCATCCGTCACCACTGTGTGCTCCGGTTGGGGAAGGGAGAGGGATCTGCCATTGACCCAATGCCGGTTTATGAGCCACCACTGCAATTGTTGTGCAGTGCCCTCCGAGATCTGGACGTAATCGGACAGGTTCCCCTGATGCTGCGCCCACTGGAACTTCAGGTCCCACTGCAGAGCCCGCATAGGCCATCTGGCATGATCGACCAGCAGGATGCAGGAGGCCATGAGGCAATGCAGCCTCAGGGTCATCCTGACCGAAACCCAGGACAGAGGCTGAAAGATCGGAATCAGAGCCTGAATATCCTGGACTCGCCGTTCGGGAGGAGAGACCCGAAAGTGCGTCGTATCCAGAACCGCTCCGATGAAGAGGAGCTTCTGAGAGGGAATCAGGTGAGACTTCGGCACATTGATGGAGAACCCCAGCAAATGCAGGAGGGCGGCTGTAGTCTGAAGGTGGGAGACGACTGTCCGGGGCGAGCCCGCCTTCAACAGCCAGTCGTCGAGATAGGGGAAGACTGGAACCCCTGATCTGCGCAGATGAGCTGCGACCACCGCCATCACTTTCGTGAACACCCGAGGGGCGCTGGTAAGGCGAAAGGGGAGCACGGTAAACTGAAAGTGCTCGTGGCCTACCGTAAACCGCAGGTAACGCCGGTGGGCCGGCAGGACGGGAATATGGAAATATGCGTCCTGCAGGTCCAACGCTACCATCCAGTCTCCAGGGTCGAGGGCAGACAAGACCTGAGCCAGAGTTAACATCTTGAACTTCTCCTTCTGGAGGAAGCGATTGACGTCCCTGAAGTCCAAGATAGGACGCAGGCCCTTGTCCTTCTTGGGCACCAGAAAGTAGTGGGAATAACAACCACGTCCTACTTCTGGCGCGGGAACGCGCTCGATGGCCCCCTTGGCCAAGAGGGCCGCGACTTCCTGTTGAAGAAGTGCCAAGTGATCCCCCGACATGCGGTGGTACTGGGGTGGCATGGCTGGAGGGGTAGTCTCGAAGGGGAGAGAGTAGCCCCTTCGGACTATTTGTAAAACCCACCTGTCCGAAGTGATGGTGCGCCAGTGGGTGAGGTGATAGCGAATCCTATCCGCCCACTGGCTTGTGATGGGCCTGAAAAGCCGGACTAGGAAGGTTTGGAGGCAGTGGTGCCGCTGGCCCCCTGACCCGCCTCGGCGGGTCCCACGTCCGCGCTGAGACTGTTGCTGCGCAAGCCTGTGGCTCTGTAGCGAACGTGTCGGGGCACCCCTTCCGTGGCAACGAAAGGAGCGTAAAGCAGAAGGCGGAGGAGGGCGCGTGGCAGAAAGGCCCAGGGACTTGGCCGTAGCCCGCGAGTCCTTAAAGCGCTCCAACGCACTATCTGCTTTGTTGCCAAAAAGGCGAATGCCATCAAAGGGCATGTCCATCAGGGTGTTCTGGACATCCCCCGAAAAGCCAGTAGTCCTCAGCCAGGCGTGGCGACGGAGCGCCACTGTCGCGGAAATCGCCCTGCCCAGCGAGTCGGCGGTGTCAAGGCCACATCGAATCGTGAACTTTGCTGCATCCCTCCCTTCTGCAATAGCTTGAGAGAGCACTGTCTGGGCCTTCTCCGGACACTGAGGCAGCACTTGCGCCACCGTATCCCACATAGAGTGGGAATAACGGCCCAAGAGGCATGCAGTGTTCACAGCCCGCAGCCCCGAACTGTCGGAAGAAAAAATCTTCTTACCGAACTGCTCCAGTTTCTTGGATTCCCTGTCCGGTGGTGCGGTAGGGAATGCGCTCTGGGATGCAGAGGCTTGGGCAACCAAGCTCTCAGGGGTGGGGTGTTGGGAAACGAAAAGAGGGGCACCCAGGGCCGGGCGATGGCGTCGGGCCACGTTCCGATCCACAGGAGCCCCTGTGTTGGGCCTGAACCAGGTGTCCAAAAGAACGTCTGAAAGTGCATCATTAAAAGGCAGCAGTGGCTCCGCAGAGGTAGCCGCCGGCTGAAGCACTTCTGTCAGGAGGTTAGTCCTGACGGCCACTGTAGGGAGCTCGAGGTGGAGGGCCTCGGCCGCCCTACGCAACACAACTGTGTAACTTGCACCCTCCTCCGTAGCCACGGTAGGAGGAGTTAGCATGCCAAGGTCAGGAGCGGTATCAAGACCACTGGCATCCCCCAGCTCCTCTGCCCAGTCCGGGTCATACTCACATTGTGCTGTGAGAGGGTCCTCAGACCCCTCCCAGTCCTCCCCTTCCTCTGAAGGCTGATGAACAGGCCGAAAATATGGCGGCTGGACATAGGGGTAGAAAGGCTCCATCGGCGGCGGAATCGGCGTCGAGCGACGCCGTTCCGGCGCCGTGTCCACATCGGGGACGAAACCAGGGACGACGACGTCCGGTGGCACGGGCGACGTCGGAGGTGGTGCCGACGTCGGTGGAGGTGTCACAAGGTCTACCGGCGTCGACCGGGCTCCAGGCCTGGATCCATGGGGGCCCTGCGGCGCCGGGGCCGGAGCCGACAGCGATGCCGGAGCCGCCGACAGTAAAGGGCGAGGACCCCCAGTCAGGCCCGCGGGGCCCGAAGGCGTGCCGTCGGAGCCCGACGGCCGAAAGAGGCGAGCCATGGCTGACAGAAATTCCTGCAGCTGGGCCAGAGTCGCCGACGGACCCGGGAAGGGCGGGTAGGCTGACGGCGACTGCGTAGGCTCTGCCGGAGCCGCGGGGGAGGCACCACCCGCACCTTCAGCCGCGACGGGCGAGGGGAAGTCGGAGAGCGATGACGCTTCTTCGACTTCTTGTGATGCTTCGTCTTACCTGACCCCAAGTGCGAAGACTTCGATCCCGACGAACGATGGTGGTGGCTCCACGACCGGTCCCTCGAACTCCTACGGGACCGGGACCTTGAGCGGCGCGGAGCCGACTGCCAGACTTCAAGCAACTTTCGGGACAGCTCCTGCAAAGTCTTTGGCGCCATGGCCCGGCAGTCGGGGTACGACTTGGGGTCGTGGTCGCGCTTCAGGCAGTAAAGACACACGCGGTGCGGGTCCGTCACCGACATCATGCGATGACAGTCCCCGCAAGACTTGAAGCCGGGCATCCCTACTGCACCAGGAGTCGATCGACTCGAAAAATAGAGACAAAAAGGCCTCGAAAAACTCAGTCAAAAAGTGACTGGGGGTACCGCTCTCTCCAGATCTGCGCTTGCTGGCGTAGGAAAAGAAAGAACTGACGTCAGCGCGCAAGGGCGGCGTCTAAGTAGCTGCCGCGAAGTCATCACGACGCCAACAACGGACGCGGAGCCGCACAACGCCACCTTCCGACGCGCAGGGGTACTGCTGACGAAAACTTTCCGGATCCAGTCTGACGCCTGGGGGTAATTCGAACGCAAGGAATCTATCACTAACGTGTTTCTTTCAGATCCATTTATTAACAGTGTGTGTAAAACAAATGCTTAACACTCCTCTATGATAAGCCTAAGCTGCTCAACCACACTATCACAAAAGAAGCACTTGGGATAATTAAACTAATCCCTGTAAACCACATGAGGTTGTTTGGATTTTTTGCATGGTGTGCCCTTACATTGACAACACTACATAAAAAGCCAGCTTCTTACAATGTTGAAGGTTCGCTGTGGTCTGGAGGTGGGCGACGACTGCCTGGGGTGAGCCCACCTTCAACAGCCAGTCATCAAGGTAGTGGAAGACTGGAAGCTGTGACCTCCACAGATGAGCTGTAACCCCAGGCATCACTTTTGTGAACACCCGAGAGGCACTAGTGAGGCCAAGAGGGAGCACAGCATACTAGAAATGCTCCTGGCCATCATGAACAGCAGTTAATGACTGTGGGTCTGCTGGATGGGGAAATGGAAATACGCGCCCCGGAGGTGGTCAAAGGCCGACAGGACCTGAGCCAAAGTGAGCATCTTGAATTTCTCTTTCCGTTGAAAAGCGTTGAGTAGGTGAAGATCTAATTCAGGACGGAGGCATCCATCTTTTTTTCAGCACCAGAAAGTAGCAAGAAAAACAAACATCCCTCACTTCTGATGCTGGCACCTTCTCGCTGGCTTCTTTGGCCAGAAGAGTCCGCCCTTCCAGACAGAGCAAGGAGAGATGGTCCTCTGTTAGCCTTTCTGGAGATGGTGGCAAGGGAGGCGGGCTTTCCAGGAATAAAAGGGTATAAGCCCTCTGCACAGTTTGAGGCATCCACTTGTCGGAGGTTATTGCTTACCAGTGGGACAGGTGGTGCCTGATCCTGCCACCAGTGGGATGGGTGTGCTGCGTTGAGGACCCATTAAAGAGGTTTTGAGTTTGCGGCAGCTCGAAGGGCAGGGGACTGCACAGTACGCTGGGTGTGGGCTTGAATCCTCTGTGGGATCTGCATCCCCAGAAATAAAAGCACTGGAAAACTTGCTGGCCTGAGGGGGGTAAGGTTGGTGTTGCGGATGGCCATGGGAGCCCTGACTGTGACCACAGTTGGGACGAAAGGACTGTTGCCGAGAAGCCAAGGGCCCAGGGATCTGCCAGTGACCTGGCTCTTCTTGAAGAGCTTAAGCGCTGTGTCAACCTTGACACTAAATAGGCGGGAGCAGTCACTAGCATGTCTATCAGTGATGATAGAACCTCTCCTAAACCCAGCGGACATCAACTAGGCGTGGCGGTGGAGTCAGTGGTGTCCAATCCACATCGACTGATGAACTTTGATGAACTTCGTTCTGTCCTGGTCATCAACCAATCCCTGGTTCAGAATGGCTTGGACCTCTTCGGGAGGCATGGGCGGCAGCAGCTGTGCACCTGAATCCCAAAGCATGAGTGTATCAGCCCAAGAGACATGTGGTGTTCACTGACCGCAGTGCCATGCAGGTGAAAGAGAAGATCTGCTTCCCCAAAGATATCCAGCCTCTTGGATTACCTATCCGACAATTGAATACGGAACGTGCATGGGTGGAACTTGGCTGTCGAGGCCTGCACCACCATGCTCTCTCTCTGGCTGGGTCTCAGGGGGCAGGACGATGTTGGGGGCAGGACGATATCATAGGGCAATCATTCTGTAGCCAAGCCCGCAAGATAACATTGGCGAGGGCCTCGTTAAAGAGGAGCAGGGGCTCAGCAAAGCTTACCCACATTTGAAGCACCTCTGTAAAGATGTTAGTTAGGACTTCAACGAAAGGCAGCTGTAGGTCAAGAACTTCTGCTGCTCTGTGCATCACTACCGCAAAAGATGCGCCTTCCTCCATGACTTGGCCCAGAGGAGAAATCAGGCCAGAGTTTGTCCAGGCCACTGGTGTCACCCAGCACCTCGTACCAGTTTTTCTCCTGGTACGAGTCATCCTCCAAGAGGCCATAACCCTTCTGGGAAAGAGGGTCTGTCCAGGGGTGGCAAGTCCTTGGCGGGTTGACGTGATCCAGAGGGTGCTGCTACCAATTTGGAGCGATGTTGAGACATGTCCCTAGCACACTGGGAGCAAAGCTCAAAAAGAGTTGTCAAAAAAAGTGGTCAAAAAAATGACCGAGGTAGCTCAGAGAATCTGAGCTGTTGGCATGGAAAGAAAGGAACTGATGTCAGCGCGCTTTTGATGTGGATAAACTTGATGTGGAGCTGCCAGACACCACCTACCGGCACGCAGAACTGCTCAAGATTTTCCAGAACCAGTCGGACATCTGAAGAATATTTTAAGGTGAGTATTCTGAGGTTTGAAGTCTCTAACAGAAATTATGTTTATCAAGATGTTGTTCATGATCCCTTCAGATGGAAACCAAGATACTATTTACTCGCTGCCCAGGTAAGAAAAGAAGCAAAATGCAAACACATAGGCTGCCCATGCAAGGTGGTAGGAACTGTACAGGTCAATTTGAAGAACGGGAGAGGAAAGACTTGTACTTGTTTGTTCACAAGTGTGAGTAACGCAGAGGTGAGCACTCTTATGAATCACTGGACCTAGTCTCTGGGGAAGTAAAAGCAGTCTTAGAAGAACCAAAACTCTGACAAAAAAATCCGAAGCCATCAGTCCCGAAGCATTGCTAATTACATGTACAGTGGATTTTCAGAAGGATTCATTGTGTTGTAATCTCTGAGGTCATCAGCCTGCCCTAAAACTTGAGCTAGCAAGGGATCAGCCAGATGTAGGCACAGATAAAGAATTTAATAAGAGACACTTACTCTGATGTTACTACTGAAAATTGTGCCACAAGATGTCAGAGGCTGATGTGAGACTTGAATAAGCATATATTGGTAGTAATTGTGGTTCATTTATTCAGAGATCCTTTGTTGGAATTTGGCAATTATCGCCCTTTTACTAGCTTATCTTTCTTAGGTGATGAAACATAAGGCTGCAGTTTTTGGCGGATGACCTAGATCTTCGAAGCAGCCTCCCTTACAGAGGGCTTGATGCCTCTACATTCATTAATGCGCAGCTCTTTGAAACTCATCTGCCTAAAACTACTGAATTCCCAGACTATACTAAGCTCTTTCAATGGCAGTTAAAGCTGGCCAATATAATTTCAATGCATTAATACTTTCAAAGCCTTCCAACAAGTTCAACAATCAACTTTAACTCCATGTTCACCATGTTTGCCAACAGGATTTTGTCTGCATTTTCTCCAGGGCTTTGGAACTTGATTCCATGCGCCATTTGTCAAAATCGTCACTTATTGTCCTTCTTGAAAGCTCACCATTTCCAGTCAGCCTTCTCTTACTTGACCTGGCCTCAATTACTTATTCAGTTTTTTTTTGGTACTGATTCTTCCTAATCTATTCTCATTTTATCATTCCAATGTTAGTATCTTTTTTGTTGTTTTTGCTCAGCTGTTTTATTTAGTCTTCGCATGATTTATTTACTTATTCTCATTTTATAAATGTTTACTCTTTATTTTCCATGCATTTTAAATAACATTTATCGATTTGATTTTGGGTTTCTGTGATCTGTACAGCCACATCCCAGTTAGCGATGTGCTATAAACATTTATTAAAATAACACATAAAATACAAAGGGCACATGAAGTTGTGATGGTGCTCCATCTACCCCTAGAGCAGACAGACAGCTACTCTTATCTGGGGTTTTTAGGCATTGGGAGTTCAATTTTAATGTATGTGCCGCCTTTTGCTCTACTTTCCCTATGTGATTTATGAGAGGTTCAGTTAGTTTCTTCATATGTTATTCAGAAGATGCCACAATAACTGGAAGATTTCTGTTTCATAGGCTCCAGGCTAACAGGACAGTGAACACACAAAAGGTGATAGGAGGAATGCTTGCAATAAGTCTAAACATTGACAATCGCTCTCAGTTGCATTCGAACCCATCGGGACAAACCAGTCTTGGCTTGCTTGTGTTCCAGTTCAGAGACGACCTGGCCTAGTAGTTTGGTTTGTACTGTTCCTATTGCAGCAGGGTCAACGATGATTTGCATAAGGCTGGGCCTAAACTGAGGTGGCATGGTGGGCAAAATAACAATGGGTTGGAATGCTACCCAAAGCATTGCCAGTGGTTAGACAATTTGCAAGCATTGCTCCCATTACCTTTTGTGTGTTTGATATGAGGACAGTGCACTCAAGTAGTGAAGGTGCATTTTGAGATGCCGGGTAGAGGATATCCTTGCAGCTCAAACAAAGCCTGGTCAATTATTTTGCAACCAAGGAGATCCTTCTTGGCTCGCAGACTAGCAAGGGTACGGGCCTAAGGAGCAAGCAACAAATCAAAAGAATTTTTAGGGCACCCGAAAAGTTTTACTTAAATTCTTCTGTAGGTAGAGTAGGAACTTTGTAACAAGGGACATTATTAATAAATGCAGCTGTTCAGAGATCAAGCAGCAGAAGAATTGTTTTTTTGCCATCCTGAGGTGCAGTCAGTGTGTCATGGCATGACATGGAAGGACAAATGTTGGGAAAAAGACTTGGGAAGAAACAATATTGCCATGTCAGTGGTCTCCAATTAAGGCACAGAAGCACCAGTCACTCAAGTGCCTCTGACATGATAAATCACTGAGCCTCTCTACAGCTAAAGAGGCTGCTCATTGAACATATTACTACTTAACCATTTAAGGGTCTCAGGTTTGTGGTTGGGTAATTTAAGGATAAACAATCTGCAGAGGAAAAAGGATCCATCAGAAGAGTCAACGTTTGTGCGTTTGTAGGAGGGATAAAAGATGGGATTGCTTGTGGGTGGTGGTCAGGACTTCTTACACACTTCGGCAGTAGAAGACAGTATGGAACGCACCTTTTCTAACAGGACAGTTCCACGATCCTTCAGCAGTGAGTTGATCATGACTGTGGCTGCTCGAGAGCAGTTACTATCAGGGTCGGACAATCCCTCGAAGGTTATGAATAACAGGTTGGTAAGTTGCTCTGGAGGGAGGCGCTTCCCAATGATCTGTAAAAGAAAAAAATGCAGATGAGAGAAAGGAACAATCTAAAGCGGTCATATATGAAAAAGGTCATATAGAAATGTTATTTATAATTCAAGTGCTTCATCATGGGAATTATATTTATATATACACATAAATACATAATGGATAACCACATACAATGGTCCCGTATTACAATCGAAAAGTGTGGGTGACATCATAAACCATAAAGTATTAAAAAAAGAGTGCTTTATAAATTTCACCAGAATCCTGAAATGGCAATATCTGAACATGTACACAAGTTATACTTTATATAATTTTTTATATACAACATGTTTACTTTGATGCAGTAAATGAAATAATGGATTATAATTTTTGATCGTCTTTAGTAAAAAGACAACAAATGTATTTATGTAATTAAGAAAACAAACTTTCTAATAAAACATGCTTTGCTTTCTGTCTACAGAAATCAAAGACTGCTGAAGCTACTGATAGAAAAGCAGAGCTTACAATGGGTTTTGACTGCGATTTAAATGTTCCGCTTCCATGAGTAGACTGATAATTAAATAATGTCTACACTCAAAGATTTTAGAAAGTAATCCTGCAATGATGTGCTAACAATGGGCCTCGACTACATTTAGAACATTCAGGATTGATTAGCTTTCATAAATAGACTGATAATTAAGCAATGAGCAATGGCCAAACTTCCAGATGTTTGAAGCAATTAAAAAAAAAAAATTCAAATCGATGTGGGGGGTGGGGTGCCTCTCTAGGTACTCCACCACAAGTGCCTTGGGGTCAGGCTGCCCCTACACTGCCCCTTTATGACTTAAAAAAAAATAATAATGTAAAAAACATTCTTCGGACATGGGGACCGAGTCCTGGAATGGCTGCTGCAACATTTTGCTGAGATGTTGCAGCTGGTCAACCAGATAGCGAGGTACCGCAGTACCGTACCAGTCTGTGATACACCAATGGAAGACCGGAAGAAAGACTCCCTCAGCCAAAGAGATTAGAATATGGTTCTAATTTTCAGTACCATAGGAGTTACGCAAATCCCTTGATAGTCTTGTGTTACATAGAAGTTCAGATAGCACTATCTTTTCTAGAAGATGACCTCTTTCGAGACCACCTTGAGCATCTTTTTAAAAATACATTTCTCAAAAACTACTGTGAATTTACACCAAATAACAAAAAGCACACTTTTTAAGCAAAATTCTAACTTTCTGCCAAATTTGTTGCAATTCCGTTTAGCTGGTTTTTCTGGATTGGAGTGCAATGCTTTCTATGGGAATCAAAATGGGATATCAATTGTCTGGGATCCCCACCCTTTCTCTTCAGCCAGTCCTGACTGATCGGCGCAAAACTTTCTATCAAGGAGCCAAAGTGAGTGAACTTTTGAATGAAAGTTACTTAGATATTTTTCCCCCTGGTAACACTATTTTTGGACGTCTAACTAGATTATACGATTTCTCTCAGCACAGTTCCTACGTGCCAGCAGGTGGTGACATGTGTGCCACTCAGGTACGGTGACCTTAATTTCTTTCTCGAATCCGTCTGCGCCGATGGATGTGGGCCTTACTAACTGATCAGATGTGACAGTGTGCAGATCTATAAATTGGTATCTTTTAATGGATGGTGAAGAGAGTCCATTCCACAAAATGGGAAGGTGGGAGAGCGGTGAGAAATGTGCAGTTGGACACAGTATCCACCAGAAAGAGCGTTGCCGAAGGTAAGTAAGTTGTTCTTATAATGGATATTTCTAACTGCAAATTCCCCACCTTAAGAATAGATATCAAAGCAGTGCTTCTCAAGGTGGTGGTTCTTTGGACAGCTCAAACCAGAAAGTCCTGCAGGACCAAATGGGCAAAGTGCCAATCCCGCCAGATCTGGCTATCAAGACAGTAGTGCTTTATGAACGTATAGATGGACGTTCAGGTCGCAGCCTAACAGATGTCCAGAACAGTCACTCCATGTTCCAATGCAGTGATGGCAACCTTAGCGCTAGTTGAATGAGCTCTCAGTCTTTCCAAGTTTGGCTTATTAGCCAAAGCGGAGCAGATTTTTATAGAGGACTATCCACCCTGATGCACAAGTTACTAACTTGTGTAACGATATATCTGTAAGAGACAGTAGTTAGTGACAGATTCCTTACCTTAGAATATCCCCAGGCGTCAGGCTGGATCCGGAAAGTTTTGCGTAGCAGTACCCTTGCGCGTCGGTAGGCGGCGTCGTGCGGCTCCGCGTCCGTCGTCGGCGTCGTGATCGCCGGGATGACGTCGCGGGCAGTACTTAGACGCCGCCCCTGCGCGCTGACGTCAGTTCTGTACACGACTTTCCGCGCCAGGAACGCAGAGCCATGCAAGAAGCTGACAGGTGTCTGAAAAATACTAGGGCCCTGAAAGGGATGTCCTTAACCCTAGAAATCAGTTCGCAGAACGGGGAGGATGGGCGGGCGGTAGGAATCTGTCACTAACTACTGTCTCTTACAGATATATCGTTACACAAGTTAGTAACTTGTGCATCTGAAAGAGACACGTTAGTGACAGATTCCTTACCTTAGAATAGATAACCCAGCAATACCAACCCCGGTGGTGGGTCTGCGAACAAAGATCAGACAAGGAAGTCCCGGAGGACAGAACGGCCAAAGAAGCCGTCCCTCCGGACCTGACTGTCAAGGCAGTAATGCTTTGTAAACGTGTGCAGCAAGGCCCACGTAGCTGCCTGACAGATATCCTGCGATACAAAAGGGGGATGATGGACGGAACGCTTGAGCCAATCAAACACTCACCCCCAGTCAACTGATCTGGGTTAAATCCATCATCATTCTTTAGCTCACTCCACCACCCCAGTTCAGACATGGCCATATGCAAATCAGTCTGACCCTGTGCCTCATGGGAACAGTCCAGCCCGAACTGCCAAGCCATGTCTTCCCTGGACCGGAAACAAGCATCCTAGGACCGGTTTCTGGCATTCCAGCCGTCATCAGCCAGGCTTGCTTGAATCCAGTGGCAAAGTGAGCAAGGGACCCACGTCTGGGCATACCCCCGCCAACTTAGGGCGAACAAAGCGATACAAAAGGGGATGATGGACGGAACGCTTGAGCCAATCCTTGAGATATCCTGCAGCGGAACACCGCGGCCCAAAGCCGTGGTAGCAGCCGTTGCCCTGGTGAAATGGGCCCGCAGCCCAACAGGAGGCTCCTTTTTAGCCAAAGAATAGCAGGCTTTGATACACAAGGTTACCCAGCGGGAGATGGTTCTCTTGTGCACCGCCCGACCTTTTTGGCGCCCACGTAGCCACCAAAGAGCTGGTCATCCACCCGGAAATGTTGTGTGCGGTCGATGTAAAAGGAAAGCGCACGTTTTGGGTCCAGACGGTGGAGCCTCTCTTCCTCTCTGGAAGGATGCGGAGGCGGAAAGAAGGTGGGCAAAGTGATGGTCTGCCCAATGTGGAAGGCAGTAACCACCTTTGGCAAGAAGGACGGACGCGTCCTAAGAACAACCTTGTCTGGATGGACAGACAGAAAGGGAGGTTTACATGATAGAGCCTGGAGCTCACTCACCCGCCGAGCGGAGGTGATGGCCACCAGAAAGGCAGTCTTCAGAGTCAGAAGACGAAGAGGACAGTTATGTAGAGGCTCAAAGGGAGCGCACATAAGAAAGGTAAGAACCAAGTTCAAGTCCCACTGAGGCATCACAAACGGAACAGGAGGGAAGAGGTGTGTAATGCCTTTTAGAAACCTGTTAACAACAGGGGACTTGAAAAGGGAGGGCTGATCAAGAAGCCTGAGGAAGGCCGAGATGGCACAAAGATAGCCCTTGATGGTACCCAGGGCAGAACCCTGTTGGGCCAGGGAAAGAAGGAACAGGAGAACCTCAGAAAGAGGGGCAGAAAGGGGATTCACAGCCTTTGCTGTGCACCATGCCACAAACTTGTTCCACCTGCAGGCGTATACCACCTTAGTGGAGGGACGCCTGGCTGCCAGAATCACATCACAAACTTCGGGAGGCAAGTCGAAAGGAATCAACTGCCGCCGCTCAATCTCCACGCAAGCAGGTGGAGGCTGGACAGGTTCGGGTGGAGGACCGTCCCCTGCTGCTGCAACAGAAGATCCTCCCGAAGAGGCAGACGGATCGGGGGACCTACGCTCATACTGAGTAGCTCGGGATACCAAACTCTTCGAGCCCAGTCCGGAGCCACAAGAATGACTTGGGCCCGGTCGTGCCGAATCTTCTTCAACACTCTGGGTAGAAGTGGTATAGGCAGAAAGGCGTACAACAGACCGCAACTCCACTCGCGACGAAAAGCGTCGCCGAGCGAGTGCCGCCTTGGAAATTCCAACGCGCAGAACTGATGACATTGCGCGTTCTCTTCGGTGGCGAATAGATCTAACCAAGGCTCTCCCCACTGTAGAAAGAGTCCTTGCGCCACTTCCGAGTGAAGACGCCATTCGTGATCCATCATGCACCTGCGGCTGAGTTCGTCCGCCCTGGCGTTCAGGGAACCTGCCAGGTGTTGAACCATCAGGAACATGCCCTGATGTTCCAGCCATGTCCAGAGGCGCAGAGCCTCCTGACAAAGGGTCCACGACCCCACCCCGCCTTGTTTGTTGCAATACCACATGGCGGTGGTATTGTCTGTGAACACCTGCACTACCTTCCCTTTGACAGAGGGAAGGAATGCCTTGAGTGCAAGTCGGATCGCCCGGAGCTCCAGAAGGTTGATATGGAACCGGGACTCCGCCGGAGACCAGAGGCCTCTGATCTCCGCCTCTCCCATGTGACCGCCCCATCCCAGAAGGGACGCGTCCGTCACAACTGTGTGCTCTGGCTGGGGAAGGGAGAGGGATCTGCCCATGACCCATTGCCGGTTCGAGAGCCATCACTGCAACTGTAGTGCAGTCCCCTCCGAGATCTGGACGTGATCGGACAGGTTGCCCTGGTGCTGCGCCCACTGGAACTTCAGGTCCCACTGCAGAGCCCGCATATGCCATCTGGCATGATTGACCAGCAGGATGCAGGAGGCCATGAGGCCCAGCAGCCTCAGGGTCATCCGTACCGAAACCCAGGCTAAAGGCTGAAAGATCGGAATCATTGCCTGAATATCCCGGACTCGCCGTTCGGGAGGATAGGCCCGAAACTGCGTCGTGTCCAGAACCGCTCCGATGAAAAGGAGCTGTGGAGAAGGAATCAGATGCGACTGCGGCACATTGATGGAGAACTCCAGCGAGTGCAGGAGTTCGGCCGTAGTCTGGAGGTGGGAGACGACTGCCTGGGACGAGCCCGCCTTCAGCAGCCAGTCGTCGAGGTAGGGGAAGACTGGAACCCCTGCCCGGCGCAGATGAGCTGCGACCACCGCCATCACTTTGGTGAACACCCGAGGGGCACTTGTAAGGCCAAAGGGGAGCACAGTGAACTGAAAATGCTCGAGGCCTACCGTGAACCGCAGGTAACGCCGGTGGGCCGGCAGGACGGGGATGTGAAAATAAGCGTCCTGCAAGTCCAACGCTACCAACCAGTCTCCAGGGTCGAGGGCAGTTAAGACCTGAGCTAGGGTGAGCATCTTGAACTTCTCCTTCCGGAGGAAGCGATTGACGTTCCGGAGGTCCAAGATAGGACGCATGTCCTCCTTGTCTTTTTTGGGCACCAGGAAGTAGTGGGAGTAGTAACCACGTCCTACTTCTGGGGTCGGAACATGCTCGATGGCCCTCTTGGCCAAGAGGGCCGTGACTTCCTTCTGCAGAAGTACCAAGTGATCCCCTGACATGCGGTGGAATTGAGGTGGCATGGCTGGGGGAGTGGTCTCGAAGGGGAGGGAGTAGCCCCTTCGGACAATGTCCAAGACCCACCTGTCCGAGGTGTTGGGACGCCAGTGGTGAAGGTGATGGCGGACCCTGCCCCCTATTGGCGTGCTGTGCACCGGAAAGGAGGGACTAGGAGGGCTTGGAGGCCGCGGACGGGTTGGAGGTGGTGGCCTGACCCGCACGCTGGTTGCCCGAACCGCCACGGCGGTATCCACGTCCTCGGCCACGCGAAGACGCTTGCTGCGCGGGCCGGTGGCTGGGCAGCTGACGTGACTGGGCGCCCCTTCCGTGGCCACGAAAGGGGCGAAAAGCAGAGGTGAGCGGAGGGCGTACAACAGAAAGGCCCAGGGACTTGGCAGTAGCCCGTGAGTCCTTAAACCGCTCCAGCGCATGGTCTGCCTTTGAACCAAAAAGACCGACTCCATCAAAGGGCATGTCCATGAGAGTATTCTGGACATCACCCGAGAAACCAGTTGTTCTCAGCCAGGCGTGGCGACGTAGCGCCACCGTCGTCGCAAGCGATATGCCCAGCGAGTCGGCGGTATCAAGGCCACAACGGATGGTGTATTTAGCCGCATCTCGCCCTTCCGCAATGGCGCGGGTAAGCAGTGTCTGGACCTCCTCAGAACACTGCGGCAAAACAGCCGCCACCGAATCCCACAGGGAGTGGGTATATCGGCCCAAAAGGCAAGCGGTGTTGACGGACCGCAAGCCAGCACTGGAGGAAGAAAAAGCCTTCTTCCCAAATTGGTCCAGGCGTTTGGATTCCCTATCCGGAGGGGCGGTAGGGAAGGCGGTTTGGGAGGCAGAGGCTTGGACAACCAAGCTCTCAGGGGTGGGATGTTGGGAGAGAAACAAGGGGTCGCCCGGAGCAGGGCGATGGCGTCGGGCCACGTTCCTATCCACAGGAGCCCCTGTGGTGGGTTTGGACCAGGCACCCAAAAGAACGTCAGTGAGTGCATCATTAAACGGCAGCACAGTCTCCGAGGAGGAAGCCGCCGGCTGAAGCACTTCTGTCAGGAGGTTAGTCCTGACGGCCACAGTAGGCAACTGGAGATGTAAGGCTCCAGCTGCTCTACGCAACACCGTTGCAAAATTAGCTCCCTCCTCCGTAGCCACGGGAGGAGACAGCATGCCAGTGTCAGGGAGGTGTCTAGACCACTGGCATCCCCAAGTTCCTCAGCCCAGTCCGGATCATACTCACACTGTTGTGTGAGAGGGTCCTCAGACCCCTCCCAGCTCTCCTGGTCCTCCTCTTGTTCAAAATATGGAGGAGGAGGGACATTTGGGACCCAAGGTCTCATCGGCGCCGGAGCCGGCGTCGAGCGACGTCGGTCCGGCTCCATGTCCGGAGCCGGAGAGAACCGGGGAACGACGCCGTCCGGAGCCCCGGACGGCGTCAGGAACGGCACCGGGGACATCGGCGGAGGCGTGGTTAGGTCAACCGGCGTTGATGGGGGTTGCGGTACCACCGGAGCCGGGATCGAGGCCGGGGCCGGAGCCGAGGCCGGGATGAAGGCTGGTGGGACAGGCGGCGCCGGGACCGGAGTCAACGGCGGCGCCGGGGCAACCCCATCAGGGCCCGCGGGGCCCGAAGGCGCACCGGAGGGACCTGAAGGCCCGAAGAGGCGGGCCATGGCCGACAGGAATTCCTGTAGCTTCGGCCGGAGTCGCCCCGAACCCGGAAAGAACGGGTAATTCGGGGCGGCTCTACAGGCATGTCCGGGGCCGCGGGGACGGTGCCGACTGGGGCCTCAGCCGAGTAGCGAGACCGGCGAGGCGAAGTCTTAGAGCGATGACGCCTCTTAGACTTCTTGTGCTTCGACTTACAGGAGGAGCGCGAAGACTTGGACTCCAACGAACGGCGGGGACTCCGCGACCGGCCCCTCGACCTCTCCCGGGACCGGGGCTTGGTGCGGCGCGGAGCCGACTGCCGGACCTCGAGTAGCTTTCGAGACCGCTCTCGCAAAGCCTTCGGATGAAGTTTCCGGCAGTCAGGGCATGACTTCGTGTCGTGGTCTCGGCCGAGACAGAAGAGACACTCGAGATGCGGGTCCGTGATCGACATCATGCCACCACAGGCCTCGCATGGCTTAAAGCCGGGCATCCCTACGACACCTAGGAGTCGTGAAGACTCGATGAAGAAACAGTGAAAAAATTCACAAAAAAGGTTAGTCAAAAAGTGACTAGGGCTCTGCTCTTCCCGGATCTGCGCTTACTGGCGCGGAAAAAGAAGAACTGACGTCAGCGCGCAGGGGCGGCGTCTAAGTACTGCCCGCGACGTCATCCCGGCGATCACGACGCCGACGACGGACGCGGAGCCGCACAACGCCGCCTACCGACGCGCAAGGGTACTGCTACACAAAAACTTTCCGGATCCAGCCTGACGCCTGGGGATATTCTAAGGTAAGGAATCTGTCACTAACGTGTCTCTTTCAGATATGGTCCGTTTCTGCACTGTCTTACCCTTCTCTAACTAGGCAAACCCCACAAAGAGCCGATTGTCCACCCAATGGTCCTCGGTGCGATCAATGCAAAAACTCAAAGCTCTCTTGGGGTCCAAGCAATGGAGCCCCTCCTCCTCTTTTGAGGGGCGAGGTGGAGCGAAGAATGCGGGTAGGGTTATGGATTGTCCAACATAAAAAGGTATCACAATCTTTGGCAGGAATGGTGCCCTAGTCCATAACACCAGTTTGTCTGAGAAAAGGTGGTGTATGAACGTAAAAGCTTGTAGCTCATTCACACAGTGGGCTGAGGTCAGGGTCGGACTGGCCTTCAGGGCAATTAGGCTGTACCCCATGGGTTGGTCTGACAGGTCAGTGTGAGGGCCGTGTTTTTGGGTGTTGTGGGCCTGTTTTATTGTGTGCTAAGCCGTTTTTTTACTGTCGATTTCTCTGCTATCAAAACAAACTGACTGTAGAAAACTCAAATCCATGCAGTCTTCTGTACCTTGCAAAACACTTATACAGCGTCATCATAAGTTAATAAAGGCCCCATTTTGCAAACATGGGCCACTTTTTTAGCTATCGAATTCACTTATGGGGGCAACTTTTATTTTGGTGCTAGGGCCCATTTTCTGTCCCAGTCCGACCCTGGCTGAGGTTATCGCTATAAGTAAGACTGTTTTGAAAGTCAGTAGATTCAAAGGACAGCTGTTAAAGGGTTTAAATGGGGTACACAAAAGAAAAGTGACAACCAAATTAGGGCCCCACTGTTTAATCACAAAAGGTTTGGGTGAAAACATAAGGACCAGACCTTTAAGTAAACAGATCACAACATGTGATTTAAATAAGGATGGTTGCACCGGTAAATGCAAAGGCAGAAAGTCTACAAATAACCTTTAACAGTGCCACAACAAGTGCATGCTGAGGAAAAGACAGCACAAAAGTCAAAACATCAGACAGCTTTGCCGGTAATGGGCCTGCATGTAGGAATTACACCAGGCCATAAATTTATTCCAGCGTCTGGAAGGAGTGAAGTTTTCTTAAAAGGACGCCTAGCTCCTAGATGACATGGACTACTTCAGGAGGGAGATTGAAAGTAGTCAACTGTCGCTGATCAATTTACACACATGGAAGTCTACACTGTCCAGGCCCAGGTGCAGCACCCTCCTGCTGCAACAGAAGATGATTATGAAGCGGCAGCCTGATTGGAAGACATATGCTCATGCCAAGACATTTCCGGTACAACACTTTCCCGGCCCAATCCACAGCCATTAGGATGATTTGGGCCTAGTCGTACCCGATATTCTTCAGCACTTGGGGCAGAAAACATACCAGCGGAAAGACACACAAAAGTACCATGTCTCACTGTAGGTTAAATGCGTCTCAGAGAGAGAGCCTTCTTGGGAACTCTAGCACAGAGAAGTACTGACAAATAGGTTACTTACCTTCGGTAACGCTTTTTCTGGTAGTCTCTGTCTAACCACAGATTCTGCACTTTAGAATAATCCCCAGGCATCAGCCTGGATCCGTAAAATCTTTAGCAGTACCGTTGCATATCGGTAGGTGGCGTTGATTGGCTCTGCATTGGTGTCGTTTGCATTGATAGTGATGTGGGCCCTACCTATATAGGCGCCACCCCAGTGCACCAACATCAGCTTCTTTCAGTCCAGTCAGCAGGGCGGGTCCAGAGAGCTTCCTCGGTCACGTTTTTACCATCTTTTTACTTTTTGTTGCCTCTTTTTGAGCAATTTTGCTCCCAGTGTGCTAGGGACATGTCCCCTAACAAACCCACAGATTTTAAGCCTTGTGAAGAATGTCACAAACAGATGTCTGTTTCTGATCCCCATTTGCTCTGGCTGTGGGGTCTGTGTTCTAACCATAACTACATGGCCTACACGGACTCAGTGGCAGGCACGCGTAGGATTGCTGGAAGACTCCCTTTGCCAGTTTGGATGTAGCTGCCACTCATGATCCACTAGGTGTCACCAGCGGAGTTAGTCATTCCAGGCATTCAAATACCCATCAAGTGGTTCACAACAAGAGAGACCCTGTCGATTCAGCAAGTTCCAGAGGTAGAGAGCCAAGATATGCACCAGTCCCTGCCTTTTCTACCAGCCCCTGCCTGACTCTCCCAACACTGTAGGAAGAATCCATCATCTTATCGGACTCTGAGGTGAACTCGACATGATCTTGACTAAAGTCGCAATCTACACAACCTTTGGCACAGCCAGTCCAACCTCATTCTGACTTGGACAAAACACTGCCACTACAGGGAACGCTTCACATTCCTTTTGCCTCAGACTCAGAACACAGTCAACACAATGATATTGGAGTTGACAGGGATGATGCATCCCATTATTATTAGGGCAGTGTTTTTATGGACCTTCAGGACGCTAGTGGAGTCGACACATCCCCAGACATTGGGCTGAACTCTCCCCTGGCCCCTCCAAAGAAGAATCACCTTTTTTTGCTGTGCTGATCAGATGGACTGCAGAAGTTTTAATCCTGCAACTTCTGTCTGTTGAAGACTAATGTCCTGGCAGTGGTCCTCCAATCTAGACAGACTTCCCTATAACTGTTTCTCCATTTTAATGAAGCCCTGACAAAGAAAATAATGGACACTTGGACCAAACCTTGCCCTTGCCCACCAGAAAATGGACAAATCACCAGAAGACAGACCTGCACAGGGCGATCCTCCTTTCCTCATGCAAGCATCAAAGCTTGGTGGTACTGTCATCCAGGAGTAGACGACACCTTAATGCATTCCCTATTATGTTTCCTGCTGGGGAATCAAAACATATGGAGGCATTTGGGAAAAGAATGTTTTCATCAGCTAGTCTCACTCTTTGCTCAGTAAATACCAGTTGCCCCTTGGGATGATGCTTGCATGCATTATGGGATATGGCAAGTGAGTTCTTGCCAGCAGTCCCTGATAAATACTGCACCAACCTTGTTCACATCATTCAAGATGGTCAGGACTTAGTGAAGTATGTAATTCGCTCTGGGCTGGACACCACTGACTGTTTGGGCATGGCAGCTGGTATCAGTGAGATGCTTCGGCGCAATGATTGGATGAGATCTACAGGTGCTCAGGTGACTTTCAGGCATCACTAATGGATATCTAATTCACAGAGAGAGGGACGGGGAGCTGAAAAAGGAGGTCCAGTACCCATGCTCCCAAGACCTTACATAAAAGTCACTTAAGGGTAACTGTTCCTATAGAGGGACGCTGGCCAAATAGGCTGCGGAAGGTGTTAATAGGAGAAGCAGTGGACAGTAACTCATCTCAAATAGATGAATATCAGGTTGGATAGAATGGCTAGCAGGGAAATTCCTCAAATTTGAAGAGTTGCCCTCACTCACCCCTTAAGGTGTCATGCTTCATCATAGGGCGTTTTTGCTCCTCGTGGGGATGTTGCTGCAGTCCCCCACGGGCCCCGCAAGAGGGCTCTTTAGCGGAGATCTTTTATGAGGAACGCTGTAGTGGTGAGTGCGAGTGTGTGGGCTTAGTGTGCAGGTGAATTAAAAATATCGTAACAGTGACCCCAATAGTATTTATTCTTGGATCCGTTCGGTATGATTAAAAGCAGAGAAAGAAGAACTGTAAAACCTTCCACCAATGAGGAGGGTTAGTTCGATTCTCGAAAAGTGAGTAGTGAAAAGGTCATGGGGTCAACATGTTTCACGCCCTAGTGGTCCATACTGCATCCTTGGCGTTTCATCAGGACCGACAGAAAATGTAAAATGTGTAAAGATAAACAGGGGTCAGAGGAAAATATACACCCTGTTACATGAACCTTAGTCAGGTTTGTGGTCGTAGTTGTCTGGGAACAGTCGTTCAGAACCACTCCAAAATATTGATCCAACCTAAAGAAGCAGATAAAAATACATGTGATAGAAAAACGGTAGTAAGTGGAAACATAAAAAATAAAAACCAAAGATGCAGGAGACCTGCTCACAGCTAAAAGTATAGCAGCAGGATGAGAAGGCTTGGAATGTTAATGCTCCTAATTCCTTCAGTTAATACAAGGCAATTGTCAAGTTACTTAGCATGGCTAGAGATCAAAATGGCACCCGTGTGGTTGAAGGTGCCATGGCTCGTGCATAAAGTTAGAAAAACTTGTTGCTTACCCCAATCAGTGCACCGGGATGCCTCAACGGGGGAAAGCAGGCATCTCTAAGGGTTACCTTGATTAAGGAAACAAAACGGTGACCTTGACAACACGAGGGACCTCGTCTCTCCCGTAGTATACGAGAGACAGCGTCTCGCTCGTAAGAAACAATAGTGCGGGGCAAGGATTCTGTACTTACGTTGACCCTTGGAGGTGTGTGACATTTGCACCTACCCTCGTCTGCTGGCCGGCGGCGGCTGAGGCTGGTATAAAAAGGCGGAAGTCGGGTAGTAGAAACTAACAGTGCACCCGACCCGTAGAGAAGGGCGGAAGTGACGTGAGTGAAGGGGTTTACGGAACCACTGGGGACTATTCCTGCAACTAACCGCGGCCATCTTAGAAAGGTAACATTGTAGCGGAGAGTAATTCAAGTAAGTGGTGGGTTGGGATATTTACTGTGACGTTTCGATGAAATGACCGAAGAAACACCGTTGGTTTCTTCGCGGGGCTAAGAAAAAACACATCAATGTACTCTTAATAGTTCATCAACCTACTCATGCATATGGTCAAGAGGTAGAAGTGCAAGAGCAGGCAATCTAAGGGGCTTAAAAACATGGAAAGAGGGTGTGCTAAGGAGGCAGGACGACTGGTATGTCCGGTTATGCAATGAGGGTAAAAAACGTTCATTATTATCTGAACTGATAAGTAATATGGTTAATGGATGGCACGTATGAAGTGTGCTCCCGCGACTCCTGATACCTGTGTTGCGATATGTATACGGGGCTCAACGAGGAGAGTGTATAGGATTCAGGTGAACGTCCCAAAAGACGGGACGTACAGTAGCAGAGGAAAAGAGGGGGGGTTGGGGGGATAAGTAGATCAGGACCCTAGTAGAAATCATGCTGGTCTACTGGATGGCTAATGCTCATTCAAGCAGGGCCTACACACAGCCTCATATCTTAAGAGGTGTCTCCTCCTATGGTCTAATGTGAGGAGTGTCGGGAGGGAACCAGACGTTGGTATCCCCGTTGGGGGGCGTGGGGGGAAATCAGTGTCAGGATACATGACACACTCAGCCCATGGTATGTCGTCATTAGGGCCTTGTGTGTGTGTGTCCTCAATCGAAACACCCACCGTTGTGCAAAGAGGGTGCTGACTTTCCAAATGTGGTTAGTTTCTATGATGGTCCAAATCAGACTGTCGGGTGTGTGGTTGAACTCAAGAAAATGAGAGCACATCTTGGTTTTTTTGCAGTGTATCATGCTGCAGTGTTCACTGATCCGTGTCTTTACTGGTCTCATGGTCATCCCTACATAGCAGAGGTGACAAGGGCATGTAATGAACTAAACACAATTTTTCGTGTTACAGTTGGTATGTCGTCTTTGCTCCCGTGGTTTTTGTAGACCCAGGTCTATGGTCTTCATGATTTCTGTTAAGGGACACACGGTACACGATCCATACCGATAATGTCCCTCTACTCGTGGAAGGCCCCAAAGGGTGGTCTGGGTTTCTTGTGGAGCAGATGGACGTGTATGCACAAGAAAATCCCTCAAGTTGTGGGTGCGTTTGTATGCAAAAAGAGAGGTTGGCCCGGCCTCAAGGGTCCCTGTGTTGAGAATGGCCCAGTGTTTTTTGATCATTTTCTGTATCTTATTAGAGGTCGGGGTGAAAGTAGTCACACATGTGAGTTTGTCAGTAGGTGGTCTATCTTTAATCTCTAGAAGACTGTCTCTATGGTTATTTTTGGTCCTCTTGTATGCCTGTTGTATACCTCTGTGTGGATAATGGCGATCTATAAGATTAGATCTGAGAGTAGAGGCCTGCTGCTCGTATTCTCTGATGGTGTTGCAGTTCCTCCGGGGATGGAGGAACTGACCAACTGGTAGATTGCCCCTAAGGGATTTAGGGTGGTGGCTCTCGTTGAGTAACAAGCTGTTCCTGTCAGCGGGTCTCTTGTAGTTGGTCGTGAGCAAATGCCCTTCCTTTACAGAGATGGAGAGGTCAAGGAATGGTATGGATTCACCAGAGATGGTGCTGGTGAATTTAAGATAGGGATCCAAAGTGTTCATCCAATTGCAGAAGTCCCTGCACGTATCAGATTACCCTTGCCAGAAGAGCAGAATGTCGTCTATGTACAGACGCCAGATCAAAATATTGCTGTGGAAAGGGTTGCCATCATTCTGAATGTAGGTGCTCTGAAAAGCTGACATGTAGAGACATGCCAGGCTGGGCGCAAAAGTGCTGCCCATGGAAGTGCTCTGCACTTGATGGTAGAGTTGTCCTTGAAATTCAAAGAAATTTTCTTTAAGGGCCAAGGTAGCACACTCGACAATAAAGGAGGTGGGAGTGTTGGATGTCCATTGGTTCTCAGTCATGAGGATAGTTTCCAGGACTTCTAAGGTTGCGTCTTGGGGAATGTTTGTTTACAGGTCTTCGACGTCCAAAGTCACTAGAAGATCGATCTTTTCCGGTCTGGGAAAGCCTGTATGAGATTCAACACATCAGTAGTATCTTTCAAGTATGTGGGAGTTTTTATCACGATTGGTCTTAGGAAATAATCACAGAACTTGCTGAGAGGCTCCAGGAGCAAATCAATGCCAGAGACAATGGGACGTCCTGGTGGAGGGTTGACCCGCTTGCTGATCTTCAGAAGGATGTAGAAGTAAGGAATTTGAGGTTGATCATTGTATAGGAATGTGGCCTTATGTTTGGTAATCCATCCTTCGGTCTCTGCCTCAGAGATAAGTTCCTTGATTTTAATGGTTAAAAGGTCCTGTGGGATCTGTGTCAATAGGAAGGTAATAGCAGGTATCAGCGAGTTGACGTAGACATTCGTTGTCATCGGTACTGACATTCTGGAGGACAATGGCGCCACCCTTATCCGCTGGTTTTAGAACAATGGTATGGTCTGTGATCCTCTTCAGAAGATCTTTTTCAAGTTTGGAGATGTTGTTGAAAGGAGGGAGCCCCCTCGTGAGTTCCACTTCCTTTAGGACAGCTTGCTCAAAAGTGAGTATTTCACTCGGCATTGTAGATGATAGAGGCTTGAATCTGGACCGTTTACGTAATCCTGTGCCCTTTTCAGGGGTGTATGGTTTACCTTGGAAAAAGGCACGTAATCTAATTTTACAAAAAAATTGGTGTAGTTCAAGGTTGAGGCAAAAAGGGTCTTCTCTCTGTGTAGGTACAAAACTGAGGCCCTTTTCCAGGAGGGCTATTTCATCATGGTTGAGTTGATGTGAAGATAAATTGACTACGATTGTTTGAGTCCCGTTGTTTTGCTCCTCAGAGTCATCTGAGCTTCTAGTTCCTGCCAGTGTACGTACTTGTTGAATCCTCTTCTTCCTCTTCCTCTGCCCCTCCCTCCTTTGAAAAAAGGGGGATCGGGAATTGTTGATAGATGGGAAATTGTTGTGGGTAGCCTTGTTGCATATTCCACATTGGTGGTGGTCCCATCCATGGGCCGGGGTATAAATTGGTCTGGCAGGGCTGGGTCGGGTAGTTAGGAAAGAGTGGGGGGAGGGTGGTTAGTGAAGTTTCCCCTCTGCCTGTTGAGGTTACCCCTACTTTCATAGCTTGAGTCATTGCTGACCGAGCCTGATCTTCTTGATAAACTGGTAGAACCCTCGTCCCAGGAAGTGTCATTCACTATGGCCTTGTAGTCCTCTTTTGTGTAAGGGTACAGTTTTTGTTATCAATTTTTAAAGGGAAGTAGATATTTCAAAGTCGTGAGCCTTTACGCAGAAATTAATCCTAAGGACAGAAAATACATGTATGCATAACAGCAAGTACAGTCTGTTTCAGCGGTTCACCTTCTGGATTTCGGATTATAGGGGGCTAGGGTCCAAAGTACTACCAACAGTTCTTCAGGATCGGCCTGGATTCAGACCGGAGCAGGGTGCTGGTGAGGTTGGCAGCTAGGTGCTACGGAGAAGGGGGCCACCTGGAAACAAGCTGCACAGGGGGAATTGGGGACAAGTCCAAGAGCTCCCAAACGGGGGCTTGGATCGCAAGGGGCCTAGGGTTGCAAGGGGACTTGGAGCAAAGGGGCACAGCCGGTTCTTTGATACCTGGGCCAGGCGGCTCAGGTGCAGAGTGGTTAGGTCTGCTGGGCTGAATGCGCAAAGGTGCTCCTCGCGGCTAGAGAAAAAAAGCTGGTCTGGGAAAAATCAGGACAGCTGTGCCACTCACTAAGTGGGGCTCAGTGATGCTGATGGCCCTCGGCGGGTGAACAGGCGTGGTACATGAAGAATCTGGCTTGGACTCTTGTTGTTGCCGTTTGGTGCAGAGGGTATAGGTGCTACACGGCTTCGGTTAGTCCTGGTGTCTTCATACTCAGTGGGGAGATAGATCTGACCTTCCAGAGCACAGTTACCTCCCCCTGGTCGTCTGCAGCGTCAGGCAGGCCGGGGGACTGCAGGTCGGTGGATTGGACTCCGCTTGTCGGTGCCTGCTGACTGTGGGGGGAGTACTTCCTCTACTCTAACGGACATTGTAGACAATTTGCGAAGTGCTGGAAGGCTACCCAATGCTGTGGTAGATCTCCAGCTTGCAGGACAAGTCACTCTGTTGCAACTGTCGAGAGAGTTGCGAGCAGTCAGGGTTTAGCGCCAAAAGTTCAGTCTTCTGCAGTTCTCGCCAAGGAGTGACTCTTCTTCATCCTTCTCTTGATCCGTCGAATCGGAGTTCTTGGGTTCAGGGGTGCCAACTAAATACTCAATTTAGGGGCGTTAAGGGGAGTGACAGGTAGCAGCCAATGGGCTACCTACCTTCACGGTGTCCACGCCCTGTATATGACCACTTACTGTGGGAAGTGGGAATAACCCTGACCCTAAAAGTCTAATTCTGTCCAGAACAAGATCGAGGAATCTGAAAAGGTGGTGCCACATCAGCTAGTTCACCTTAGGGCTGGTGCTGGCATGGTGCGGGACACACTTCCTAATCTTACTAATTTTACCGCTTGTCTTGCTGCCAGAATGTGGGGTCAGAACAGGGGGGTTGGCATCTCCACTATCTGGGGAGGCCTTGGCCGCATAACAAAGGTGGCAGGGCCTTTGAAGCTTCCAGCCCTGGTATGCAGTTCTTGTGTGGAGGAGGTGTAAACACCTCTGACCAGAACAGCCTTTGTTCCCAACCTCTGAGAGCAATGGCTCTCACCTCAGGGAGTCAGAAACGTGTTTAGGTTGGCTGGCTGGTCGAGACCAGTCAGTCAACACACTTGTAGTCAGTAGGTTTTAAGGTGTTGGAATGGGTAAATACAATGTCAATGAGTGCCATGATGTGTGCAGGCCCGACAACGACAATACCGATAAATGCAATACCAACGTATGCCATAACCTGTGCCAATTTGAAAATACCAATGCTCATAAATATAATGTCAATGTATGTCATACTCTATGCCTGCACAACAGCAATGCTACAGACAGTAGCCATGTCAATGTATGCCATAATCCATGTACAGACGACAATGTTACCAGTAAAAGCGATGTCAATGTATGCCATGATCTAGAAATACACAACAATGACAATATCGGTAAAAACAATAGCAATGTACGCCATTTTTATTTAAAAAAAGTTTTACATAGCGCGAACATGACCGCTGGGGGTATCAGATCGCTTTACAGTTTGGCAATCACGAAGGTAAAGGAAGTAGTAGCAGTAAACCAACAGGTCAAATATACAATCATAACAGTTCAGTACAGATACACAGCTAGAAGCTCTAGATAGTTGATGTGAAGAGTTTTGTACTTGTTGTCCCATAGACTTTGAATTTTCAAAGTGTGAAGATGGGCACCCCAACCTGCGAGAGATGCATCTGCTGTTAGCATGATCTGTGGAACAGGGTCGATGAAGGGCCGCCCTTTTGTGTGTTCCACCACTGCAGAGAGCGATGGGTGCAGCTGTCTACTAACACTAGATCTGTTAATTCCACGGACGTGCTAAACACTCTTGGAGAGTTCGCATGTGTAACCTTGCATGAGGCACTATTGCAATGCATGATGCCATCATTACTAACAGTTGCATGAAAGTTCTGACTGGTAAGTATTGATGGGTCTGAAACTGTAATAGCAAAGTTTGAATATTTCGAATTCTGGCTGCATTGGGAGAGGCTAGACCTGTGCAGATGATTAGAGTCGCTCCCAGATAGGACTGCATTTGTGAAGGCTGAAGATGAGATTTCTGTGCATTGACCGTGAAACCCAATTGGTGGAGTAGGTCTAATGTAGTCTGAGTGTGTTGTAAACACCTTTGGCGTGTGCTGGGTTTGATGAGCCAGTCGTCTAGGTATAGGAAGACATGAATCTGCTGTCTTCTGAGATGTGCTGCCACTACTGCTAGACATTTTGTGAACACCCTGAAGGCAGTGGTTACTCCAAACGGGAGTACTTTGAATTGATAGTGTTTTCCTGCTATCACAAATCTGAGATATTTGCAATGAGCTTTGTGAACAGGAATGTAAAAGTATGTGTCTTATAAGTCGAGTGTGGACATAAAATCGCTTTGTTGTAGCAGCGGAAGCACCTGTTGAAGCGTGACCATGCGGAAATGTTCTGACAGTATGTACAGATTTAACGTCCTTAGTTCCAAAATTGGTCTTAGGGAGCCGTCCTTTTTGGGGATCAGAAATTACAGAATGTACAGAGAGTACACTTCTGAACCTTAGTACTGTAACAAAACTGGTTCTAAGGCTCCTTTTGTTTAAAGAGCTTGTACCTCTTGTTTGAGGAGATGTAGGTGCTCTGACAAGAGTTTGTGAGTGCGATGTGGAATATTGGAAGGATTGCTGGTGAGCTCCAGGCAATAACCATGTTGGATAATGTGCAACACCCATTTGTCTTATGTTATAGACTGCCAAATGGGTAGAAAGTGTTGAAGTCTTCCCCCGACATATGTTAAATAATCAGGGGGACATGTAGGCAAGTCACTGTTTATTGGGGGAAGTGGAGTTACGTGTTGGCGTGCTCTTACCCCTACCCTTAAAATTGTTTCCTCTGTACCCTCCTCTATAGAAGCCTCTAGAGGAAGAGGGTAGCGTGTTGGACTTATATGAGGAAGCGTTAGGGTCTGAGGATGCATTTTTGGACCCTCCCCTATAAAATGAGCGGCAAAAGGAGCCTCTGCTTGATGGAGACTGAAGCGATCCCATAGATTGCCCCACATCTGTGTCTTTTTTCATCTTTTCTAAAGCCTTATCCACTTGAGGTCCGAAAAGATGTTGCTTGTCAAAGTGGGTATTTAAAATAGACTGCTGGACTTCTGGTTTAAATCCCTAAATCCTAAGCCTGGCATGTCAACGTAAGAGAATGCTGGTGTTAACATCTTGCGCTGCAGTGTCAGCAGCATCAAGAATACATCTAATAGAATTAGATACAAGTTTTCCTCTTTGGACTAGCTCTTGTGCCTTTTTCTTGTGCTCCTCTGGGAGGTATTGAAGTAAGCCTTCCATCTCGTCCCAGTGTGCCCTGTCATACCTAGCTAGTAGGCCCTGTGTGATGGCGATGCACCAGTGGTTAGCGGCTTGAGCAGCCACTCTTACCAGATGCATCAATTCATTTAGACTTTATCTGGGGGAAGGTGCGTCACCAGAGGTCTGTGAGTTCGCTCTCTTATGAGTGTTAGAAACTACCAGTGAGTCTAAAGGTAGTTGTCCTTTAATAAAAACAGGATCAGAGGGTGATGGTTTGTATTTCTTATCAACCCTGGGTGTTAAAATACAGGAACAAACAGGGTCCTTAAAAGTCTCATCTGCATGTCTCACCATGCCTTTTAATATAGGGAGACTCTGACTAGTTCTATGTGAGGATCCTAGTGTCTCAAATAAGAAGTTTTCGTCCAAAGCCTCTTTGTGCAGTGTAACTCTGTGATATGCTGCTGCTCTGGAAATCAGCTCTAGATAAGAGACATTATCATCTGGAGGTGATGGCTTTGCAGGGTTTAGATCTGGATCATTATCCAATGGTGTATCAATATTATATCATCCCATGGATCTGTTGGCAAAGGGACATTGTCATCATCATTATCCTCTCCTAAATCAGGCTCTGTATGAGAAGATCCCTGTGGTGTTATGGGCAGTGGATCTGAGCCTGGCAGTTGTGGTAAAGGTGAAGATGCTGGAGGGGATAGCAAAGTAGGATGGATAGGACTTGTAGCAATGTCCTGCTTTTTAAGAGGAATCTTATATCCAGTGTCCTCTGAACTGACTTTCCTTTTGGAAGGGGTTTTAGCTGAAATGTGTCCAGTATCTGGATTAATGTATAGCTTTTTCTGTTTTGGATCTAATCTGTCCTTCATAACATCTAAGATCAGTTCTGGGGGATCTGGAAGATCTTTTGATTTCGGTGCCGAACCAGACTTGTCCTTTTTTATCCTTCGAAGCAGAAGGTTTCAGCTCCAAACTGGACTTTTGTTTTGAAGCAGAGGATTTCGGCTCCGAACCAGATTTGTCTTTTGGAGCGGAATGTTTCGGGTCCGAAGACGATCTGTCTCTGCTCAATCCCGAGCCGGAAGGCTTGACTGTTTTGTTTCGGTGCCGAGCCGGAGGGCGGGGAGTCGGAAACATCATCTCAATGCCGACCAAGGCCCGAAGGCAGAGGTGGTGCCGAAGCTTTATGTTTAATGGAAAATAGTTTATGGGGTACGGGGGTTTTAGTACTCACGACACCATGTCCCTCTGGAATGTCTTTGGACTGCAGTTCGATCTCTAGGTCGGAATCCGATTCTGCGACCGAGAAGGCTTCCTCTTCTTCCGCAGCTGTCGCTTCATGTTCGGATTCTTCTTCGAAGATATCCAGAGTATGTTGAGAGCTTTGGCGCTGCATTTCTCGTCGTCGAGCCCAACGATCTGGAAGAGTCTTTTTCAATTGAAACGACCGACAGGCCTCGCAATCTTCTTCCTTGTGCTCCGGTGAGAGGCACAAGTTGCAGATTTGATGTAGATCGGTGCAAGGGTACTTGGAGTGGCACCGAGGACAGCATTGAAACGGTGTCCGTTCCATCAGCAGAAGGCTAGACCGACACAGCTAGGCCCGAAGACCGCCCACGATGTTTTCGCCCGAAGATGAGACTTTCCCGGTTGAATGGATACGCGGAAAGAGGGAAACGCGTACTGCAAAAATACCGTCGAGGGTAAAGTGTATTGCGCACCGAGGGGAACCTGAAGGATGGTTTCGAACCAGAGCACAGCAATGCACGTCTGAACCCGATGGCGAAAAGAAAAAAATCTAACAATGGAGTCGATGCCCATGCGCACTATCACCGAATGGAGGAGTCACCTCACCTCGTGACTAGGAAAGACATCTTCGAAGAAAAACAACTTGCAAACATCCGGACCCAACACTAGATGGCAGGAGTATACAAAACATGTGTATCTACAGGACACATGCCTCAAACATATATTTTTCAGCTGATTGAGATGGTCGAGGGAGGGAGAGGATCTCCACAATCGTTCCACTAGTCTCAGATTTCTTCTTTCTGTATTTAGACCACTATTGTACCAAGGTTTGGAGATTTTGGAGGACATTCTTTTTAGCTGTAAAGGCGCCATTGAGTGTTTGTCATGTAAAAGTTATAGTGGTCTGTAAGGTCACGGACAGCAGACATGTCCACAGGAGGGGGCAGGATGTTATCACTGAGGAAAGTCAGATCATCCAAGTTAATGTTTCACAGACTTCTTTGCCAGTGTCTGGGTTTCTTTAGTTGAACTTTATTAGTTCTCAGATTCAGTGATGAGGAAGGTGATGCAATGGTGGTCCGTCCAGTCACAAGGGATGATAGATTCAAGATGAATGGAGTTGTCCTTACCGATTACTAGATCTAAGGTAGCTCCCTTGATGTGAGTAGGGCTGTCGCATATTTAGGTGAGGTTGAGGTCTGCAAAGAAGAATTTAAGACTATTGACTGCAGAGTCATTCGCGTCATTCCAGTGGAGCTTAAAATCTCCGAGGAAGATCTGGGTGCCATGACGCTCTGCATTAGTTGAGATGATTTCCATGATTTGTTCTATGAAGGGGAGGTTATCTCGTGGAGGGTGGTAAAGTGCGTGGAATTTGCATGCTGGCCTGTTGTTACATGTAACCTCAATGCACTGGTATTCCCAGGACGACAGGGAAGCAGATTGCAATTGTCTAACTGATAAGATTGTTACGATGTATACATGCAATGACTCTACCTTGTCCACTAGATCTATCTAGACTAATGATGTCGTAGCTAGGAGGCACTAGTATGTCGAGGATTTGTGCAGATGAATCGTTTAACCAGGTTTCTGTCAGGATCATGAGCAAGGAGGTGGGCAGCAATGTCTGCAGCGTGTCATACTGCTGATCTGCAGTTGTGAAGCATGCATTTAAGCTGTGGCTTGGAACCACTGGAGGTAGACTTGAGTGAAGCTATTCTTGTTTAAGGATCTGGAGTTTACCCTTGGCTCTCTGAATGGGTCTGAGTGGATTGCCTCAATACGGAACCTATTATCTGAGTTAGCGGCGTATGTGGGATCATATGGGAGTAAGAGGGATAAAATATCCTTGTCATGCAGTGTATCCTTTACTCTGAATGGCCAAGAGGGGTTGTTAGGGTGGGGTGAGGTTTTTCATCTTTGGTGTGCAGAGGCCACTAATGGTGAGGTCCAAAAGGGTGTGGGGCGTGCAGAAAGCCTGGCGCAAGTGTTAGAGGGATATGTCAAGTCTGGGTTCTAATGCTGTGTGGGACTTGGGGACAGGAGCAGGGGGGGGGGCGAGCTTGGGGAGGAAAGGGTAGAAAAATGCTGGCCAGGAAGAGCCTGCGGTGGCAAGGTAGTATTGTGAAGTGCATCAAGAGGTGGGAAGTGTAGCACCTGGTTAAGAGGAAGCACTGGGGTCGTAGGAATCACGTTGCTAGCCCGGTTAGGGAGATCAGATTTTGGGCATGACATTGGTTTATCTATGGGCAGTGTCTTTGGCACAATAGTAGTGTCTGCAATAGTGTGCAAGGGTGCCAGGGGTGCAGATAGGGTAATGGTGTGCCTTATGGGGCTTAGTGACTCTGAACTAACTGCTCTAGAAGAGTGGTGAGCGTACAGACTAGTTTGGGGACTGCAAGAGAGCGATTCAAATCCACCTAATTTAGTTGAAGAGTTGCTATTAAGTACGATGGTCCCTATGGAAGAGCAAGGAAGGAAAGGGGTAGGGTCAGAGATGTCGAGGTTGTGAGAGGACACACTTTGTGGATTTTGGTGGTTGTATGAGGAACTAGGACGTCCTTGGGAGGGGAAGGATTCATTGCTAGTCACTGTTCTTGATGATAGGGAAAATATTGTCAAATTTCCAGGTTGCGGTCTGATGATTCGATAAGGATAGCCCCATTGTTGTAAAGGGAGATGGTTGCTTCTATTCTGTATATAGGTGAGGGGGCAACCGTAAGTCTAAGTCTATGAGGGGTCTTCCTGGATGTGATGATTTGGAGCAGTGAGTAAAGTGCCATCCTCTATTGAGCACGTCTTTTCGTTGAGAAGATAAGATCACTTATTGTTGACCTTTGTTCATGCAGAAGTAGGGATCCAAAATAAGGGTTTCTGGGCCAGATGCATGAAGAAACCATTTTGCGATTTCCTAATTGCAAATCTTTGCGATTCGCAATTAGGAAATCGCGAAACGGAATGCATGAAAGTGTGTTGAACAATTAGCGATTCCTAGGGGATCGCAAATGACCTACCTCATGAATATTAATGAGGTAGGTCGCAATTTGCGACCCCCTAGTAATCGCAAAAATCACAGGGATGGTGGCCTGCTGGACTCAGCAGACCACCATGTCTGTGATTGCTTTTAAATAAAGCAATTTTTTTTAAATGCAGCCAGTATTCCTTAAAGGAAAATGGGATGCGTTTCAAAAACAAAAATGAAAAGTTTTCTTTTCATTTTTTAAGAGCAGGCAGTGATCGGTGGGGCCACTGCCTGCTCTTAAAAATGATTTGACTAACATTCACAAAGGGGAAGGGGTCCCTTGGGGACCCTTCTCATTTGCGAATGGATTACCACCTACTTGAAGTAGGTGGTAAAATGCGAATGTTTTGAGACCGCATTCACGGTCACAAAACATTCATGCATACCGTTAGGATTCGCTATTTGGAAGGGACACCCTAAACACGCCCCTTCCAAATAGCGAATCGCAAAATTGGGTTTGCTGCATCGGAAAAGCATTTTTGGGGATCGCTAACAGGCCGATTCTGCGATGTCGGATCGTTTGTGAGGAGAAAAATGCTTGATGAATCTGGCCCTCTGGGTGAGATTTCAGGAGTCTGTGTTTGAAGTTTTTGGATGTTTTTTGTGAGGTTAGGCGGGTATTTAATTGTATAAGCATTATGGCCAGACGGCTCTGAATTCGTAAGGATAGGTCTTAAGGCTTTTGGATCCATATACGGGCTCTTTACAACTGCTGAATGAGAGACAGAAAGAGTAAACAGATAAGGTCACGGATCCAGGTGATAATGAGTGAAGAGATCTTTGTATTCCGTATAAATGCTAAAGGCGCGCCATTGGGTGGTGTGGTGGTGGCGATGCAGGAGTTCAGGGGAGCAGGCTGTGTTCAGGGCAGGAAGGCATCGGTAAGGGTCAAGGAGGAGAAGCTTGGTGGGCAATGTTCGCCTCTAAACGCTTCTAGTCATCTTACTAACTTTCCAATTAAAGCTCCATCCATCTTGAGCTTTTAGGATAAGCAGCCACTGCTAGAGAGCATGGTATATATTGACATGAGCAGTAAATAAGAAAGACATATAGAGAACAAGGCATTCTAGTGGATAGGATTGAGTAAAACAGACCTATCCAAGATGGCCGCCACTCGAAGAGGATATATCATTCTTCTTTCTATTTCAGTGTCACTCAGGAGAGATTCAGGACGAAGAAGAGCAGCAAGCGCCTCTTCTATTTTTATTGCTTCCAGCTCTGTTTATGTTTATGGGGGGGGAGCACAAAATGGCAGATTGCTATGAGAGCAAATGGATGCCAATAAATGGGAACGAGGGAGTGCCCAGCCGAGTCACAGCACTCAGGGGCAGTGCGTCAGTCCTTTTCGCAGTGACCAGTGCAGCCACAATGCCCAAAACATAGGCAAAACTAGAGCTGGGTCTGGGCGATGTGACAAGGTAGCAAGGAGGCAGCGAGCAGCCAGAACTCCAGCCTCCCCTCTTGTTCTGCCGACTCCTCAACAGCAGGCCCTCCCCCCGCAGCTGGTGACGACGGAGGCAGGGACCCCAGCTCGGGAATTGGATCAGGCCCCGGGTCTGCAGTTAATGGGAGTGGGAAGCTGGGAAAGCGGGGAGTCCCCCGCGAGGTGAGTGCTGGGGGTTTGGTGCTAGGTCATACCTCGAGTCCCAATGGCCTTGCTATGACAACTGTACACAAGCTATTGAGAATGTCGATAAAAAAATTATACCACTGACAGCCATATTATTTTTAGGTGTTCCAGTGAACTTGTACCATTGCTGTCGGGATTTACCCAAGGTGATCAACCCAGAGTCAGATATGTGGTCAGACAGGGCCTGCCACCCACACCCAGGCGAACAAGTTACTTACCTTCGGTAACGCATTATCTGGTAGAGACTATCTAGCTGCAGATTCCTTACCTTTGATATTCCCAGGCGTCAGGCTGGATCCGGAAACTTTGGCTGAGCAATACCACTTGCGCGCGACGTCGGGTGGCTCCATTCGGCTCTGCGTGACGTCGTTGGCATTGGTAGCATCAGTTATGACGTCAAGGTGCCTACATAGGTGCCACCCAGGTGTCCGGACATCAGTACTTTTCATTTTTTCCACGCCATAAGCGCAGAGCCACGAAGTGACTGACGTAAACGTGTGCATAACTAGTGCCCTGAAAGGGGAGTAACCCTAGACCTACAACATCAGTCTGCAAAGCGTGAGGCATGGGTGGGTATGTAAGGAATCTGCAGCTAGATAGTCTCTACCAGATAATGCGTTACCGAAGGTAAGTAACTTGTTCATCTGATAGAGACTTCCACCTGCAGATTCCTTACCTTTGAATCAGATACCCGAGACATACCATCCAGGTGGTGGGTTGCGGACTCATGAGCTAGACTAAAAAGTCTTGCAGGACTGAGCGGGCAAAGTGCCCCTCCCTGAGCACTTGACCATCAAGGCAACAATGTTTTGCGAATGTGTGCAGTGATGCCCACATTGCTGCCTGACAGATGTCTTGGACTGGGACACCCCGTGCCAATGCCATAGTCGCAGCCTTTCCCCTGTTGGAATGGGCCCTTAATCCCTCAGGGGCCTGCTTCTTCGCCAAGGCATAACAGAGTTTAATGCAGAGAACAACCCAGCGAGAGATGTTTCTTTTCTGCACTGCCTTTCCCTTCTTTGCTCCCACATACCCTACAAAGAGTTTGTCATCCACCGGGAACTCTTTTGTGCGGTCAAGGTAGAACGACAACACTCTATTGGGGTCCAGTCTGTGGAGATGTTCCTCTTCCTTAGAGGGATGTGTGGGAGCAAAGAAGGTGGGCAAAGTAATGGACTGACCCAGATGGAATGGGGTCACAACCTTTGGTAAGAATGATGCCCTGGTGCGAAGCACCACCTTGTCCGGAAAGGACATAAGAAAAGGAGGCGAGCTGGATAACTTCTGCAATTCACTCACCCTCCGGGCCGTTGTAATCGTCACTTAGAAGGCTGTTTCGATGGTCAACAGCCGGAGGGGACAATTGTGCAAAGGCTCGAAAGGAGCGCACATCCGATAAGTGAGGACCAAATTAAGGTCCCATTGTGGCATAACAAAGGGTGTAGGTGGAAATTAATGAACCAACCTTTTCAGAAATCTATTTACAATAGGAGATTTAAAGAGAAAAGGCTGGTCTGGCAGCCGCAAAAAAGCAGACAGAGCAGAAAGGTAACCCTTGAGAGTTCCCAAAGCAGAGCCCAGGGTTAGAATGAACAAAAGGACAGTAGAAAGAGGGTCAATAGACCTTTCTGTACAGTATAATACAAATTTCTGCCAATGACAGGCATATACCGACTTAGTGGAGGGCTGCCTGGCCGCCAGAATAACATTACAGACTTCGGGAGGAAGGTCAAAAGCCATCAACTGCTGCCGCTCAATCTCTACGCATGGAGGCGCAGAGTTGACAGGTTCAGGTGGAGAACCCTCCCCTGCTGCTGCGACATAAGATCCTCCCAAAGGGGCAGCCTGATTGGAAGATCGACACTCATGCTCAGAAGCTCTGGATACCAGACTCTCCTTGCCCAGTCCGGCATCACAAGGATGACTTGAGCCCGGTTGCTCCTGATCTTCTTCAGAACCCTGGGCAGGAGTGGTATGGGCGGAAAGGCGTACAACAGGCCTGAGCTCCACTCGCGACGAAACGCGTTGCCAAGCGATAGCTGCCTTGGAAACTCCAGCGCGAGGTACTGCTGACATTGCGCGTTCTCTTCGTAGGCGAACAAATCTAACCACGGTTCTCCCCACTGTTGAAAGAGACCTTGCGCCACCTCCGACTGGAGACGCCATTCGTGATCCTGAAAGGCATCGACGGCTGAGATCGTACGCCCTGGCATTCAGAGAACCTGCCAGGTGTTGAACCACTAGGGTTACGCCCTGCTGTTCCAGCCATGCCCAGATACGCAGGGCCTCTCGAAAAAGGGTTCACGACCCCACCCCGCCTTGCTAGTTGCAGTACCACATGGCGGTGGTGTTGTCCGTGAACACTTGCACCAACTTCCCCTTGACAGAGGGAAGAAATGCTTTCAATGACAACCGAATCGCTCAGAGCTCCAAGTTTATGTGGAGTCCCGTCTACGCCGGAGACCAGTGACCCCGGATCTCCACCTCTCCCATGTGGCCGCCCCATCCCAGAAGAGACGCATCCGTCACAACTGTGAAATCTGGTTGGGGAAGGGAGAGAGGTCTGCCGTTGACCCAATCGCGGTTCGTTAACCACCACTGCAGATCCTTCCCAGTTCCTTCCGAGATTTGAACCACGTCGGTGAGATTTCCCCAATGCTGTGCCCATTGGAACTTCAAGTCCCACTGCAGAGCCCGCATACACCATCTAGCATGTCTTACCAACAGGAAGGAGGAGGCCATCAGACCCAACAGCCTCAGAGTCAACCTCACCGAAATCCAGGATAGAGGCTGAAACATCGGAATCATAACCTGAATATCCTGGACTCGCTGCTCGGGAGGATAAGCCTGAAACTGCACTGTGTCCACAACAGCTCTGATGAAAGGGAGCGTCTGAGAAGGAGTCAGGTGCGACTTTGGCACGTTTATAGAGAACCCCAGCGAACGGTGGGAGATGACTGACTGGGGCGAGGACGCCTTCAACAGCCAGACGTCTCAGTAGGGGAAAACTGAAACCCCTAACCTGCTCAGATGAGCTGCAACCACCGCCATCGCCTTGGTGAACACCCGAGGGGCACTAGTAAGACCGAAGAGGAGCACGGTAAACTGAAAGTGCTTGTGGCTTCCCTTGAACCACAGGTAACGCCTGTGGCCTGGCAGGATGGGAATGTGAAAATCTGCATCCTGCAGGTCCAACGCCACCATCCAGTCTCCTTGGTCTAGGGCAGACAAGACCTGAGCCAATGTGAGCATTTTGAATTTCTCCTTTTTGAGGAAGAGATTGACGGTCCGAAGATCTAAAATGGGCCCGAAGCCCCTTGTTCTTCTTCGGAATCAGAAAGCAGCGGGAATAACAACCACCACCCACTTCTGAAGCTGAGACCCTTTCTATAGCTCCTTTGGCCAAAAGAGCTGTAACTTCCTCTTGGAGCAGCTTCAAATGATCCTCCGCCAGCCGTTCCTGAGTTGGCGGAATAGGAGGAGGAAAAGAAAGGAAAGAATAGCCATCCTGGACGATCTGCAAGACCCACTTGTCCGTTGTTATAGATCTCCAGCGGGTGAGATGAGGACTAATTCTCCCACCCACCGGAGTAGTGTGGTCCTGCAGAATCAGCCTAGGAGTGCTTGGAGGCTGCGGCTGCTGGGGGCAGTGTGGTAGACGACTTCTGGTCTCCATTCCGAGGACGGAATGTACCGCGTCCACGCACAGCTTGGGCAGTCTGTGCGGGATGGTGGATGGGATAGGGCTGACGCAGCTGGAAACCCCTTCCGTTGCCACGAAAGGGGCGGAAGTTAGACTGGCCACGAGGAGTGGAGGAGAGTCCTTGAACCTGACCAGGGCCGAATCTGCCTTTTCCCCAAAAAGGGGGTTCCATCAAAGGGCATGTCCATCAAACTGGCCTGGACATCCCCCGGGAAGCCAGTTGTACAAAGCCAGGCGTGGAGCATCATGGCCACCGTCGTTGAAATTGATCTGCCCAGCGAATCCGTCGCATCCAAACCACACCGTATGGCGAATTTTACTGCATCCCTCCCATCCTTGACAGCTTGGGAGAGCATAGCCCGGGCCTCCTCCGGGACTTGTGGCAGCACCTGCGCAACTGTCTCCCAAAGAGAGTGGGAGAAACAGCCCAATAAGCAAGCAGTATTCACAGACCACAATGCCAGACTGGAGGAAGAAAACATCTTCCCAAATGAGTCCAGTCTCTTGGATTCCCTATCCGGAGGGTCAGAACGGAATGCGCCTCGGGACGTAGAGGCCTGGCACCACCAAACTTTCTGGGGGGTTGGCTGAGGAACTTTGGGTCGCCCGGAACTGGCGGCAGGCAATCATCCTATTCACAGGAGCCCCTGTACTAGGCTTGGACCATATTCCTAGGACGTCCGTAAGTGCCTCATTAAAGGGCAATAGGGGTTCAGAGGTGGAAGCCTCAGGTTAAAGCACTTCGGTCAGGAGATTAGTCCTGCACTGAGGGCAACTCCAGTCCAAGGACCTCAGCTGCCCTCTTAACCACCATGGCATAGGACGTCCCCTCCTCCGTAACTATTGTAGGTGGTGAGAGCATGCCAGTGTCTGGGGAGGTATCCAGACCACTGGCTTCCCATAGTTCCCCATACCTGTCCATAGTCTCCTCAGAGACATCCTGGTTCTCTAATGGGACTCCAGACTCCTCCCGTTCCCCTCCTGAGCCCAGCACATCCACAAAGAGCTCAGGCGACAACATAGAACCCTTTGGTTCTGTCAACATCGGAATCGGCGTCACTCGACACCATTCCGGCTCCGTGTCGTTGGGGATGAGGATGGGACTTGCACCACCGACAGGCGCAGGCGATGTTGCAGGCACCGACTTCGGGTTTGACGCCGGGGAAGGTTGCATTGGCACGACCGACGTCGAACCGGATCCGGGATCGGATCCCTGAGGCCCCACCTGCGCCGTGGCCGACGGCATCGAACCCGATAAGGTCGTTCCGCTCAAATACGCGGAGCATGGCCTCCTAAAAATCTTTAATTTGAGCGGGAGTCGCTCAGGCTCTCGGAAAGGGAGGGAGGCACGAAGTCAACTCAGGCTCCAGCTCCGCAGTACCGTGCCTAGAGCGTAGGTGCTCCTTACCTCTCTCGACGACGGACGCCAGTTGATGTGAAGTCGAAGACCGCTTGGACTTCTTCTTGTGCCTCTTCCCCGAGAGTCCAGACGACCTCGAATGGGAGGAAGAGGACTTAGAGCTCAGTGAGCGGTCCCGCGACCTCTTCTTTGAACGGGACTGTGACCTCCTCCGAGTCTCGCTTAACGGTGTCGACTGCCGGGCCGCGAGCAACTTCATCGCCCGCTCCCTCAAGGTCTTCGGAGCCATCGCCCGACAGTCTGAACATGACTTCGAATCGTGGCCGCGTTCAAGACACCACAGAAATAGGCGGTGGGGATCGGTAAACGACATCATGCGGGAACAAGTCCCGCATGGGTTAAAACCTGTCTTCCTACCAAACATCCCTCGCACACGAAGTCGCTACTCAAAAAATTTCGACAAAAGTCGAGAAAAAAGCCTGCCAAAAAGTGGCAGAGGGATAGCTCTTCCCGGATCGGCGCTTAAGTGGCGCGGAAAGAAAAGAACTGATGACCGACACCAACGACGTCACACGAAGCTGAATGGAGCCACCAGACGTAGCGCGCAAGGGTTATTGCTCAGCAAACGTTTCTGGATCCAGCGGGACGCCTGGGAAATTCAAAGGTAAGGAATCTGCAGCTAGAAGTCTCTATCAGATATATCTGTAACAGACATATATTAGGTATAGATTCCTTACCTTAGAATTACCCCAGGCGTCAGACTGGATCCAGAGAATTTCTCAGCAGTACCCCTGCGCGTCGGTAGGTGGCGTCGGTCGACTCCACGTTCGTCGTCGGCATCGTGGTCGCAGTCATGACGTCGCAGTATCTACTTAGAAACCGCCCCGGCACTCTGACATCAGTTCTTTTACACGACATTCCACGCCAGAAGCACATAGCCATGCAAGACACTGACCGCTGGTGCACAAAACTAGGGCCCTGAAAGGGAGTCCCTAACACTAGAAGTCAGTTCGCAGAACGGGGAGGATGGGTGGGGTGGTAAGGAATCTATAACTAATATATGTCTCTTATAGATATATCGCTACCGAAGGTAAGTAACTTGTTCATCTGAAAGAAACAGTTAGTTATAGATTCCTTACCTTAGAATAGATACCCCAGCAATACCAACCCCGGAAGTGGGTCTGCGAACCAAGTTCACACCAGAAAGTCCTGGAGAACCGAACGGCCAAAGAAGCCGTCCCTCCGGACCGGACTGTCCAGGCAATAATGTTTAGTAAACGTGTGCAGTGATGCCCACGTAGCTGCCTGACAGATGTCACGGAGGGGAACTCCTCGTCCCAAAGCGGTAGTGGCTGCCATCGCCCTGGAAGAATGGGCGCGCCCGACCTTTCTTGGCACCCACATAGCCAACAAAGAGCTGATCATCCACCCGGAATTGTTTTGTGCGATCCAAATAGAAGGACAGCGCACGTTTTGGATCCAGGCGGTGGAGCCTTTCTTCCTCCTTCGAAGGAGGTGGGGGCGGGAAGAAGGTGGGCAAAGTGATGGTCTGCCCAATATGAAAGGAAGTAACCACTTTAGGGAGAAAAGAAGGTCTGGTTCAAAGGACAACCTTGTCCGGATGAACAGCAAGGAAAGGAGGCTTTGAAGACAGAGCCCGGAGTTCACTCACCCTGCGTGCAGAGGTGATGGCAACCAGAAAGGAAGTTTTGAGCGTCAGAAGCCTTAGAGGACAATTATGTAGCGGCTCAAAGGGAGCTCACATAAGATACGTCAGAACAAGATTCAAGTCCCACTGAGGAATTATGAAAGGAATAGGAGAAAACAGATGAGTAATTCCCTTAAGAAAACGATTTACAAGGGGGACTTGAAAAGAGAAGGATGATCAGGAAGGTGAAGGAAGGCCGAAATGGCTGAAAGATAACCTTTAACTGTGTGTGCCCAGAGCAGAGCCCTGCTGGGCCAAAGAAAGCAGCAAGAGGAGAACCTCAGAAAAAGGATCCATAGCCTTTGCTGTGCACCATGCCACAAATTTGTTCCATCTATAGGCGTATACTGTTTTAGTAGAGGGACGCCTGGCTGCCAAGATAACATTACTGACTTCGAGAGGAAGGTCGAAGGCTGTCCACAGTCTCCGCTCAATCTCCACGCAAGGAGGTGGAGGCTGGACAGGTTCGGGTGCAGAACCATCCCCTGCTGCTGCAACAGAAGATCCTCCCGAAGGGGCAGTCTGATCGGAGGATCGATAGCCATGTTCAAGAGCTCGGAATACCAGGCTCTTCGTGCCCAGTACAGAGCCACAAGAATGACTTGGGCCTGGTCGCGCTTGATCTTCTTCATCACTCTAGGCAGAAGTGGTATAGGCAGAAAAGCGTATATACGACCGCAACTCCACTTGCGACGAAAAGCATTGCCTAGCGAGTGCCGCCTTGGAAATTCCACATGCAGAACTGCTGACATTGCGCATTCTCTTTGGTGGCGAGCAGATCTAACCAAGGCTCTCCCCACTGCTGAAAGAGACCTAGCACCACCTCTCTGAGTGAAGACGCCATTCGTGATCCATCATGCACCGGTGGCTGAGTTCGCACGCCCTGGCGTTCAGGGAACCTGCCAGGTGTTGAAACACCAGGGACATGCCCTGATGTTCCAGCCACTTCCAAAGATAAAGGGCCTCTTGACAAAGAGTCTACGACCACACTCCGTCCTGTTTGTTGCAGTACCACATGGTGGGAGTGTTGTCTGTGAACACCTGTACGACTTTTCCTTTGGCAGAAGGAAGGAATGCCTTCAGTGCTAGACAAATCGCCCGGAGCTCTAGAAGGTTGATGTGGAGCCTGGACTCCGACGGAGACGCTAGGCCTCTGATCTCCGCCTCTCCCACATGGCTGCCCCATCCCAGAAGTGACGCGTCTGTCACCACTGTGAACTCTGATTGGGGAAGGGAGAGGGATCTGCCGTTGACCCAGTCCTGGTTTGTGAGCCACCACTGCAACTGATGTGCAGTCCCCGCTGAGATCTGGACGACATCGGAAAGATTTCCCTGATGCTGCGCCCACTGGAACTTCAGGTCCCACTGCAGAGCCAGCTTATGCCACTGGGCATGATCCACCAACAGGATGCAGGAGGCCATGAGGCCCAGCAGCCTCAGGGTCATTGTCACTGAAATTCAGGATAGAGGCCGGAACATCGGTATCATAGCCCGAATATCCCGGACTCGCTGTTCGGGAGGATAGGCCCAAAACTGCGCTGTGTCCAGAACCGCTCCGATGAAAAGGAGCTACTGAGACGGGTTCAGGTGCGACTTCGGCACGTTGACCGTGAACCCCAGTGAATGCAGGAGGTCCGCCGTAGTCTGGAGGAGGGCAACGACAGCCTGGGGTGAACTCGCCTTCAAATTCAGTCGTCGAGACAGGGGAAGACTCGAACCCCTGATCTGCGCAGATTAGCTGCGACCACCGCAATCACTTTCGTGAACACCCCAGGGGCACTGATAAGGCCAAAGGGGAGCACGGTAAACTGAAAATGCTAGAGGCCTACCTTGAACCGTAGGTAACGCCGGTGGGCAGGCACGACGGGGATGTGAAAATACGCGTCCTGCAAGTCCAACGCTACCATCCAGTCTCCAGGGTCGAGGGCAGACAGGACCTGAGCCAATGTCAACATCTTGAACTTCTTCTTCCGGAGGAAGCGGTTGACGTCCCTGAGATCTAAGATAGGATGCAGGCCTTTGTCCTTCTTGGGCACCAGGAAGTAGTGGGAGAAGCAACCACGACCTACTTCTGGAGCAGAGACGCGCTATATAGCTCCCTTAGCCAAGAGAGCCGTGACTTTCTGGCAGAGAAAGGCCAACTGATCCTCCGACATGCGATGGAATGTAGGTGGCATGGATGGAGGGGTAGTCTGCAAGGGGAGGGAGTAGCCCTTTCGGACTATCTGCAAAACCCACCTGTCTGACGTGATGTAGTGCCAGTGGGGGAGGTGATAGTGTATCCTGAAATGTCGGACTAGGAAGGTTTGGAGGCTGCTGCAGAGGGGGCACTGGTGCACTGGCCCGCTCTTTGGCCCCCAGTCCCAAGGCTTTGGGTCCCACGTCCCCAGCCACGCAGAGGCTAAGCAGCTTTCGCGAGCCTGTGGCCCTGGTTGGAACGTGGTGGGGCACCCCTTCTGTAGCCACGAAAGGGGTGAAAGGCACACTGCACATGGCACGAGGGGGTAGCGAGGCCCAAGGATCTGGCCGTAGTCCTAGAGTCCTTGAAGCGCTCGAGCACGTTGTCTGCCTTGTTGCCGAAAAGGCGACGGCCATCAAAGGGCATGTCCAAAAGTGTCGATTGGACATCCCCGGAGAAGCCAGTGGACCTCAGCCAGGCGTAGCGTTTCAGGGCTACCATTGTGGAAATCGTCCTCCCTAGCGAGTCAGCGGTGTCCAGCCCACAGCGGATAGCGAACTTTGCTGCGTCTATACCCTTGACAAACGCACGGGAGAGTACAGTCCGGGCGGCCTCCTCTAGGCATTGTAGCAGCACTTGCGCGACCGTGTCCCACACGGAGTGAGAATAACGGCCCAAGAGACATGTGGTGTTCACCGACCGCAGTCCCAAGCTGACAGTAGAAAACATCTTCTTCCCAAGATGGTCCAGCTTCTTGGATTCCCTATCTGGGGGAGCAGTAGGAAATACGCCTTTGGAGGTTGAGGCTTGGACCATCAAGCTATCAGGGGTAGGGTGTTGGGAGAGGAAAAGTGGGTCGCCCGGAGCCGGGCGGTGGCGTCTGGCAATCATCCTGTCGACAGGAGCCCCTGTGCTGGGCTTGGACCAAGTGCCCAGTAGGATGTCCGTGAAGGCTTCATTGAAAGACAGCAGGGGCTCCGAAGAGTCTGCTGCTGGCTGAAGCACCTCAGTCAGGAGGTTAGTCCTGACGAACAAGTTACTTACATTCGGTAACGATAATCTGTAAGAAACATAGGTTAGTTATAGATTCCTTACCTTAGAATTACCCCCAGGTGTTAGACTGGATCCGGAAAGTTTTTCTTCAGCAGTACCCCTGCGCGTTGGAAGGTGGCATCGGTCGACTCCGCGTTAGTCGTCGGCGTCTTGGTCGCCGGGATGACGTCGCGGTAGCTACATAGACGCTGCCCTTGCGCGCAGACGTCACTTCTGTACACAACTTTCCACGCCAAAAGCGCAGAGCCATGCAAGACACTGACCACTGGTGCACAAAACTAGGGCCCTGAAGGGAAGTCCTAAGTCCTAGAAGTCAGTTCGCAGAACGGGGAGGATGGGTGGGGCGGTAAGGAATCTATAACTAACCTATGTTTCTTACAGATATATCGTTACCGAAGGTAAGTAACTTGTTTATCTGAAAGAAACAGTTAGTTATAGATTCCTTACCTTAGAATAGATACCCCAGCAATACCAACTCCGGAGGTGGGTCTGCGAACTAAGTTCACACCAGAAAGTCCTGGAGAACAGAACAGCCAAAGAAGCCATCTCTCCGGACTTGGCTATCTAGGCAGTAGTGTTTGGTGAACGTGTGCAGCGATGCCCACGTAGCTGCCTGACAGATGTCATTAAGGAGGACTCCCCTTCACAAAGCAGTGGTGGCTGACGTCACCCTGGTGGAATGGGCGCGCAGTCCCACTGGAGGCTCCTTCTTTGCCAAAGAATAGCAAGCTTTGATGCACAGAACGACCCACCTGGAGATGGTCCGTTTGTGCACGGCCCGCCCTTTCTCAGCGCCCGCTTAACCAACAAAGCGCTGGTCATTCACCCGGAATTGTTTGGTGCAATCCAAGTAGAAGGAAAGCACATGTTTTGGATACAGACGGTGGAGCCTCTCTTCCTCTTCTGAAGGATGCGGGGGCGGAAAGAAGGTGGGCATGATTGATTGATTGATTGGGCAAAGTGATGGTTTGACCAATGTGGAAAGAAGTAACCACCTTGGGAAGAAAGGAAGGTCTAGTTCTAAGGACGACCTTGTCCTGATGGACAGCCAGAAAGGGAGGCTTGGAAGAAAGAGCATGTAGCTCACTCACCCTGCGTGCAGAGGTGATGGCCACCAGAAAGGCAGTTTTCAAAGTGAGAAGTCTGAGAGGACAGTTATGTAGCGGCTCAAAGGGAGCGCACATGAGGTAGGTAAGAACCAAGTTCAAGTCCCACTGAGGCATTACGAAGGGAACAGGAGGAAATAGATGAGTAATGCCCTTAAGGAATTTATTTACAACAGGGGACTTGAAAAGAGAAGGCTGATCAGGAAGCCTAAGGAAGGCTGAAATGGCCGAGAGTAGCCCTTTAGAGTGCCCAGAGCAGAGCCCTGCTGGGCCAAAGAAAGGAGGAACAAGAGAACCTCAGAAAGAGGGGCGGAAAGGGGATCCACAGCCTTTGCTGTGCACCATGACAAAAATTTGTTCCATCTGCAGGCGTATACCGTCTTAGTGGAGGGACGCCTGGCAACGCATCCAGAACGCCTCTGCACGTCTTATCCTCGACATCCCCAGACGCAGCCACATCACACCCCACCTGAGAGACCTGCACTGGCTCCCTGTCAACAAGAGGATAACCTTCAAGCTCCTCACCCACGCACACAAAGCACTCCACAACTCCGGACCAGCCTACCTCAACAGACGACTCAGCTTCTACACCCCCACCCGCCAGCTCCGCTCGACCAGCCTCGCCCTCGCCACAGTCCCCCGCATCCGGAAAACGACCGCCGGCGGCAGATCCTTCTCCCACCTCGCCGCCAAAACCTGGAACACCCTCCCCACCAACCTCCGACAGACCCAAGACCTACTGGCCTTCAGAAGACTCCTCAAGACCTGGCTCTTCGATCAGTAGCAGCACCAGCCCCCTCTTCCCCCAGCGCCTTGAGACCCTCGCGGGTATGTAGTGCGCTTTATAAGTGACATGATTGATTGATTGATTGGCTGCCAAAATAACATCAGAGACCTCGGGAGGCAGGTCAAACGACGTCAACTGCCGCCGCACAATCTCCATGCAAGGAGGTGGAGGCTGGACAGGTTCGGGTGGAGGACCATCCCCTGCTACTGTGACAGAAGATCCTCCCGAAGAGGCAGTCTGATTGGAGGATCGATGGCCATGTTGAGCAGCTCGGGATACCAGACTCTTCGTGCCCAATCCTGAGCCACAAGAATGACTTGGGCCCGGTCGCGCTTGATCTTCTTCAGCACTCTGGGCAGAAGTGGTATAGGCGGAAAGGCGTATAGAAGACCGCACCTCCACTCGCGACGAAAAGCGTCACCTAGCGAGTGCCACCTTGGAAATTCTAACGCCCAGAACTGCTGACATTGCGCGTTCTCTTTGGTGGCGAATAGATCTAACCAAGGCTCTCCCCACTGCTGAAAGAGACCTTGCACCACCTCCGAGTGAAGATGCCATTTGTGATCCATCATGCACCTGCAGCTGAGTTCGTTCACCCTGGTGTTCAGGGAACCTGCCAGGTGTTGAACCACCAGGGATATGCCCTGATGTTCCAGCCATGTCCAGAGGCGGAGGGCCTCCTGACATAGGATCCCACCCCGCCTTGCTTGTTGCAGTACCACATGGCGGTGGTGTGGTCTGTGAAAACCTGCACCACTTTTCCCCGGACAGAGGGAAGGAATGCTCTGAGTGCAAGACGAATCGCCCGAAGCTCCAGAAGGTTGATGTGGAGCCCGGACTCCGCCGGAGACCAGAGGCCTCTGATCTCCGCCTCCCCCATGTGGCCGCCCCATCCCAGAAGTGATGCATCGGTCACCACTGTGAACTCTGGCTGGGGAAGGGAGAGTGATCTGCCGCCGACCCAATCCTGGTTCATGAGCCACCACTGCAATTGGTGTGCAGTGCCCTCCGAGATCTGGACGCAATTGGACAGATTTCCAGGATGTTGTGCCCACTGGAACTTCAGGTACCACTGCAGGGCCGCATATGCCATCTGGCATGGTCCACCAGCAGGATGCAGGAGGCCATCACACCCAGCAGCCCGAGGGTCATCCTGACCGAAACCCGGGATAGAGGCTGAAAGATCGGACTCATAGCCCAAATATCCCGGACTCGCTGTTCGGGAGGATAAACCCGAACCTGCGTCATGTCCAGAACCGCTCCGATGAAGAGGAGCTTCTGAGAGGGGGTCAGGTGCGACTTCGGCACTTGATGGAGAACCCCAGCGAATGCAGGAGGTCGGCTGTAGTCTGGAGGTGGGAGACGACAGCCTGGGGCGAGCCCGCCTTCAACAGCCAGTTGTCGTGATAGGGGAAGACTGGAACCCCTGATCTGCGCAGATAAGCTGCGACCACCGCCATCACTTTCGTGAACACCCGAGGGGCGCTGGTAAGGCTAAAGGGGAGCACGGTAAACAAAGTGCTTGTGGCCTACCGTGAACCGCAGGTAACGCCGGTGGCCCGGCAGGACGGGGATGTGAAAGTAAGCGTCCTGCAAGTCCAACGCTACCATCCAGTCTCGAGGGCAGACAAGACCTGAGCGAGCGTCAACATTTGAACTTCTCCTTTCGGAGGAAGCGGTTGAAGTTCCTGAGATCCAAGATAGGACGCAGGCCTTTGTCCTTCTTGGGTACCAGAAAGTAGTGGGAATAGCAACCACGACCTACTTCTGGGGCAGGAACGCGTTCGATGGCTCCCTTGGCCAAGAGTGCCGAAACTTCCTGTTGGAAAAGGGCCAGATGATCCTCCGACATGCAATGGTACTGAGGTGGCATGGATGGAGGGGTAGTCTCGAAGGGGAGGGAGTAGCCCCTTAGGACTATTTGCAAAACCCACCTGTCCGACGTGATGGTGCACCAGTGGGGGAGGTGATGGCAAAACCTGCCGCCCACTGGTGTTTGGTGGCCCTGAAAGGTCAGACTAGGAGGGTTTGGAGGCTGCTGCAGAGGGGGCTGTGGTGGACTGGCCCGCCCGCTGGCCCCCAGAACCACGGCGCTGGTTCCCACGTCCCCGGCCGCGCAGAGGCTGAACAGCTTGCGCCTGCCTGTGGCTCTGGGCGGGACGTGGCGGGGCACCCCTTCCGTAGCCACGAAAGGGGCGAAAGGCAGACTGCGTAGGGCGGGTGGTGGACAGGCCCAAGGACCTGGCCGTAGCCCGAGAGTCCTTAAAGCACTCCAGCGCTTTTTCTGTCTTGTTGCCGAAAAGGCGACAGCCATCAAACGGCATGTCCATAAGAGTGGATTGGACCTCCCCAGAAAAACCAGTCGACCGCAACCAGGCATAGCGTCGAAGAGCTACTGACGTGGAAATCGTCCTGCCTAGTGAGTCGGCGATATCCAGCCGACAGCGGATGGTAAACTTCGCTGCGTCTCTCCCCTCGGCAACTGCATGGGAGAGCACGCCCAGGCCTCCTCCGGGCACTGGGGCAGCACCTTCGCTACCGTATCCCACACAGAGTGGGTGTAACAGCCCAACAGACATGCAGTGTTTACCGACCGCAGTCCCAAGCTAGAGGAACAAAACATTTTCTTCCCAAGGTGGTTCAGCTTTTTGGATTCCCTATCGGGGGGTGCGTTAGGGAAGGCGCCTTTGGAGGTGGAGGCTTGGACCACCAAGCTCTCAGGGGTGGGGTGTTGGGAGAGGAAAGTGGGGTCGCCCGGGGCAGGGCGGTGGCGTCGGGCAATCATCCTGTCCACAGGAGACCCTGTGTTGGGCCTGGACCAGGTGCCCAAAAGGATGTCCGTGAGGGCTTCATTAAATGGCAGCAGGGGCTCAAAAGAGCTCGCTGCCGGTTGAAGCACCTCTGTCAAGAGGTTGGTTCTGACTGCCACCGTAGGTAGCTTGAGGTGGAGAGCCTCAGCCGCCCTACGCAACACCACTGCATATTACGCTCCCTCCTCTGTAGCCACGGTAGGAGGAGACAACATGCCAAGGTCTGGTGATGTATCCAGACCACTGGCTTCCCCCAGTTCCTCTCTCCAGTCCTGTTCATAAACAAACTGGTCGGTTAAGGGGTCCTCAGACCCTTCCCAGTCCTCCTCACCCTCCTCTGGCTGCCAATCTGGTTTCAAAGAGCCAGGGTAAAACAGGGGCACAAAAGTACTCGTCGGCGCCGGATCTGGTGTCGGTCAAAGCCGGTCCGACTCCGTGTCTACCTCGAGGTGGAGGCTGGGGTCGACGTCGGCTGGGGACACAGCCGACGCCAGTTGCGGATGTGGTGCCGGTGGAATCAGCGCTGGGGGAGGCATAACAAAGTTGACCGGCGCCGATCCGGATCCAGGCCTGAATCCAAGGGGACCCTGTGTCGCCGAGGCCAAAGCTGCCGGCGCCGAAGGCCCGGTGCCCCCAGCCGAGTCCGCGGAGCCCAAAGGCGCGCCAGTGGAGTCGGGCTGCCCAAAGATGGCATGCATCGCTTTGTAAAACTGACACAGCTGGGCAGGGGTCGCTCTCTGTCCCGGGAAGGAGGGTGGGGGGGACCCGGAGCTGATCCTAAGAGCTCTGCACGCGGAGCCGTGGGAGGGGCACCACCCGCATCCCTCGTTGCGCCGGCCGACGGACGGGGAGAAGTCCAAGAGCGACGATGCTTCTTCTGCTTGTTCTTGTGCTTCGACTTACCCGACCCGGAGTGCGAAGACTTAGATGAAGAATGGTGTTGGCTCTGCGATCGGTCCCTCGACCTCCTACACGACCAGGGCCTCGAGCGACGCGGAGCCGACTGTCGGGCCTCGAGTAGCTTTCGGGACCGCTCCCGCAAAGACTGCCATGGTCCGGCAGTCGGAGCACGACTTGGGGTCGTGGTCGGCTCCAGGCAGTAGAGGCACACACGGTGCGGATCCATCACTGACATCAGTCAGTTACAGGAACAGCAAGCCTTGAAGCCGGGCATCCCTCGTGCACCAGGAGTCGATGGACTCAAAAAAACAAAGTCGACAAAAGTCGAGAAAAAGTCAGTCAAAAAGTGACTGGAGGTACGGCTCTCTCTGGATCTGCGCTTGCTGGTGCAGAAAAAGAAAGAACTGACGTCAGCGCGCGAGAGCGGCGTCTATGTAGCTACAGCGAAGTCATCCCAGCGACCACGACCCCGGCAACCACAATGCAGACAACGAACGCAGAGTCGACATACGCCACCTTCCGACGTGCAGGGGTTCTGCTGACGAAAAACTTTCCGGATCCAGTCGGACGCCTGGGGGTAATTATAAGGTGAGGAATCTATAACTAACTGTTTCTTTCAGATTGCCACCGTAGGAAGCTCAAGGCCCAAGGCCTCAGCCGCCCTACGCAACACCACAGCGTATGAGGCTCCCTCCTCCATAGCCACGGTAGGGGGAGAAAGCATACCAGGGTCTGGGGACGTATCCAGACCACTGGCGTCACCCAACTCCTCTATCCAGTCTGGCTCTTCCAGCTGGTCTGCCAAAGGGTCAACAGACTCCTCCCAGTCCTCCTCATCCTCAAAAGTACACCCTGCGCCGGTGCCAGCGTCAGTTGACGCCGGTCCGGCTCCGTGTCCATATCGAGGGGGAGGCCGGGGTCGACGCAGACGGGGACACGACCTGCGTCGGAAGCGGCGGAGGTGTCGTCAGTGGGATCGGCGCTGGGGTAGGTGTTGTGAGGTCGACCGGCGCCAATCCGGATCCAGGCCTGGATCCCTGGGGGCCCGCCGGAGCCGCTGGCATCGAAGGAGACCCTGCGACGCAGATCTTCCAATGCTTCTCAATTCTGATCATGACTGTTGTAATGACTAACAATATAGAGAATCCATAAATGTAATGACAAAGGTTTACAATTTATTTGTATGGCCCAACCAATTAGCCATGTAGCCCACATGCTTTGTCTGCTGTCACAATTAATTCTTAACCCTCCTCTAGGGATCCTGTCAAACCAGTGCACTTTCTATCAATAATGCCTATTAGGCTGCCTGTCTGGATCTTTTAACGCAAAGACCTACTTGTTTCTTTGCTCACCATGGCAATGTTGAAGCATGTGTGGAATAGAACGGTTGAATCAGGCTTCTCCAGACCTTCTTTTAAAGGCTTTAGGTTCTCGACAATTTCGTCTGTGTAATCCTGTGCAAATCCTGCAAACAAAAAGACCACAGCAGTTAGTCTGTGTAATCCCTCAAAAGAGTCGACTGTTCATTATGCTTTCCTGGTTAAACCTGCAAACAAGCCGAAAGATCATGACAGTATTTCAATATTTCTGTGTAATGCTGAGCACAGACTGTTCTTTAGAATAATAATGTATAGCAGCTGGTTATGTGCACTAGACTGATCCTAGTAGAAGTGGAACTTGGCAGGACTAACCCATTCTAATAAAAAGATGGAGATTAGTTGCAATTTTGGATTGCATCAACCTCTTAGCACATTGTTAATCTGGCCCTACACCCTCAGTCTGTGTTGAGGCAGTAGAGTGACTACCCCATCATTATGCCATGAGGGAGTAAGCGCCATCACCCAATCCCTTTTTGTTCCCATTTCTCTCAACCTACAATCTGTATTACTTTCCTACTAGGTAATCCCAGACCCAGCACAGCTGTGCTGGGAGAGACCTGTGAGGCTTTAGGGAATTAACATGTTATATGCCTTCAGTAAAGGTGGTTATGATGTAATACTGTACTCCCTTTTAATAGTCCATCTCTGAAGTAAACCGTCCTCCAGATTTGAATAGTAGAACCTTTTTTCACGCTCTCACAATGCACGTAAACATCATCAGATAATACCCTACTGTATACATGGCAATGCTACTCCATCACCATTGGTCCCTCTTACCACGCCACAGACATCAAACCTGCAGAAGATACTACAGAGCTATGTAATGGTTCCAAAAGCCACACAAATGTTTATGTTCTAATTGTTTGCTTTCCTCTTATACTTAACCTTTGGAGTTTAAGTGCTACGCAGCTGCTAGAGGAACAAGAAAAAGTATACCAGAGAATATGGTGCACAATATTACAACCAAACAGTCAAGCTGGACATTACAGCAACTGTGGTTACTGCAATCCTGCTATACAGGGCAAAAAAGTAGCCCATCTATATTCAGTTTTGCCTTAATAGTAGGTGAACCTATGGCACCCGTGTGGGAAAGTATATATCGTGAAGACTCCGAGGAAAATGTAAGTTTGTTTCAATGAACACGAGTATTTGATGTTAAAAAATATCTCTATCTCTATATAGATAGATAGATAGATAGATAGATAGATAGATAGATAGAATGTCATTCCAACAGTGGGGTCTATTCTTTATTGCTACTATGCACTCGGAATGTATGCAATTGAGTATGTTTCCGATCAGGTCTAAATACATCAGGAAGGGACCAGTTAGGATTGTAACAAGAATGTAACCTTTGTTAGGTTCCAATATATTGTGTACGTTTTTTTCATTTTAATCCCATTTGTACATCATCAGGATGGTACCGTTAGTTTGGTTGAGAAATAATTGTTAGCGATCAATCTTTTGAATTGAAAACTTTATTGAATTTTGATTTTTTATAATTTAAAGGATGAAATACCTGCAAATGGGATGCTCTTTCAATTATGGTTTAAAACATTGAAGATTAATGATTATGATCCGGACATTATAAATTATGATGAATTTCAAATTGAATGTTCGATATTTTGAAAACTTGAGTATTTCGTCATTATCTATAAATTGCAACCAGTATTTCTATAGGCGATTGAGCACAAGGTATCACTTGAGAAAGGCTTTGCCGAAACGCGTTGTTTTGTGCACAATAAACTATTGTGCTGCCCTCAGGTGTGCCGCTTTGTTTTTTCTGGATTTTCCGGAATTTCGTTTGGATTATATTTTGACGTCAGCTGCCGCAAGCACCGGCACCGTAGGATGGTGGAACGGCCCGGCACAGCAAGAGTTTGGATGGAGATATATATATATATATCTCTATCTAGCTGTACATATCTATCTAGATATATATATATATATATATATATCTCTATCTAGCTGTACATATCTATCTAGATATATATATATATATACACACACACATATATATATATATATACATACATACATAGTCTGCTTCCAAGTACTTCTTTTTATATCTTACATCGTGTGGGCCCACAGAGAAGACTGGGTAGCTATTAGTGAAAGGGTCCCTTCCAATAGAACTCCGGATGCTTCACCACTCCTCTTCAGCCTCCTGATACCTTTTGGCCTATTCCTATCTGCCATAGAAGCAAATTTTATGTTTGTTCTTTAGTGTCCTATAGATCATTACCTTTAAGGCTCAGACGAAATTTCTTCACAGTGTATAAGTCTGTGAAATAGACAATGCACAAACTGTATTGGGGGATACTTCATAAAAATTGAATGAATCTTAGCAGAAAAGTGGTAAAACATGACAAATTTGGTGAAGAAGTTTTGAAAAATCACGTCTGTCTGAGTAAAGTAAAAAACTGGAACCAGGAAGTGGGGCTGACTGGAAATCAAGACAGCAGGTGCTTTCCCTAGGGGTCTTTCATTAACAGAGCCTATCAGGGACTGGAAGAAGGGCTAGTGCTTCGACTGGAGGAGGTGGATAACCTGGGTCCAGTTACAGTGCATTCTGCGATGCACAGCTAATATCTTTAGCAGTACTATGGCAGAAAAAAAAAAAAGAGGACATGACCACTGGCAGTGCATCCCTGTGTCTAGGCGCTGCGGGATGGTAGAGAATTGGCAGTCTATTGAGCACAACTCCATCAATGACAATACAATGTGCAGCCAGGGAAAGTTATAACCCTGGGGTGCCCTGGCTGAACCAGGGCTGCAGTTCTTCTCAAGGTGGCACTTGCAGCATACATTGGTCAATGCTGGAGTAAATGGTGTGTTGATCCCTGAAGGCCTGATGGCAGCCACTGCTGACAACGCAGATGTGTGATTTGTTTTGCAGTAACTACGCCTCTGTGTGTTGACAGCCACCTGAAGATCTGGGATATGCATGCTGATTTTTCTTATGCCGGAGTTTGGATCTGTCTCTGGCTTCTCTGAAAACCGTGGCTGAAGTAATGCGATTGAAAGAAGTCTTTTTCAACCCTTGAAGTTGCCCTTAAAGTGAGGGAAAGAATACAATGGCTGCAGAAGATTCTTAGTTTTCTCTCACACAAATAGACCCTTTAGCATTCTATTACTGCAATATACTCAGAAGTGATCTGTGTGTTCGTCCTTTCAAGTAATAGCCACCTCATCAAGAATAAGGTTTCGCCTCTGCCTACGACGTCGGAGGAGTGGAGTCGGGACCTCGATTGGTGTCAGCACGCTGAAGAAACGGTCTACAAAAGTAGGGGGTGCGCTAAAAAATGGGAAAGAATATGGGCGCCTTGGCGAAAATACAGAGGGATGAACATGGGAAGGTGATTCACACAGGGGGTTTTATATGCCGTATATTCTCACGTGAATGTATTATTATTGTAGTACTGTGTCCACCTTACCGTGTACCATCGACAATGCATACTGTAATTGAAGTTCTCTTGAGCCATGTTAATAAAAAGATTTTTTTTTTTAAATAAAAAAAGAAGGTCTGGTCCTGTAGTGTTCGTCGAGATACAGCTTGGCATTGTGGATGGCCTTTGGGTTCATCAGGGAACTACCAGCATTAATTGGAGTTGCGGCCTGAACCAAGACACCAGAAACACACCTCAGGAGGATCGGTCACAGACGCACAAGTTACTAACTTGTGTAACTATATATCTGTAAGAGACAGTAGTTAGTGACAGATTCCTTACCTTAGAATATCCCCAGGCGTCAGGCTGGATCCGGAAAGTTTTTTGCGTAGCAGTACCCTTGCGCGTCGGTAGGCGGCGTCGTGCGGCTCCGCGTCCGTCGTCGGCGTCGTGATCGCCGGGATGACGTCGCGGGCAGTACTTAGGCGCCGCCCCTGCGCGCTGACGTCAGTTCTGTACACGACTTTCCGCGCCAGGAACGCAGAGCCATGCAAGAAGCTGACATAGGTGTCTGAAAAATACTAGGGCCCTGAAAGGGATGTCCTTAACCCTAGAAATCAGTTCGCAGAACGGGGAGGATGGGTGGGCGGTAAGGAATCTGTCACTAACTACTGTCTCTTACAGATATATAGTTACACAAGTTAGTAACTTGTGCATCTGAAAGAGACACGTTAGTGACAGATTCCTTACCTTAGAATAGATACCCCAGCAATACCAACCCCGGTGGTGGGTCTGCGAACAAAGATCAGACAAGGAAGTCCTGGAGGACAGAACGGCCAAAGAAGCCGTCCCTCCGGACCTGACTGTCAAGGCAGTAATGCTTTGTAAACGTGTGCAGCGAGGCCCACGTAGCTGCCTGACAGATAACCGGCAGCGGAACACCGCGGCCCAAGGCCGTGGTAGCAGCCGTTGCCCTGGTGTAATGGGCACGCAGCCCAACAGGAGGCTCCTTCTTAGCCAAAGAATAGCAGGTCTTGATGCACAAGGTAACCCAGCGGGAGATGGTCCTTTGTGCACCGCCCGACCTTTTTGGCGCCCACGTAGCCAACAAAGAGCTGGTCATCCACCCGGAAGTGTTTTGTGCGGTCAATATAGAAAGAGAGCGCACGTTTTGGGTCCAGACGGTGGAGCCTCTCTTCCTCTCTGGAAGGATGCGGAGGCGGAAAGAAGGTGGGCAAAGTGATGGTCTGCCCAATGTGGAAAGCAGTAACCACCTTTGGCAAGAAGGACGGACGCGTCCGAAGAACAACCTTGTCTGGATGAACAGACAGAAAGGGAGGTTTGCAAGATAGAGCCTGGAGCTCACTCACCCGCCGAGCGGAGGTGATGGCCACCAGAAAGGCTGTCTTCAGAGTCAGAAGACGAAGAGGACAGTTATGTAGAGGCTCAAAGGGAGCGCACATTAAAAGGTAAGAACCAAGTTCAAGTCCCACTGAGGCATCACAAACGGAACAGGAGGGAAGAGGTGAGTAATGCCTTTTAAGAACCTGTTAACAACAGGGGACTTGAAAAGGGAGGGCTGATCAGGGAGCCTGAGGAAGGCCGAGATAGCACAAAGATAACCCTTGATGGTACCCAGGGCAGAACCCTGTTGGGCCAAAGAGAGAAGGAACAGAAGGACCTCAGAAAGAGGGGCAGAAAGGGGATTCACAGCCTTTGCTGTGCACCATGCCACAAATTTGTTCCACCTGCAGGCGTATACCACCTTAGTGGAGGGACGCCTGGCTGCCAGAATCACATCACAAACCTCGGGAGGCAAGTCGAAAGGAATCAACTGCCGCCGCTCAATCTCCACGCAAGCAGGTGTAGACTGGACAGGTTCGGGTGGAGGACCGTCCCCTGCTGCTGCGACAGAAGATCCTCCCGAAGAGGCAGACGGATCGGGGGATCTACGCTCATATTGAGTAGCTCGGGATACCAAACTCTTCGAGCCCAGTCCGGAGCCACAAGAATGACTTGGGCCCGGTTGTGCCGAATCTTCTTCAACACTCTGGGTAGAAGTGGTATAGGCGGAAAAGCGTACAACAGACCGCAACTCCACTCGCGACGAAAAGCGTCGCCGAGCGAGTGCTGCCTTGGAAATTCCAACGCGCAGAACTGATGACATTGCGCGTTCTCTTCGGTGGCGAATAGATCTAACCAAGGCTCTCCCCACTGTAGAAAGAGTCCTTGCGCCACTTCCGAGTGAAGACGCCATTCGTGATCCATCATGCACCTGCGGCTGAGTTCGTCCGCCCTGGCGTTCAGGGAACCTGCCAGGTGTTGAACCATCAGGAAAATGCCCTGATGTTCCAGCCATGTCCAGAGGCGCAGAGCCTCCTGACATAGGGTCCACGACCCCACCCCGCCTTGCTTGTTGCAGTACCACATGGCAGTGGTGTTGTCTGTTAACACCTGCACTACTTTCCCTTTGACAGAGGGAAGGAATGCCTTGAGTGCAAGTCGGATCGCCCGGAGCTCCAGAAGGTTGATATGGAGCCGGGACTGCGCCGGAGACCAGAGGCCTCTGATCTCCGCCTCTCCCATGTGACCGCCCCATCCCAGAAGGGACGCGTCCGTCACAACTGTGTGCTCTTGCTGGGGAAGGGAGAGGGATCTGCCCATGACCCATTGCCGGTTCGAGAGCCACCACTGCAACTGTTTTGCAGTCCCCTCCGAGATCTGGACGTGATCGGACAGGGTGCCCTGGTGCTGCGCCCACTGGAACTTCAGGTCCCACTGCAGAGCCCGCATATGCCATCTGGCATGAGTGACCAGCAGGATGCAGGAGGCCATGAGGCCCAGCAGCCTCAGGGTCATCCGTACCGAAACCCAGGATAAAGGCTGAAAGATCGGAATCATAGCCTGAATATCCCGGACTCGCCGTTCGGGAGGATAGGCCCGAAACTGCGTCGTGTCCAGAACTGCTCAGATGAAAAGGAGCTGTGGAGAAGGAATCAGATGCGACTTCGGCACATTGATGGAGAACCCCAGCGAGTGCAGGAGTTCGGCCGTAGTCTGGAGGTGGGAGACGACTGCCTGGGACGAGCCCGCCTTCAGCAGCCAGTCGTCGAGGTAGGGGAAGACTGGAACCCCTGCCCGGCGCAGATGAGCTGCGACCACCGCCATCACTTTGGTGAACACCTGAGGGGCACTTGTAAGGCCAAAGGGGAGCACGGTGAACTGAAAATGCTCGAGGCCGACCGTGAACCGCAGGTAACGCCGGTGGGCCGGCAGGACGGGGATGTGAAAATAAGCGTCCTGCAAGTCCAACGCTACCAACCAGTCTCCAGGGTCGAGGGCAGGCAAGACCTGAGCTAGGGTGAGCATCTTGAACTTCTCCTTCCGGAGGAAGCGATTGACGTTCCGGAGGTCCAAGATAGGACGCATGTCCTCCTTGTCCTTTTTGGGCACCAGGAAGTAGTGGGAGTAGCAACCACGTCCTACTTCTGGGGTCGGAACATGCTCGATGGCCCTCTTGGCCAAGAGGGCCGTGACTTCCTTCTGCAGAAGTACCAAGTGATCCCCTGACATGCGGTGGAATTGAGGTGGCATGGCTGGGGGTGGTCTCGAAGGGGAGGGAGTAGCCCCTTCGGACAATGTCCAAGACTCACCTGTCCGAGGTGATGGGACGCCAGTGGTGAAGGTGATGGCGGACCCTGCCCCCTACTGGCGTGCTGTGCACCGGAAAGGAGGGACTAGGAGGGCTTGGAGGCCGCGGACGGGTTGGAGGTGGTGGCCTGACCCGCACGCTGGTTGCCCGAACCGCCACTGCGGTATCCACGTCCTCGGCCACGCGAAGACGCTTGCTGCGCGGGCCGGTGGCTGGGCAGCTGACGTGACTGGGCGCCCCTTCCGTGGCCACGAAAGGGGCGAAAAGCAGAGGTGAGCGGAGGGCGTACAACAGAAAGGCCCAGGGACTTGGCAGTAGCCCGTGAGTCCTTAAACCGCTCCAGCGCATGGTCTGCCTTTGAACCAAAAAGACCGACTCCATCAAAGGGCATGTCCATGAGTGTATTCTGGACATCACCCGAGAAACCAGTTGTTCTCAGCCAGGCGTGGCAACGTAGCGCCACCGTCGTCGCAGCGATCTGCCGAGCGAGTCGGCGGTATCAAGGCCACAACGTATGGTGTATTTAGCCGCATCTCGCCCTTCCGCAATGGCGCGGGTAAGCAGTGTCTGGACCTCCTCAGAACACTGCGGCAAAACAGCCGCCACCGAATCCCACAGGGAGTGGGTATATCGGCCCAAAAGGCAAGCGGTGTTGACGGACCGCAAGCCAGCACTGGAGGAAGAAAAAGCCTTCTTCCCAAATTGGTCCAGGCGTTTGGATTCCCTATCCGGAGGGGCGGTAGGGAAGGCGGTTTGGGAGGCAGAGGCTTGGACAACCAAGCTCTCGGGGGTGGGATGTTGGGAGAGAAACAAGGGGTCGCCCGGAGCAGGGCGATGGCGTCGGGCCACGTTCCTATCCACAGGAGCCCCTGTGGTGGGTTTGGACCAGGCACCCAAAAGAACGTCAGTGAGTGCATCATTATACGGCAGCACAGTCTCCGAGGAGGAAGCCGCCGGCTGAAGCACTTCTGTCAGGAGGTTAGTCCTGACGGCCAAAGTAGGCAATTGGAGATGTAAGGCTCCAGCTGTTCTACGCAACACCGTTGCAAAATTAGCTCCCTCCTCCGTAGCCACGGGAGGAGACAGCATGCCAGTGTCAGGGGAGGTGTCTAGACCACTGGCATCCCCAAGTTCCTCAGCCCAGTCCGGATCATACTCATACTGTTGTGTGAGAGGGTCCTCAGACCCCTCCCAGCTCTCCTGGTCCTCCTCTTGTTCAAAATATGGAGGAGGAGGGACATTTGGGACCCAAGGTCTCATCGGCGCCGGAGCCGGCGTCGAGCGACGTCGGTCCGGCTCCATGTCCGGAGCCGGAGAGAACCGGGGAACGACGCCGTCCGGAGCCCCGGACGGCGTCAGGAACGGCACCGGGGACATCGGCGGAGGCGTGGTTAGGTCAACCGGCGCCGATGTGGGTTGCGGTACCACCGGAGCCGGGATCGAGGCCGGGGCCGGAGCCGAGGCCGGGATGAAGGCTGGTGGGACAGGCGACGCCGGGACCGGAGTCGACGGCAGCGCCGGGGCAACCCCATCAGGGCCCGCGGGGCCCGAAGGCGCACCGGAGGGACATGAAGGCCCGAAGAGGCGGGCCATGGCCGACAGGAATTCCTGTATTTCGGCCGGAGTCGCCCCCGAACCCGGAAAGGACGGGTAATGCGGGGGCGGCTCTACAGGCATGTCCGGGGCCGCGGGGACGGTGCCGACTGGGGCCTCAGCCGAGTCGCGAGACCGGCGAGGCGAAGTCTTAGAGCGATGATGCTTCTTAGACTCTTTGTGCTTCGACTTACCCGAGGAGCGCGAAGACTTGGACTCCGACGACCGGCGGGGACTCCGCGACCAGCCCCTCGACCTCTCCCGGGACCGGGGCTTGGCGAGGCGCGGAGCCGACTGCCGGACCTCGAGTAGCTTTCGAGACCGCTCTCGCAAAGCCTTCGGATGAAGTTTCCGGCAGTCAGGGCACGACTTCGTGTCGTGGTCTCGGCCGAGACAGAAGAGACACTCGAGATGCGGGTCCGTGATCGACATCATGCGACCACAGGCTCCGCATGGCTTGAAGCCGGGCATCCCTACGACACCTAGGAGTCGAGAAGACTCGAAAAGAAACAGTGAAAAAATCACCAAAAATGTAGTCAAAAATTGACTAGGGCACTGCTCTTCCCGGATCTGCGCTTACTGGCGCGGAAAAAGAAGAACTGACGTCAGCGCGCAGGGGCGGCATCTAAGTACTGCCCGCGACGTCATCCCAGCGATCACGACGCCGACGATGGACGCGGAGCCGCACGACGCCGCCTACCGACGCGCAAGGGTACTGCTACGCAAAAACTTTCCGGATCCAGCCTGACGCCTGGGGATATTCTAAGGTAAGGAATCTGTCACTAACGTGCCTCTTTCAGATGTTCTCAGCCAGGCGTGGCGACGCAGCGCCACCGTCGTTGCAAGCGATCTGCCCAGCGAGTCGGCGGTATCAAGGCCACAACGTATGGTGTATTTAATCGCATCTCTACCTTCCGCAATGGTGCGGGTAAGCAGTGTCTGGACCTCCTCAGAACACTGTGGCACAACAGTCGCCACCGAATCCCACAGGGAGTGGGTCTATCGGCCCAAAAGGCAAGCGGTGTTGACGGACCGCAAGCCAGCACTGGAGGAAGAAAAAGCCTTCTTCCCAAATTGGTCCAGGCGTTTGGATTCCCTATCCGGAGGGGCGGTAGGGAAGGCGGTTTGGGAGGCAGAGGCTTGGACAACCAAGCTCTCGGGGGTGGGATGTTGAGAGAGGAACAAGGGGTCGCCCGGAGCAGGGCGATGGCGTCGGGCCACGTTCCTATCCACAGGAGCCCCTATGGTGGGCTTGGACCAGGTGCCCAAAAGAACGTCAGATAGTGCATCATTAAACGGCAGCACAGTCTCCGAAGAGGAAGCTGCCGGCTGAAGCACTTCGGTCAGGAGATTCGTCCTGACAGCCACAGTAGGCAATTGGAGGTGCAAGGCTCCAGCTGCTCTACGCAACACTGTTGCGAAATTTGCTCCCTCCTCCGTAGCCACGGGAGGAGACAGCATGCCAGTGTCAGGGGAAGTGTCTAGACCACTGGCATCCTTAAGTTCCTCTGCCCAGTCCTGATCATACTCACACTGCTGTGTGAGAGGGTCTTCCGACCCCTCCTAGCTCTCCTGGTCCTCCTCTGGTTCACAATATGGAGGAGGAGGGACATCTGGGACCCAAGGTCTCATCGGCGCCGGTGTCGAGTGACGTCGGTCCGGCTCCATGTCCGGAACCGGAGAGAACCGGGGAACGACGTCGCCCGGAGCCCCGGGCGGCGTCGGGAATGGCACCGGGGAGATCGGCGCCGGCGGAGGCGTTGTTAGGTCAACCGGCGTCGATCGGGGTTGCGGTACCACCGGAGCCGGGATCGAGGCCGGAGCAGAGGCCGGGGCTGGAGCCGGGATCAAGGCTGGCGGGACAGGCGACGCCGGAGCAACCCCATCAGGGCCCGCGGGGCCCGAAGGCGCACCGGAGGGACATGAAGGCCCGAAGAGGCAGGCCATGGCCGACAGGAATTCCTGTATCTCGGCCGGAGTCGCCCCCAAACCCGGGAAGGACGGGTAATGCGTGGGCGGCGCCACAGGCACATCCGGAGCAGCGGGGGCGGGGACGGTGCCGACAAGGGCCTCAGCCGAGTCGCGAGATCGGCGAGGCGAAGTCTTAGAGCGATGGTGCTTCTTAGACTTCTTGTGCTTCGACTTACCCGAGGAGCGCGAAGACTTGAACTCCGACGACCGGCGGGGACTCCGCGACCTGCCCCTCGACCTCTCCCGGGACCGGGGCTTGGTGCGGCGCGGAGCCGACTGCCGGACCTCGAGTAGCTTTCGAGACCGCTCTCGCAAAGCCTTCGGATGAAGTTTCCGGCAGTCAGGGCACGACTTCGTGTCGTGGTCTCGGCCGAGACAGAAGAGACACTCGAGATGCGGGTCCGTGATCGACATCATGCGACCACAGGCTCCGCATGGCTTGAAGCCGGGCATCCCTACGACACCTAGGAGTCGAGAAGACTCGAAAAGAAACAGTGAAAAAATCACCAAAAATTTAGTCAAAAATTGACTAGGGCACTGCTCTTCCCGGATCTGCGCTTACTGGCGCGGAAAAGAAGAACTGACGTCAGCGCGCAGGGGCGGCATCTAAGTACTGCCCGCGACGTCATCCCGGCGATCACGACGCCGACGACGGACGCGGAGCCGCACGACGCCGCCACCGACGCGCAAGGGTACTGCTACGCAAAAACTTTCCGGATCCAGCCTGACGCCTGGGGATATTCTAAGGTAAGGAATCTGTCACTAACGTGCCTCTTTCAGATGTTCTCAGCCAGGCGTGGCGACGCAGCGCCACCGTCGTTGCAAGCGATCTGCCCAGCGAGTCGGCAGTATCAAGGCCACAACGTATGGTGTATTTAATCGCATCTCTACCTTCCGCAATGGTGCGGGTAAGCAGTGTCTGGACCTCCTCAGAACACTGTGGCACAACAGTCGCCACCGAATCCCACAGGGAGTGGGTCTATCGGCCCAAAAGGCAAGCGGTGTTGACGGACCGCAAGCCAGCACTGGAGGAAGAAAAGCCTTCTTCCCAAATTGGTCCAGGCGTTTGGATTCCCTATCCGGAGGAGCGGTAGGGAAGGCGGTTTGGGAGGCAGAGGCTTGGACAACCAAGCTCTCGGGGGTGGGATGTTGAGAGAGGAACAAGGGGTCGCCCGGAGCAGGGCGATGGCGTCGGGCCACGTTCCTATCCACAGGAGCCCCTGTGGTGGGCTTGGACCAGGTGCCCAAAAGAACGTCAGATAGTGCATCATTAAACGGCAGCACAGTCTCCGAAGAGGAAGCTGCCGGCTGAAGCACTTCGGTCAGGAGATTAGTCCGGACAGCCACAGTAGGCAATTGGAGGTGCAAGGCTCCAGCTGCTCTACGCAACACTGTTGCGAAATTTGCTCCCTCCTCCGTAGCCACGGGAGGAGACAGCATGCCAGAGTCAGGGGAGGTGTCCAGACCACTGGCATCCCCAAGCTCCTCAGCCCAGTCCTGATCAAACTCACACTGCTGTGTGAGAGGGTCATCATACCCCTCCCAGTCCTCTGCGTCCTCCAATTCTGGTTCAAAATAAGGAGGAGGGACATGTGGGACCCAAGGTGCCATCGGCGTCGGAGCCGGAGTCGAGCGACGCCGGTCCTGCGCCGCGTCCGGAGAGAATCGGGGAACGACGCCGCCCGGAGCCCCGAGCGGCGTCGGGAACGGCACCGGAGAGATTGGCGCCGGTGGAGGTGTCGTCAGGTCAACCGGCGTCGATAGGGGTTGTGGCAGCGCCGGGGTCGAGGCCAGAGCCGGGAACGAGGGTGGTGTGACAGGCGGCGCCGGGACCGGAGTCGCCGGCGGCGCCGGAGAAACCCCATCAGGGCCCGCGGGGCCCGAAGGCGCACCGGGGGACCTTGAGGCCCGAAGAGGCGGGCCATGGCCGACAGGAACTCCTGTATCTCGGCCGGAGTCGCCCCCGAACCCGGGAAGGACGGGTAATGCGGGGGCGGCTCCACAGGCACTCCCGGAGCTGCGGGGACGGTGCCGACAGGACCCTCAGCCGAGTCGCGAGACCGGCGAGGGGAAGTCGTCGAGCGATGACGCTTCTTCGACTTCTTATGCTTTGACTTACCGGAGGAGTGCGAAGACTTGGACCCCGACGACCGATGAGGACTCCGCGACCGGCCAGTCGACCTCTCACGTGACCGGGGCTTGGCGTGGCGCGGGGCCGACTGCCGGACCTCGAGGAGCTTTCGAGACCGCTCTCGCAAAGTCTTCGGATGCAAGGCCCGGCAGTCGTAGCACGACTTGGTGTCGTGGTCGCGGCCGAGGCAGTAGAGACAATCCTGATGCGGGTCTGTGATCGACATCATTCGACCACAGGCGTCGCATGGCTTGAAGCCGGGCATCCCTACCGACACCTTCGGAGTCGAGAGACTTCGAGAAAACAGTGAAAAATCACCAAAAAACTTAGTCAAAAAATGACTAGGGCACTGCTCTTCCCGGATCTGCGCTTACTGGCGCGGAAAAAGAAAGAACTGACGTCAGTGCGCAGGGGCGGCGCCTAAGTACTGCCCGCGATGTCATCCCGGCGGTCCCGACACCGAACGCGGAGCCGCACGACGCCGCCTACCGACGCGCAAGGGTATTGCTACGCAAAAACTTTCCGGATCCAGCCTGACGCCTGGGGATATTCTAAGGTAAGGAATCTGTCACTAACGTGTCTCTTTCAGATGCAACTGTTTCCCCTAGTTCAGCTCCTAGTGGTGGTGCTCCAAATAAGGGTGTAGTAGGGTTAACCCTGGGATCTGAGATGGACTCTGGCCTAGTCAGAGTTCCAACTCAGGCTATGTTGATCTGTGATGGAGGCATGGATATGGCCTCCTTATTTGTAAGCCCCAGTAATCTGGGCAAATACAGACAAAAGCCTATAATAAATGGAAAAGAGGCCTTGGCATTCAGGGACACAGGAGCCAGTGTCACAATGGTGACAAAAGATCTTGTGGCTCCTGAGCAAATCATACTTGGTGAGATGTACCAAGTGACCAATGCTAGCAATGTCAGGACAGACCATTCCCTGGCAGTTGTTAATTGCACCTGGGGAGGGGTAACTGGCCCTAAGAAGGTTGTGGTAAGTGCAGACCTCCCTGTTGAATGCTTGTTGGGCACTGATTTAGAAACTTCAGCTTGGGCTGAAGTGGAACTCAGGACTCATGCAGAAATGTTGGGTATCCCTGCAGTTGTGTTTGCTATGACCAGGTCACAGGCAAAAATGTTTAACACTGAACAGGCCCTGGATCCTGGAAAAATGGACCAGGCGCCTTCCAAGAGAAGGAGCAGTAGGGTTAAGGCAGTGTCTTCCCCCCTGCCTCAGAATCCAGATCAGTCTCTTGAGGGAGTTGATCTTAGTCCTAAGCAAAACCTCATCTCTCTCTTACCACCCTGGGTGTGAGGTTTAGGTACCAAGACTACTGGACTAGCCCAAGGGCTATCTGAGGGTTCAATCACACCCAAGGTGGTAAGAGAGAGATGAGGTTTTGTGTTGACTACAGAGGTCTCAATGCAGTCACTAGGACTGATGCCCATCTAATCCCTAGGGCAGATGAGCTTATAGATACTTTGGCTTCAACCAAGTTTCTGAGCACATTTGACCTGACAGCTGGCTACTGGCAGATCAGACTAGCTGAGGATGCAAAAGCCAAAACAGCATTCTCAAGCCCTAGTGGGCACTACCAATTTGTGGTGATGCCCTTTGGTTTGAAGAATGCGCCTGCCACTTTTCAAAGGTTGGTGAATAAAGTCCTTACAGGCCTGGAAGCCTATAGTGCAGCTTATCTAGATGATATTGCTGTCTGTAGCTACACCTGGGAGGATCACCTGGTCCACCTGAGAAATGTTTTGGAGGCCCTGCAGAAAGCAGGCCTCACTATCAAGGCCACCAAGTGCCAGATAGGGCAGAGTCAAATTGTATACTTGGGCCACCTTGTGGGTGGAGGCCAGGTTCAACCATTGCAGAGCAAAATCCAGACCATCATGGACTGGGTTGCTCCAACCACCCAGACTCAGGTCAGAGCTTTCTTCGGCCTGACTGGGTACTATAGGAGGTTTGTCAAAGGGTATGGATCCATAGTGACCCCTTTGAATGACTTAACTTCCAAGAGAATGCCAAAGAAAGTTCAGTGGACAGTTAGCTGTCAAAAGGCATTTGATGACCTGAAGCAGGCCATGTGCACTGCTCCCATTCTGCAAAGTCCTGACTACTCCAAACAATTCATTGTCCAAACAGATGCATCTGTGTTGGGGGTAGGGGCTGTGTTATCACAATTGAATGATGAAGGTCAGGATCAGCCAGTAGCTTTTATTAGCAGAAGGCTGACCCCCAGAGAGAAACGTTGGTCAGCCATTGAGAGGGAAGCCTTTGCTGTGGTTTGGGCTCTGAAGAAGCTGAGGCCATACTTGTTTGGCACTCACTTCATTGTTCAGACAGACCATAAGCCCCTCTTATGGCTAAAACAGATGAAGGGTGAAAACCCCAAACTTTTGAGGTGGTCCATTTCCCTACAGGGGATGGACTATACAGTGGAACATAGACCTGGGAGTAACCATGCCAATGCAGATGGACTCTCCAGATATTTCCACTTAGAACATGAAGACTCAACTGGTCAAGGTTAGTTTAATGTCCTGACGTTTGGGGGGGGGGGAGGGTTGTGTATGAGAGTAGGATCTGCTTCTTATAGTTACCCCCACTTTTTGATGATGTTTCACTGTTTTCGACTTAGTCTGACTGGGATCCTGCTATTCAGGACCCCAGTCTATCTGATTTCTCCTCTAAATTGATTGCATGTACTTTAGGTACACTCCAGATTGGATTCTGGGGTACCCTTATAAGTTCCTAGTATATGGTATACTATGTACCCAGGGCATAGGTACCCCAGAGGCCTCCCAGGGGCTACAGCATGTATTATGCCACCCCTGAGAGACACCACAGGTCTGCTACTGCAGCCTGTGTAAGGTGGTGCATGCACCCCTTACTTAGATATAGGTTCACTATATCTATCCTAATCACTGCACATATAAACCTATCAGTCACCCCTATGGCAGGCCTTATCAATCCTGAAGGCAGGGTGCTGGGTTTTATGTGAGAGGGTGCCCATGCATGAGCAGAGCCCCTCTGCAGCCTTCGGAACCTATTCTCCGGGGTTGTTTGTGATGCAGCCAACCATATATACTTAAGTGCATTATAACCTTGCGGTAAATGCTAACTTTAAAATGGCTGCATGGAAACATGTCGTGTTTGGTGTCAAACACCTTGGAATCATACAGAGGGCAAAATATGACAACACCGGTACACCCGGTACCAGCTTCACAGAACCCTGGCATCACAAAATGAAGGCTGCCAGCCACAGACACGAGTCTGCCCTCCTGCTGCTGGACGAAACTCCGGCAGGGGAAGGCTTGACAATAGGATTCCTGTCACAGGGAGGTGTGACCACCTCCCAGACAGGCTTTAGTGTATTGGGGCGGGGTGGGTGCACTCTCAGAGTGCTTTGATGTCTGCACTGGGGGCACATTTGGTGTCCCTGTGCATAGTCCAGCTCAAACCGGTTGCAGGAGCCATTTGCTCCTGCTCTGGAGCGAAACTGGACAAAGGACATGGATGTAGCCACCCCTCTGTCCTGACCCTCCCATAGGTGGGTCCCCAGAGTTTGTCCCACCCCTTCCTTGGGTATAAAGTAGGAACCCCTGGCTACAGGACTTTAGATATTACCTGGACTAAACTCTGCTACAGAAACCAAGTATCCTTCGACGATCTACGCTGTGCTGGACAACTGAAGAATCTCCCTTGGAGTAAAGGAGTTACTCCCTGCTGAGCAGGCACCTAAACGCATCTGACCGGTTTGCATCTACGAAGCTCCCGAAGGACTCCGAAGATTTCTGCAACACAGGAGGTGGGTTCCCGAGGTCTTCGAGGTCGATCTGCGCTCTCAGCAATTCTGAGGCCCGTATCCCTCGTGGGGACTGTGAAACCCGTACCCCTGGGCACCGTGTATATTTGCAGCAGCATATGCTTTTCGGCGATCCCTGAAGCTGTACTTTGGGCTACTTGTAGTCCTGACCCCAAGCAGTAATTCCACCGAAGATTTCCGGCCTACACTCCACGAGTGTTCCGTGGGCTGGTATTTGGTGATTCAGCTCGAGGTCCCTTCGCGATCCCTGGTCCGTTGGCCTGTGGGTCCCTGAGAAGGCAACTTTAACTTTCAGTGGGCTTCCCTGGTTGCTCCAGACGTGCCCTGACTCTCCATCGCTTGGGAGTCCCCAGGACCTTGCTGGTCCTCGCAGAAGCATCTTTCCTCTGACCGCGTGGGTTGCAGTTGCCAAGGCTTGTTGGTGTTCAATCCGGACACTGACCCCTCAGCACTCAACATCCTTCGTGGGACAGCTCGAATCCTGGTCCCCGTGGCTGCAGAGTCAAGCTTCACCTCATCGCACCTGAAGCACCCGACATCGGTGGGCATTCGATTGCTCCGCTCCTGGTCACGTGAAGTGACCCAGACTTTGTCCCCTCTGCTTTCAGGTTCTTCTCATCTCCGATCCAGGCTTGGATCACACCGGACACTTTTCTTCTCCACGGCAGCAGTACTTTCTCGCATCACGCCATTAAAAACGACGAGGGTTTCCGACACCACTTGACCCCTATGCACCCGGCTCCTCTGGGATAGGTAACACGGGTACCTCGGTACTCTCAAGGGTGCTGGCCTTAGAACCTTCTATGTTTAGCTGGGTTTGCTTGAAGTCCTCTCCTAAGTGTCCTTAATCTTTAAATTTCCAACCGCGACTTTCCCATAGAGTTGTACGGAGCTCGCGTCTGTGTTCCCACACTGCACCCGTCCTCCGTGGGTCCCCTGTGTCACTACCTTGGGTGGTTCCTTGGGGTCCCAGCGATTCTACGTGCTCTAGGCACTGTGTCTAGTTAAGTCGTGGTTCTTATACCACTTTTAGTATATGGTTCGGTCTCCCCCTGGAGCCCGCTGTGTATTGTGCTATTTACTGTTGTTCTAATGATTTAATATTGTGTGTCTTGTTCTCTAATCTCATAAAGAGGTTAGTAGAGAGTGTTTAGTAATAAATACATATATTTTATATACACCTGGTGTGGTTCTCCTTTCATTTGGTCATTCAGGAGGTTATATACTGGTAAAACAAGCTGCTTTACATTCCTTCAAGCCTTAGCCTGAAGGCTGCTCTCCATAGCTACCACTAGGATAGCTTTCAATAAAGGTTGTCTTTAACCTAATCATCAATAAGGGTCGTTTGGACTGGTGCAAGGTGCCCACTTTAATTAGTGGACAGCATATACCAGGCCAACTTCTCACACACCTCATAACTTACAACCTCTGATTGGGGTGTGTTGCCACTCACAGAGTGCGGAGAGGGTGTGCGTTGTCCTCTTGCGGGTGGAGTCCCAACATACAAAGACTCTTCAAGAGGGACACACAAGGTTTAGAGATCCGACACGCCTTCTGTCACATGCCATCTAGTGTAAAGAAAAAAATAAAATATGCGGTCTTGAAACAAACTGTTGCACCACATCTGTCTCAGATGTCAAGGGAAATGCTAGAAGCTGTTAGGTTAACTGCTGCCCAGTTCTCGTTTTGAATTTGCTTGCTTTCACTTAGATAGTTATGTATTCTCATTGATAAGATGTATTGTTGTTCTTCAAAAAAAGAAAATAGGGATGTGTCACCTTTTCAAGCTATACCTGTGTTACATGCTTCTTAGAATAAGGCAATAAAAACGCTGTTGTAAACAAGAGAAATACAATTGTACATTAAATTACGAGATGTATGCTTAAGCTGTAAACTAACGCCATGGATAACCCGAAAAATAAATTGAATTGCAAAAAAAAAAAAAAAAAAAACTTACCATGACGTGTGGCAAAGGGAGACCCAAGAAGAAAACTCATCCTATTTAGGGAGTAGCACTTGCTGCAACAGCAAGTTTTACATATCTAGGTGTGAATTTCTCTAGTAATGGAAAATGGGGGACTCATGTAGAAGCAAAAACTTAAATTCATTAGATCTTCGGAAGCTCTTTTTAGGTTTGCATAAAAAATTGGTAATAAGCCCATTAGAGAGCGGTTGACCATATATAGAAGTAAATGTATTCCTAGTGTAATTTATGGTGCCCCATTGTGGGGGCTGACAAATTGAAAATTGTTGCAGACACAGGAAAATCTTTTCCTATGCAGATTATTAGCTGTGCCTGGTTCAACCTCCTCTTAGATCACTCAGAAGGAATTAGTAGTCCCCTATTTAGAGGATGGCTTGCAGACAAGTCCCATCATACTATGGCATAACATATGGAGAAAAGATGGCACTAAATTCACCAAAAGACGATAGCAGACTGTCTTACTTTGGAACGTAGAGCAAGAATACCTTGATTGCCATATGTAAACAGTTTGCTAAAGGAGGTGGATGGGAAATTAGGCATTGATGAGCCAGAGGGAGTATTACAATTTAGTAAGAAAGATTTAAATTCGGTTTTGATGGGGAAAAGGACGCCCGACAGAGAAAAGAGTGTGTGTGTCAAACTGACTGTGTCAACACACCCCTAAGGCCCCATACAATCAAATGCCCAGAGCTACCTCATCGTAGTGCCAAATATTCAACACAGATTTTATTTAACAAAACTGAGAATAGGCACATTGCACTTTTAGTTACTTTCCCAGAGATGGGCTTTTGTTCCCAAAATCTACTCAAATGCCCATGTAATGGCAATAAGACTACATTACATTTTTTAATTTTTTGTAACTTTGATAGGGATCTGAGGAAACAAATACCGTGACCATTGTTTTTAAAAAAGAAAACATAATTTATTATAAAGATGCTTTTAATTTTATCCATAATCTTAATGATGTGAGTTTGTGCTATTGAGTTTCTGTCTATGTTTCCTATGCCATCCAAAGAAGGAAACAACTGCTATTCCTGGACACTTTATGATATGAAAATGAATAGTCCATTAATTATACCTAATCTAATGCTTTTGATGTCTCCTAACTTGAGGACGATTAAGTTGAAGCAAAGCTTGGTATCTGGTGTCCTGTGTCTGTATATTCAACTTTCCACGTTTTGAAATAATTTTTATGGATTTTACATAGAATTTTTATTAAGATCTTTTGCAAATTTTCTGTGTCCACATACATTTTTACTTGATTCGATTTGACTGTCCTCCTCATTGGCATGGTCAAGAATGTAAGCAAGGAAGTGGTAGACTATATAAAGTACGGGTTCAAATGCATGCTTTAAGTCTAGTAAATCGATGGATTCCCAGACTGACAACTCAGAATAATACAAATGTCTGTAACTCTGACAGATTTAATGCAGGGATTATTAAAGAGCTGAATGCAAGATTATATTTCTTTGAAACATTTTTAAGCTATATCAAACACCTTTTTCCTTATCACATTTTTCTGGAGTATGTGTACCCACAATTTAGGGCACTGTCAAAATTTCATTTTAAATTTACAGAAACAGTAAAGTGTTTAACAAAATAAATAAAAGTGTATTAACATTTTAAAATGAAAATGTGTCATCATATGGTTAACATTTACAAACTGCGTTGAAAAATAAAGATAAAAGTCAGAAACATATGCAGAGTACTCACCAGCACATTAATTGCTGTATAGTTCCTGACCAATCATGCACAGAATGAAAATATGTTAATACTTGAAATCCAAAACACACCAATGATCCTATTGTTCACGGTTTATGTTTTAATTACTCCAACCAATGCTGAAAGATGATACCTGGAGAGGGCGGCTATGGAAGAGGGCTCACTAGAGGTTGAGTAAACATTTGCAACCAGATAGTCCTGAACCAAGGAGTGAATGTTTGGATAATAGAAGCGTCCATACCTTCGTAACGTAGCTGAATATAAAGAAGATAGTAGAGGCAGTCCACAGTTCGTTTGCGAATGTTGGGATGCGAATCAGAACACCTGGAAGACAGGCGCCCAATCAAAAGGCCCAGGTTATAGAATGGCATCACAGTCTGTGTAAAAAATTAAATTAAAAAATTAAAAGTTAATACAGTGAAGCAGATGTCTAACATCTTTGCATTATTCATAAGGCAGGAGTATGCATGCACAATGTAGTATTCATATTAAACTGTGGAACGTTATGACTTCAAGCTGTAGCAAAGCTCAAGTGAGCAGCCTATGTTTAGCACAGCTACATATGAACAGTTTGTAATGATCATTCCTTAACTTCTCTCATTTCTGAATGTAGTAAATGCAATGGAGATGGAATTATATATCGGTAATTTAGGCAGCAGACGAGCAGCTGCATTTTGAAGTGATCGCAGCTTCAGTTGTAGTCGTTTCTGGATCCCCAAATAGAGTGCGTTGCAATAGTCTATCCTAGGTAGTACTAATGCTAGATGACCATCTTTTGCATTTCCAGGGGAATGTATGGAAACACTTCCCTTAGCACTTTAAGGAGATGGAAGCAGTTGGATGTGACCTGGTTGATATGATCGGAGAAGCAAGGCTGTCCGTCAAACAACACCCCCAGATCAGATTTGTAACTTTCTGAACCAGACAAGGAAGAGGGCCAATGTTGAAGGGCCACCAAGACGTATCCCAGAACTAAGTATCAGAGCCGAATAGGATAGCATCCGTCTTTTCAGAGTTTAACTTAGGCAGTTTTCTTGCATCCATATAATTTTAGCCATGCAGTTTCTACATTTACTGGCTACTAATCAACATCTGATGAAATAGACACCACTACTTGTGTGTCGTCTGCATAGGCCACAGAAACAAAGCAGTAAGACTTCATGTAGAAAAGTGCCTCTTTTGGACATTGTTAGCCCCCACTTTTTGCCTGGAAAAAGATGTAATTTCGACCGGAAGTGCACTGGGTCCCTGCCAACTAGGTCCCCTGTGCCAGAAGCTCTTTCCCTAAACTGTACTTTTTGTTCACCAATTGGCACAGCTTCAGTAACCCTTGTAAGTCCCTAGTAAAGGGTACACCTGATACCTAGGGCACTGGCACTGAAGAGGGACCCCCAAGGTTAGCAGCAAGAATAGTGCCACCCAAGGGTCCCCTCACCAAGGCCATGCACGCTGCCATGCAGACAGCGTGCCTTGGTGCAGACAAAATCGAAGAGTCAACATGGCACACATCCCTGTGTGCTATGCCCACAGACACTCCATGGGATATAGGCAAGACACCACTATGGCAGGCCTTACAGCCCTAAAGGGATTAAAGGCAGGGTGCACTATATATCCCGTGAGGTCCTCAATACATTCTGAGAGGGATCAAGAATGTAATGGGCATCTAGGAATGACTCAAGGCACAAGTTACTAACTTGTGTAACGATATATCTGTAAGAGACAGTAGTTAATGACAGATTCCTTACCTTAGAATATCCCCAGGCGTCAGGCTGGATCCGGAAAATTTTTGCGTAGCAGTACCCTTGCGCGTCGGTAGGCGGCGTCGTGCGGCTCCGCGTCCGTCGTCGTGATCGCCGGGATGACGTCGCGGGCAGTACATAGACGCCGCCCCTGCGCGCTTACGTCAGTTCTGTACACGACTTTCCGCGCCAGGAACGCAGAGCCATGCAAGAAGCTGACATAGGTGTCTGAAAAATACTAGGGCCCTGAAAGGGATGTCCTTAACCCTAGAAATCAGTTCGCAGAACGGGGAGCATGGGTGGGGCGGTAAGGAATCTGTCACTAACTACTGTCTCTTACAGATATATCGTTACACAAGTTAGTAACTTGTGCATCTGAAAGAGACACGTTAGTGACAGATTCCTTACCTTAGAATAGATACCCCAGCAATACCAACCCCGGTGGTGGGTCTGCGAACAAAGATCAGACAAGGAAGTCCCGGAGGACAGAACGGCCAAAGAAGCCGTCCCTCCGGACCGGACTGTCAAGGCAGTAATGCTTTGTAAATGTGTGCAGCGAGGCCCACGTAGCTGCCTGACACATATCCTGCAGCGGAACACCGCGGCCTAAAGCCGTGGTAGCAGCCGTTGCCCTGGTGGAATGGGCACGCAGCCCAACAGGAGGCTCCTTCTTAGCCAAAGAATAGAAGGCTTTGATACACAAGGTTACCCAGCGGAGATGGTTCTCTTGTGCACCGCCCGACCTTTTTTGGCGCCCACGTAGCCAACAAAGAGCTGGTCATCCACCCGGAAGTGTTGTGTGCGGTTGATATAAAAGGAAAGCGCACGTTTTGGGTCCAGACGGTGGAGCCTCTCTTCCTCTCTGGAAGGATGCGGAAAGAAGGTGGGCAAAGTGATGGTCTGCCCAATGTGGAAGGCAGTAACCACCTTTGGCAAGAAGGACGGACGCGTCCTAAGAACAACCTTGTCTGGATGGACAGACAGAAAGGGAGGTTTGCATGATAGAGCCTGGAGATCACTCACCCGCCGAGCGGAGGTGATGGCCACCAGAAAGGCTGTCTTCAGAGTCAGAAGACGAAGAGGACAGTTATGTAGAGGCTCAAAGGGAGCGCACATAAGAAAGGTAAGAACCAAGTTCAAGTCCCACTGAGGCATCACAAACGGAACAGGAGGGAAGAGGTGTGTAATGCCTTTTAGAAACCTGTTAACAACAGGGGACTTGAAAAGGGAGGGCTGATCAGGAAGCCTGAGGAAGGCCGAGATGGCACAAAGATAGCCCTTGATGGTACCCAGGGCAGAACCCTGTTGGGCCAGGGAAAGAAGGAACAGAAGAACCTCAGAAAGAGGGGCAGAAAGGGGATTCACAGCCTTTGCTGTGCACCATGCCACAAACTTGTTCCACCTGCAGGCGTATACCACCTTAGTGGAGGGACGCCTGGCTGCCAGAATCACATCACAAACTTCGGGAGGCAAGTCGAAAGGAATCAACTGCCGCCGCTCAATCTCCACCAAGCAGGTGGAGGCTGGACAGGTTCGGGTGGAGGACCGCCCCTGCTGCTGCGACAGAAGATCCTCCCGAAGAGGCAGACGGATCGGGGGATCAACGCTCATACTGAGTAGCTCGGGATACCAAACTCTTCGAGCCCAGTCCGGAGCCACAAGGATGACTTGGGCCCGGTCGCGCCGAATCTTCTTCAACACTCTGGGTAGAAGTGGTATAGGCGGAAAAGCGTACAACAGACCGCAACTCCACTCGCGACGAAAAGCGTCGCCGAGCGAGTGCTGCCTTGGAAATTCCAACGCGCAGAACTGATGACATTGCGCGTTCTCTTCGGTGGCGAATAGATCTAACCAAGGCTCTCCCCACTGTAGAAAGAGTCCTTGCGCCACTTCCGAGTGAAGACGCCATTCGTGATCCATCATGCACCTCTGGCTGAGTTCGTCCGCCCTGGCGTTCAGGGAACCTGCCAGGTGTTGAACCATCAGGAAAATGCCCTGATGTTCCAGCCATGTCCAGAGGCGCAGAGCCTCCCGACATAGGGTCCACGACCCCACCCCGCCTTGCTTGTTGCAGTACCACATGGCGGTGGTGTTGTCTGTGAACACCTGCACTACTTTCCCTTTGACAGAGGGAAGGAATGCCTTGAGTGCAAGTCGGATCGCCCGGAGCTCCAGAAGGTTGATATGGAGCCGGGACTCCGCCGGAGACCAGAGGCCTCTGATCTCCGCCTCTCCCATGTGACCGCCCCATCCCAGAAGGGACGCGTCCGTCACAACTGTGTACTCTGGCTGGGGAAGGGAGAGGGATCTGCCCATGACCCATTGCCGGTTCGAGAGCCACCACTGCAACTGTCTTGCAGTCCCCTCCGAGATCTGAACGTGATCGGACAGATTGCCCTGGTGCTGCGCCCACTGGAACTTCAGGTCCCACTGCAGAGCCCGCATATGCCATCTGGCATGATTGACCAGCAGGATGCAGGAGGCCATGAGGCCCAGCAGCCTCAGGGTCATCCGTACCGAAACCCAGGATAAAGGCTGAAAGATCGGAATCATAGCCTGAATATCCCGGACTCGCCGTTCGGGAGGATAGGCCCGAAACTGCGTCGTGTCCAGAACTGCTCCAATGAAAAGGAGCTGTGGAGAAGGAATCAGATGCGACTTCGGCACATTGATGGAGAACCCCAGCGAGTGCAGGAGTTCGGCCGTAGTCTGGAGGTGGGAGACGACTGCCTGGGACGAGCCTGCCTTCAGCAGCCAGTCGTCGAGGTAGGGGAAGACTGGAACCCCTGCCCGGCGCAGATGAGCTGCGACCACCGCCATCACTTTCGTGAACACCCGAGGGGCACTTGTAAGGCCAAAGGGGAGCACTGTGAACTGAAAATGCTCGAGGCCTACCGTGAACCGAAGGTAACGTCGGTGGGCCGGCAGGACGGGGATGTGAAAATAAGCGTCCTGCAAGTCCAACGCTACCAACCAGTCTCCAGGGTCGAGGGCAGTCAAGACCTGAGCTAGGGTGAGCATCTTGAACTTCTCCTTCCGGAGGAAGCGATTGACGTTCCGGAGGTCCAAGATAGGACGCATGTCCTCCTTGTCCTTTTTGGGCACCAGAAAGTAGTGGGAGTAGCAACCACGTCCTACTTCTGGGGTCGGAACATGCTCGATGGCCCTCTTGGCCAAGAGGGCCGTGACTTCCTTCTGCAGAAGCACCAAGTGATCCCCTGACATGCGGTGGAATTGAGGTGGCATGGCTGGGGGGGTGGTCTCGAAGGGGAGGGAGTAGCCCCTTCGGACAATGTCCAAGACCCACCTGTCCGAGGTGATGGCACGCCAGTGGTGAAGGTGATGGCGGACCCTGCCCCCTACTGGCTTGCTGTGCACCTGAAAGGAGGGACTAGGAGGGCTTGGAGGCCGCGGACGGGGCGGAGGTGGTGGCCTGACCCGCACGCTGGTTGCCCGAACCGCCACGGCGGTAGCCACGTCCCCGGCCATGCGAAGACGCTTGCTGCGCGGGCCGGTGGCTGGGCTGCGGACGTGACTGGGCGCCCCTTCCGTGGCCACGAAAGGGGCGAAAAGCAGAGGTTAGCGGAGGCGCACAACAGAAAGGCCCAGGGACTTGGCAGTAGCCCGTGAGTCGTTAAAACGCTCCAGCGCATGGTCTGCTTTGGAACCAAAAAGACCGACTCCATCAAAGGGCATGTCCATGAGTGTATTCTGGACATCACCCGAGAAACCAGTTGTTCTCAGCCAGGCGTGGCGACGCAGCGCCACCGTCGTTGCAAGCGATCTGCCCAGCGAGTCGGCGGTATCAAGGCCACAACGTATGGTGTATTTAGCCGCATCTCTACCTTCCGCAATGATGCGGGTAAGCAGTGTCTGGACCTCCTCAGAACACTGTGGCAAAACAGTCGCCACCGAATCCCACAGGGAGTTGGTATATCGGCCCAAAAGGCAAGCGGTGTTGATGGACCGCAAGCCAGCACTGGAGGAAGAAAAAGCCTTCTTCCCAAATTGGTCCAGGCGTTTGGATTCCCTATCCGGAGGGGCGGTAGGGAAGGCGGTTTGGGAGGCAGAGGCTTGGACAACCAAGCTCTCGGGGTGGGATGTTGAGAGAGGAACAAGGGGTCGCCCGGAGCAGGGCGATGGCGTCGGGCCACGTTCCTATCCACAGGAGCCCCTGTGGTGGGCTTGGACCAGGTGCCCAAAAGAACGTCAGATAGTGCATCATTAAACGGCAGCACAGTCTCCGAAGAGGAAGCTGCCGGCTGAAGCACTTCGGTCAGGAGATTAGTCCTGACAGCCACAGTAGGCAATTGGAGGTGCAAGGCTCCAGCTGCTCTACGCAACACTGTTGCGAAATTTGCTCCCTCCTCCGTAGCCACGGGAGGAGACAGCATGCCAATGTCAGGGGAAGTGTCTAGACCACTGGCATCCCCAAGTTCCTCTGCCCAGTCCTGATCATACTCACACTGCTGTGTGAGAGGGTCTTCCAACCCCTCCCAGCTCTCCTGGTCCTCCTCTGGTTCAAAATATGGAGGAGGAGGGACATCTGGGACCCAAGGTCTCATCGGCGCCGGAGCCGGCGTCGAGCGGCGCCGGAGCCGGCGTCGAGCGACGTCGGTCCGGCTCCATGTCCGGAACTGGAGAGAACCGGGGAACGACGCCGCCCGGAGCCCCGGGTGGCGTCGGGAACGGCACCGGGGAGATCGGCGCCGGCGGAGGCGTGGTTAGGTCAACCGGTGTCGATCGGGGTTGCGGTACCACCGGAGCCGGGATCGGGGCCGGGATCAAGGCTGGCGGGACAGGCGACGCCGGGACCGGAGTCGTCGGCGACGCCGGAGCAACCCCATCAGGGCCCGCGGGGCCCGAAGGCGCACCGGAGGGACCTTGAGGCCCGAAGAGGCGGGCCATGGCCGACAGAATTCCTGTATCTCGGCCGGAGTCGCCCCCGAACCCGGGAAGGACGGGTAATGCGGGGCGGCACCACAGGCACATCCGGAGCCGCGGGGGTGGGGACGGTGCCGACAGGGGCCTCAGCCGATTCGCGAGACCGGCGAGGCGAAGTCTTAGAGCGATGGTGCTTCTTAGACTTCTTGTGCTTCGACTTACCCGAGGAGCGCGAAGACTTGGACTCCGACGACCGGCGGGGGCTCCGCGACCGGCCCCTCGACCTCTCACGGGATTGGGGCTTGGTGCGGCGCGGAGCCGACTGCCGGACCTCCAGGAGCTTTCGAGACCGCTCTCGCAAAGCCTTCGGGTGAAGTTTCCGGCAGTCAGGGCACGACTTCGTGTCGTGGTCTCGGCCGAGACAGTAGAGACACTCTAAATGTGGGTCTGTGATCGACATCATTCGACCACAGGCACCGCATGGCTTGAAGCCGGGCATCCCTACCGACACCTAGGAGTCGAGAAGACTCGAAAAGAAACAGTGAAAAAATTCACCAAAAATGTAGTCAAAAATTGACTAGGGCACTGCTCTTCCCGGATCTGCGCTTACTGGTGCGGAAAAAGAAGAACTGACGTCAGCGCGCAGGGGCGGCGCCTAAGTACTGCCCGCGACGTCATCCCGGCGATCATGACGCCGACGACGGACGCGGAGCCGCACGACGCCGCCTACCGACGCGCAAGGGTACTGCTACGCAAAAACTTTCCGGATCCAGCCTGACGCCTGGGGATATTCTAAGGTAAGGAATCTGTCACTAACGTGTCTCTTTCAGATGTCTTAATTAAGCACTGTCTCCAGAATTCTAGTAGAAAGGGCAGTCTAGAGATTAGACAATAGTTTTCAGTTTCCCATGGGTCCAAAGAAGGTTTTTTCAGTAACATGCAAATTGACGCACTCTTCCATTCTGCTGGAATTGACCTACCGACAAAACCCTATTGAGAAGTATGGTGAGATGTCTAGTGTTGTAAAGTAGGATCTACTTTCATGGTTACCCCCACTTTCTGCTGGTGTCAGTATGTTTTTTGACTAGTATGACTGGGATCCTGCTAATCAGGACCCCAGTCACTGTACTTCCTCCCTAAATTGACCATGGTAAGTACTGTTTACATCCACAATTGGCTGCTGGTGTACCCTTGTAAGTCCCTAGTATATGGTACTAAGGTACCCAGGGCATAGGTACACAAGGGCTCTCACAAGGGCTGCAGCATGTATTGTGCCACCCATGAGAGACCACTCAAACTGTGACTACAGGCCTTCCATTGCAGCCTGTGTCAGTTGGTGCTAGCACCCATCACCGATATAAGTTTTCTTATATCTGAGGTCACTGCACTTAAAACCTAGAAGTCACCCCTAAGATAGGACTTTCAGTCCTGAGGGCAGGGTGCTTGGTTATAAGTGTGAGGGTGTCCCTGCATGAGCAAGACACCCCTAACCAAAGAGTGGATTCCCTAGGCTTTGTAAATGTGGTCAGCCATTTTAATACATATAGTGGCCATCAGTCATTATGAGATGTCTAACTATATAGTGGCTGCACCGAACCCGGTCATGTTTGGTATCAAACATGTTGGAATCATACCCCAACACCGATTCCAGTGTTGGAAGTATGATTCCATGTACTAGGGGCTCCGTTGGGGTACCCCCCTGTACTCCTGGTTACAGCCTTTCAGGGTCTGACAGCAAGCTAGTGCTGCTACCAACCCCAGACACGATTCAGCCCTCCTGCTGCTGAGCCAAGCTTGAGCAGGGGAAGGTAGAACAATAGGTTCCCTGTCACAGGGAGGTGTGACCAACTCTCAGACAGGACTTAGTGTATTGGCCTGGGGTGGGGGCGCTTGCCAGCGCCACCAGACTGCATTGAAAGGCACATCTGGTGCCCTCCTTGCATACTCCAGTTGAAGCCAGTTCTGGGAGCCCTTGGCACCTTCTCTGTTACGTACCTGGACAAGGGACATGGGAGTATCCTCCCCTCTGTCCAGCCCCTCCTCTGGGAGGGACCCCCCCCCCGAGTCATTCCAACCCTTTCCCTAGGGTATTTAAGGGCTTACCTGTGGGCGGGTCCTCAGACTCGTTGTGGGACAAGACTCGAGCCTGAAACAACGCCACTCTATGACCGTCTGGACATTTTGACTTCGCCTGGAACTGAGACTGCACCAAGGAAGGCTCCTGCTGCTCCTGGTCTCGCTGTTCTGCAAGTCTTCTTTGTCGTTATGTTAAAAAATTCTTATAAAGCGCACGTACCCAGATGGGTTTCATGGCGTCTGTGTCTGTGCTACTTCCAGGATCTTCACCAGACCTGTGGGCATCAAGGACACCCAAAGTAATCTCCCTTGGAGTGAAGGAGTCACTCCCTTGCATCTGCAGGCACCGCAATGAAGCTGGCGGGTCTGCTGCTCCAGACGTCCCACGGACTTCGAAAGGTTCAGCAACACAGGTGGTGGTTCTACAACTCCCTCGAGGCCGGACCTGTCCTCTCTGCAATTTTGAGGACAGTATCCCTCGTCGGAACCGCTGGACCAAATCTATGTGTACTGCGTTGACTTGCCGCTGCCAAGGCTTGTTGGCTCTGCATTCCAGAGATCTTCAGGCTACAAGAAGCTCCAGCTTCCAGCATCTCTACTTGCCAAGTACTGCGTCTTCACTGCATCCTCTGCACCATGGGCCTTCCTTCTTGGTCAGCTGCTCGAGGTCCTCTTGCGACTCCTGTGCCTTTGGCCTGTGGGTCCGCTTGAGGGTCTTCTCCTGCTTCATTGGGCTTCCCTGTTTGCTCGGGGCCTGCTCTGACTCTCCTGCATGTGGTGAGTCCCTTGGACCTTGCTGGTCCCGACATTGCTCCTTCTTCGCTTCCCACACCTGTTGCAGCTGTCAAGGCATGTTGGTGCTCCCGCCAGACACCGACCCCCTGGTTCTCGACTTCCGATGTGGGACAGCTCGTGCACGGTTCCTGGTCTAGCTTAGCATCGTCTGGTCCTCACAGCTACAGCGACAAGGTCACCATCAACTCTTCTTAACAGTCTTTCATCGGTGGGCATTGCTCTTCCATGCCTCCTGGTCATCTCCGAGTGGCATCTACACTGTCCCCACTGCTTACAGGTCCTTCACTTCCAGAATCCACCCATGGATTCCACCGGACTTTTGCACAGTCTTTTCCAGCGGCATCTTTACTGAAGTCCTCTATTGTTGTCTAGGGTGATTTATGACATCACTTCGCACCCGGCTTCCCTGGTGTAGGTATCCTGGTTCCTGGGGTATCCCCGGGTGGGGTGACTCTCCAACCTTCTGTCTTCCACAGGTTTTCTTCAGGGTCCACTGGGAATGGTCCTTCTTCAAAACTCCAACTGCGACTTCCTTGTCGACTTCTACTAGACACAGCTGTGTTTCCACTCTGCACACAGCCTCCGTGGAGCTCCTCTGAGTCTACTGGTCCAAGTCCCGACTTCGGTCGCAGTTCGCATTATACTTTCTTAGTATATGGTTTGGTCTCCCCCTGGAGACTACTGTATTTTGTGCTTACTTACCTATAACTCAGCCTCCTATACCTAGCAACTGCATTAGAAACCATATGTAATACAAAAGGTGGACAAGGGTCCAGCGGTAAGCCTGACTTCGTAGTCTCAAGAAGTCTAATGGTTCTATCCTCAGTTAAAGGAGTAAAGCAGCAAAGCTCACTCCGAATGACTCCAACTTCATCCCGTGATTCCTGAGATGGTTACGGGAGGGATGGAATAATATTCGGGTTATTCATCTTACAATTCAAGGAAAATTCCTTGTAGACACTATTGACCTTTGCCTGAAAAAACTCAGACCGCTTATTGCAAAATACATGTGTAGGAATGAAGAGTTGAGTATTATTGCAATTAGAAAGAGTAGTTACTGTTTTAGAAAGTTATTTTGTCGAATCTTTAGCTGTGCACATTTTTTTCCTGAAATATCTAGACTTCTCCAGATTAATCAGCTTTTTGTACTCTTCAATTACTCGTTTATATTTAGTTTTTTCCGCTCATCACAATAGGCTATTCTCCAACTCCGTTCTTGAGCACTACATTTTTGTTTAAGTTTTTTTTAGTTCCAGCGTGTGCCAGGGAGCAGAGGGGTTTTTCCTAAAACTTTTTAGGGTTTTTTCAGGCGCTGCGTTGTCTAACCAATTGGTGAAGCTGGCTGTGTCCTCATCAATATTGCTATTTAAGGCCATGCAATTATTATTCATCAGCTTTTCGAGCTCCAAGCTATCTATTTTCCACCTAGAGTGGGTCTTAATGGCTTTGGAAGAGGTATGGTATCCACAATTCCTATCCTGAACTGTATGATTAAAACATACTGCCTTAAGTTCCATTCAGATTAAAGGAATAACTTTATTGAAACTAAGCACAGGGTGATTTGTAGAAATGCCATCCAACATTATGGGTGGCAATATGAGTCGGTTGAAAAACTATTTGATGCAAATCAGAGCTACAAAGACAGCCTTTTAAATGTTCTGTGTCTGAATTCTCACTAAGCGCAAAACAAAAATTAAAAACCTCCTAAAAGAGTGAAGTTTGAAAATTTAAAGCTGGACTCCATGAAGGTCCGAACAGATGATACAAAGCTAACTTTGGGGCCAGGTGGTCGATAGAGTAAAGAACCATTAGAAACTGTAGCATTATTAAATTTAAAGGTCAACAACAAGGCTTCACTATCCAAGTGTGGAGCAGAACTAAATACTGCCTTAAAGTGATATTGATAGACCACCTCCCCACCGTTTACCTTGCCTGTCTACTCTATACACATGGTACCCATCTGGGATGGCAGATCTCAAATCAGGATCTGACAAGGAGTTCAAGTTTGTGTAAGGAATACTAAATCAGGGTGAAAGGACCCATGAAATCCACAAATTCATGCTTATTCTTTACTAGGGAGCTCACATTTAATAGCAGACAGCTGAGGAATTCTGTTGAGCACCCCGATACTTGAGAGCTACTTATGGGGTTAATTGAAGCTTCGCCGTTATTGCCAGCAGTAGGCTGAAGATTGAAAACATAGCTGCAATGCTGGCATTTACATACATCAGAAACAGCGTTACACTTAAAAACTTAAAATCCAGTTTGCTCACCTCTACGTCCGATGTGCAGTAACTCCTCCCTTGCATAGATCAGCAAGCAGGCAGGCAGGGGTTTTGGCCCTTGGCGCTGTCCGGCTGTGGATGGGCGCAGACAGGCATAGGGGGTGTAGCCGTGGGTGTGGCCAGCCTCCGCATATACAAGCACGCCTCGGAGGAAGCTGAACGAGGGGGCAACAAAGGCACAGCAGAGGGGTCCAGCATCCCCTCTCTCACAGTAACAGTAAAGCAAAGTTACTTCTTTAGTGTATGGGTTTGGCGAACGTTTGGCGAATTTTGGGACTATTATCAGCATGACCAGATACGTTTTTTCGCAAGTCCTGAATGGTGCACTCATCGACTTCAGCATCCATGGAGAATATTATTTAAGTAGTAGCATTCAACTGGGAAATACCATCACAGTGCAGAAGCAAAGTAAGCCTCGGATGCCAGCAGCCTTACGCAAGAAGTGTGGGAGAGCCAAAATACACAGCGCGAGTCCTAGGGAGACTACATAATGCAACTCTAAATTTTGAGATCCCGAGCAGATACACTTGATGCCCGATATCCATACACTAGATCTCCAAGTCTCCCTTAGGGATCCATGGTGAGGTGGCATCTATAGGAAAGTACTCCTTTTGGCATGGTAACCCCCTACCTTTTGTCTGCATCTTTGACTGAATGTGCACTGGGTTCCTGCTAACCAGGTTCCCAGTGCCTGTGTTCTGTCCCAAAACTGTACCTTTGTTTCCACAATTGGCACACCACTGGTTCACATATAAGACCCTTGTAAAAGGTACCATAGGTACCTAGGGCAGTGTGACCAGAGAGAGTCTCCAAGGGCTGCAGCATGTATTGTGCCACCCTAAGAGACCCCTCACCAAACACATGCATACTGCCCCTGCAGCCTGCGTGTTTTGGTGCAGATAAAAGTGAAGAGTCGACCTGGCACACATCCCTGTGTGCCAGGCCTACAGGCACTGCAAGAGGCATTGATAAGCTACCCCTACGGCAGACCTTACAGCCCTAAGACAGGGTGCACTATACCTCAAGTGAGGACATAACTGCTTGAGCAGATATGCACCTATAGTGTCGAAGTCCATTCTTAGACAGTATAAGTGCACGGTGAAGCTATACGAAGTACATAGGCTAGGAGCTTGTCACTACAAGTTCCACAGCTCCATGACAGCTTCATGAAATTACAAGATTTTGGGACCAAACATCTCAGATTAATGAGCCCAAACTGATGCCAGTGCTAGATTCATTCATAAATGCACTCAGAGGGCACCTCAGAGGTGTGCTCCCTGAAATCCTACCAACCCACTAGTGTGTGCCTGACTGGTCTACACCAGCCTGCCATCTCTAGATATGTTTGACACCCTGAGGGGGGAGCCTTTTGCTCTCATGGATCAGAAACAAAGCCTGCTCTTGGTGGAGGTGCTTCACACCTACCCCCAAGCAGGAACAGCATAGAATGGCGGCACCACCGGTTCAGAAAAAAATTCCCCAGCGATTCTGAGCAAGAGTCCCTTGTGGGTTGACCCCTATCGGATTCCACATCGATGCCTGCAGCCTCTGCATGACGACCCCCTCCCCCAACCGCGACCGCACTGGTAAGCTGACTTCCAACGCCAAAAGACGCCCCTGCACCTGGACACCCCTGCTCCTGGAGCCCTTGGGCCTTGGGGAGAACAACAGAGGGTGTCCCGATGCTCCAGCACATCCCAACTTACCTGTGCAGCTGTAGGTTTCCATTGATCGGCCTCCTGGCCTAAGCCTGCAGCCTTTTTCCAAGTTCGAGATTCCCCATTAGTTTGCATTGGGCCATCGACGCTGTGTTGGCACTCTGCACCCAGCCCCGCCCCCCAGTGCCGCTGGAGGAGTAAGTTTGGTGCTGTCTTGTGGCCCCCCTGTGCTTATCGTAACCCCCAGAAACTGGGTTCCAAAACTGTGCAACTCACGTGCAAGTAGTACCTCTTTGATTGCCCCCTTTCTCCATTGGATAACACTGGCAGCAGGTCCAGAGTTTTACCTCTGCACCCAGCAGCCCCAGTGCTGCTGGTGGTGCAGTTTTGTCACCAGCCTGAACCTTATCTGGTGCTGATCCTTTATCCAGAAACTCAATATTGTAGATCGTTTACTTACCTGCATAGTGCCGATTGTGTTTCCTCCCATAGGATAACATTGTATTGATTGAAAAATGCATTGTGTACCCTTTTTTATTGAAAAACTGTGAAATTGCAAAACATATTTTACTGCAACAAAGTATCTTTGGTTCTAAGAAATAAAAATACAGGAAGTAATATTTTTACAATCCACTGGTCTTGGATTTAGTAATTGAGTGTGTGTAATCATTTCTTGCCTGAGTGTGTACAACAAATGCTTAGCACTGCCCTCTGATAACTAACTGCTCACCCACACTACCACAAAAGAGAGTATTATTGTTAGACCCGTCAGCCCTAGGGTGGTCTTGCCCTGTTTTTTTTTCCTTTTGCGCCTCATTTTTGCCACCGTATTTTTACTGGACCTAGGTTTCCGGGCGCCTTACCACTGCTAACCAGTGCTGAGGTGCAGGTGCTCTCTCACTCAAGATGGCTGCCACAGGCCCCTGCTACTGCAGAGGGGCCTTGCACACATACACACTAGTAGCCAGGGTCAGGCTGGGACATAGGGATACAGTATCCATTCCGTCCCCGCCTCTGGGCCACATAGCCAGACATGTAGAAGGTTCCAGAACCTTCCGGGCTGTGGGAGGAGTTATGTTTTGCCGCCTTTAGGAGGGTCACCTGACCTAGGGGTATAAGAGGCTTGGAGGGAAATCTTTTAGTCAGTTGGGGCACCACTGATCCTGGGAGAACCTCTGCCGGAGTACAGGCTTTAGGGCCTAGGGGGGAGGCCTACACTACTGCTGCTGACAAGGCTTAGGCCCTGCTGTAGTAAGGTAGCTGAGGAACGCCCACCACCCACTGACCTTGCCCAGCGTGAGGGGACCCAGGGAACCACCTTCAGCGTGCTGGGAAGTAACATCAAGCGCTCCCAGAACCACCAACTCACCCCCCTCATAAGAAGAAACTTCTGACAAGAAACTTTTGACAAGAAACTCATAATAAGAAACTTCTGACAAGAAACTCCTGACAAGAAACTCCTAAGAAGCAACCAATCTGGAACAGCCGCAAGAAACCTTAATTTGGGGAGGCCTGACCGTCCAGCAAGGCCTGAAACCTGAACTGCCAAACTGGGGATCACCAGGTAAAGCGCCGTGCCCTGAAGCGCTAGACCTTCACCCCCTATCAACTCTTGCCTGCTGCTGGGCTGCCCCCAAGAACCTTTCCAGTCAGCCCTGCCCACAGGCTGCTGGTGCGCCCCGCGCTATGTCTCCAAGAGGGAGAAACTGCCCCCCCTCAGGTCACTGACCTCGTGAGTGACTCACCGCCGCGGCCGCCGCCGCGTGAGGAGAAGTGCTGCGGTGAGGGAAGCCCTCCTCGAGGCCGTGTGGTGAGGTGCGCCGTCCGCGCCCTCACCGAAGGAAGTGCTGTGGTGAGGGAGGCCCCTCGAGTGAGTGTGGTGCGGTGCGCCGTCCGCGCCCTCACCGAAGCCTAAAAATTGCCCCCAGAGATCACCGCCGGGCCCCACCGCCGAAGTCGCGGCCGAAGGAATCACCGCCGCAGCCCAAGGGGGCCGCGTGAAGAAGCCGCGGCCTAGCGCGACCCGCAAGGCCTCCAGGCCCCGCCGACGCCGTTGCTGGGCAGCCGGGGACGCCGGCCGCGCCCCCGGGAAGGCCGCGCAGCGATTCGGCGCCGGCTCCCGCCACGCCCCCAGCGCCGACGGAGGCTGAGGAAGAGCTCCGGACGTGCAGAGGGAGACGGGGAGCCAGCCGGAGAGGACTGCCGGCTCCCGCTCCCCTTCCCGAAATCCCGCAAATCCCGCATCCACTTACCTGATCCCGGGGGCCGGAGGAGGGTGATACCGGCCCCCGCAACGACCCGCAATTCCGGCCAGAAGGCCGAGGCACCCCGACCGGGCCCCGCCCTTCAGAACACGGGCCGGCCCGGGAGATCGCCAGTCGCAAGGAAGCGCGACCAACGACCGACACATCAGGTAAGCCCAGGAGGCCCCTAGGGCCCGCAGAGACGCCACTGGGGGCCGGGGACCACCATTAACCCTTGCATTAAACCTGTGTAACTTTCCCCATGAGGCGAGGCCCCGGAGAGGAGTGGGCCTGGCCTGAAATTAACCCCTGAGGGACACAGAAGCCCCAGAATACAGGACATGTTGAGGGGTTCCCCACATTGTTTATTAAGTTAATGATGATGCCTACTGTAATTACTGCGTAGGCCTATGCTTATAACTGCAAAGTCTTTACCTAAGGGGGAAAGTGATTAAGTGAATTGAGCTGAAGTGTACACCGCCAAGAGTTGAAGTGTTTTATGTTACAGGTGTATTGGAGTTGCGACGCCCACTGTACTGAATGTGGGTGCGCCTAGATTAATGCAGGCCCTGTTTGAAACGTAACGTGAAAAGCCTTCTTTTAAGTAATTGAATATGCTTGAAGTGAACTGCATGTTTAGGCCCATGTTTTATTAATGCACCTTGTGATCATTATTGGTGCTACGTTTAGGAGATGATTCCTGCGGCCTTTTAGTGGCCTACAATGTTGATGAGCTATGATGCTTTAATAAGAATGTGCACCAGTTGAGTAATGCAATGATTTTAAATGTAGATCTGAATTAATCTGCCTCATCTGATGCTACCTTGATTTATATAAAAGATCTTGATTTTAAATACACAAGCCTGGTGTGGTGTCCTGTTATTGCGTCCGCATTCCTGAGTCAAAGTAAGAGTGTGCTGCACAACTGCCTTACACATTGCCTTCGCGTGCTTTCCCGCCTCGCGCCATGCTACCGTGACGGACTCGGTAACCCCGTTTCCAACATTGGTGTTCAGCGGTGGGATAAGGACTGGTGTTTGTGCAGCACCCTACGGTGACTCAGTGTGCGCCGCAATTGGACACCTATTGTAATACAAGTGCTAGGAATTCTTTTATGATTGCCGATTGTGTACATTCCTGCGTTAGACCTGCGACCTACAGTCTAGAACCCTTTCCCTAAATTGTCTGGGGCCCCACCTAGGAGGATGGAGTTTGAGTTGGCCAACCTAGAAAGGTATACGGTGATACAGCTCAAGGAGTTCTGCCTAGAGAGGGGGGTGGCCGTCAAGCGAGGCGCCAGAAAGCTTTGAGGGCATGGGTAATGGCCCACCCGGAGGGAAGAGGGGACGAGGAGCAGCGGGAGGCAGACAACCCAGGAGAACTGGACCTACTGCACATTGATGTTAGCGAGAATGTGTTGCCAGGAAGACGTTCCAGGGCAGGCAGTAGTGCGTCAGGGGGGAGTTTGTCGGCAGAGGAATTTGAGGACAGGAGGGAGGATAGGCGATTAACATTAGAACTTGCTAGGATGGAAAGAGAAGGAGAACAGGCAAGGCTAGCCATGGAGGAAAGGAAGCTTGCGCATGAGCTTAGCCTGAAGGAACTAGAGCTCCGAGCCTTGCAGATGGAGATGCAGGGCAAAGTGAATGGTGGCAGCGTACCTGCTGGGGTTCCACAGGAGCCCAAATTTTATCTACCAAGAGAGGTGATAGCCAGTTTTAGTGTAGGAGATGACATCGATAAGTGGTTGGCGGCGTACGAGGTGGCTTTGGTGGCCCATAGAGTTCCTGAGAGCTACTGGGGGGGGAGGTCTTTACAGGTACATACCTCCACCAGTAAGGGACACACTTTTAACCTTGGATAAGGGGGATCAGACCAACTACCCTATCATGAAGGAGACCCTGCTCAAGAAGTTTGGCCTCACCCCAGAGAAGTACCGCCAAAAGTTCCGCAACAGCCACAAGCTTCACACACAAAACTGGGTGGATTTTTTTTGATTATGCCCGGAAGGCATTGGAGGGTTGGGTGCGTGGCAGCAACGTTGATAATTACAAAGGGCTGTACGACCTGTTCTTGAGAGAGCACCTCCTAGAGAAATGTTTTCCGGAGCTGCGCCAGTACTTGGTGGACCGCAAGCTAACCAATCCTAGGGAGCTTGCAGAGGAGGCAGACACGTGGGTCAGCACTCGGGTGTCCCACAAGGGAGCCGGGCGGACCCCCCAAAAGGTGGACAGGGGTTCCCCCAGAAGAAAGAGGGGAGATAAAAAGAGGGAGTTCTTTAAAGGTCCCCAAAATAGACCGCCTGGGAGAGGGTAGGTTCCCCATCCCAATCTGGATTCCAGAAACCCACTTATCCTGACAGGAGTCAGCAGCCCAGAACTGTCCGGTGCTACGAGTGCGGGGAGGTTGGACACTACAAGGGGGATCCCCAGTGTCGCAAGAGGACCCCAGCCCCCACAGGAGGTAAGAGCCCCGGGGTGGCCAGTGTAGCGCTTGGGAAGGAGTTGTCCCTAGGTAGGGGAGGTGAGTGGACAGGCTTGACCTTAGTTTCCCTGGGGGATAGAGAGATCATCCCACGGGTTCAGGTACCCGCGAACACTGCCAAGTATCGGCAGAGGGTCCTGGTGAACGGGGAGGAGGTGGAGGCTCTGAGGGACACAGGTGCCAGCATGACGATGGTGAGACGTCAGCTGGTGTCCCCAGAGCAGGTGATTCCTGAGGTATTCCACCCGGTTGTTATGGCTGATAATAGCCTGGGTCATTACCCCGTGGCCCAAGTTCCCTTTGAGTGGGGAGGAGTATCAGGTCTGTTGAAGATTGCGGTGAGCCCTGCCATGCCAGTTGACTGTCTGCTGGGTAACGACTTAGAACATACTGCCTGGAGGGAGGTAGAGTTCAATGCCCATGCTGAGATGTTGGGATTACCAGGATGGACTTGCGTCGTCACGCGGTCCATGGCTGCCCGACAAGGAACTCAGCCCGGGTTGGAGCCTGAAATAATGGCCCAGCCCACTGCTGGACGAGGAGATGTCCAGGAGGAGACACCCGGTGAGATGGATGGGGAGCCCGCGGAGGTGACCCCGGAGTCCGCTGAGGTGGTTGGAGTTCCCGTGGGGGACCTGCCGACCCCTGCAGAGTGGCAGGTGGAAGGAGGGCCTACCCGGGAGGAATTTTGCCGGGCGCAGAAGGAGTGCCCTACACTTGAAGGCATGCGGCAACAGGCCGAAGCCCAAGCAGCTGGAACAGAGACTGGTAACTACCATGTCTACTGGGAGGATGGTCTCCTCTACAGTGAGCCTAAGGCTCCGGTGCATGGGTCATCAAGGGCCGTAGTGGTCCCCCAATGCTACCGAGCCTTTCTGCTAGAGTTGGCACACAAAATACCACTAGCAGGACACCTGGGCCAGGACAAGACGTTTGCGCGTCTGGTCCCACATTTTTACTGGCCCAGGATGCGCGTCACTTCTGACACTTTTTGCAAGACTTGCACCACTTGCCAGGCGAGCGGCAAGACAGGGACTAAAGTGAAGGTCCCTCTAGAACCTCTCCCAGTTGTCGATACCCCTTTTGAGCGGGTAGGGATTGACATTGTCGGGCCATTGGACCCGCCGACTTCTGCAGGACATAGGTTCATTTTGGTGCTGGTAGACCACGCCACCCGGTACCCAGAGGCAATCCCTCAGAGGACCATCACCGCACCGGTGGTGGCGCGGGCCCTGATGGGGATTTTTACCCGAGTGGGATTCCCCAAGGTCGTGGTGTCAGATAGGGGCACGAATTTCATGTCGGCCTACATGCAGGCCATGTGGATGGGGTGTGGAGTGACCTACCGGTTCTCCACTCCTTACCACCCCCAGACGAACGGGCTCGTAGAGCGCTTTAACAAGACCTTGAAGGGGATGATCAGGAGCCTACCTGAGGACTTGAGAAGGAAGTGGGACGTCCTCTTACCCTGTCTGCTCTTCTCCTACCGAGAGGTGCCGCAGAAGGGGGTCGGTTTCAGCCACTTTGAGCTGCTCTATGGCCACCCCGTTCGGGGGCCCCTCAGTCTTGTCAAGGAGGGGTGGGAGAAGTCTTCCTCGAAGCTTCCCCGTGATGTGGTCAGCTATATGCTGGCATTCCGCAGCCAAGTGGCCAAGCTGTGGAAGGAAGCCTCGGATAACCTAGAGGCTAGTCAGGCCGTCATGAAGAAGTGGTATGACCGGAACGCTCGGACGGTAGAGTTGGACGCTGGACAGAAGGTGTGGGTCATGGAGCCAGGAGAGCTTAGCGCCCTCCAGGACCGGTGGACTGGACCGTTTGAGATCTTGGAAAGGAGAGGCCAGACCACGTATGTCGTCGATGTGAAGACCCCCCCGTCAACCCCACAGGGTGTTCCACGTCAACCGCCTGAAGCCACACCATGAGCGTTCAGAGCTCACTCTCCTGATGATAACAGATGGAAGTGAGGAGGAGGAGAGTGAGCCTCTTCCAGACCTTCTGGCGGCCCATGAGAAGGATGGCTCGGTAGAGGGAGTGGTCCTCGCCCCATCCTTGACCCCGGAGCAACAGAGGGACTGCCGCCAGGTCTTGGGGCAGTACGCCTCGTTGTTCTCCCCCACGCCTGGGATCACGCACCTGTGTACCCATGATGTGGACACAGGGGACAGTCCGCCCGTAAAAACCAAATCTTACCGGCTGTCCGATAAGGTCAAGGCTAGTATCCAGGGTGAGGTTACCAAGATGCTAGAACTGGGAGTGATTGAGCCTTCCAGTAGCCCTTGGGCTAGTCCGGTGGTGTTGGTGCCGAAAGCGGCCCCACCGGGCACCACACCAGAACTTCGGTTCTGTGTGGATTACCGCGGACTCAACTCAGTCACAAAGACCGACGCTCACCCGATCCCTCGGGCGGATGAGCTCATTGACCGGCTGGGAGCAGCCCGGTATCTGAGTACCATTGATTTGACGTCAGGCTATTGGCAGATCGCCATGGCGGAAGGAGCAAGGAGAAGACTGCGTTCTCCACCCCCGAGGGCCACTTTCAATTTCGGGTGATGCCCTTCGGGTTGAAAAATGCTCCAGCCACTTTCCAGCGGTTGGTGAACCAGGTGCTGTCTGGCCTAGAGGCCTTCTCTGCTGCCTACCTGGAGGACATAGCTGTCTTCAGTAGCAGCTGGGAGGACGATCTGGAGCATCTCCAGGAGGTGCTACAGGCTCTGCAACGGGCTGGTCTAACCATCAAGGCCAGCAAGTGCCAGATTGGACAGGGATCTGTCGTGTACCTGGGACATCTGGTGGGCGGAGGTAAGGTGCAACCCCTCCAAGCCAAGATCGAGACCATCTTGGCCTGGGAGCCCCCCAAGACCCAAACAGAGGTCCGGGCTTTTCTCGGCCTCACGGGATACTACCGCCGGTTCGTCGAGGGATATGGAACCATTGTGGGCCCATTGACGGAATTGACTTCAAAGAAGCAGCCACGCAGAGTCATCTGGACGGCTGCCTGCCAGGAAGCCTTTGAGACCCTCAAACGTGCAATGTGCACCGCACCGGTGCTCAGGACTCCAGACTTTGGACGGGAATTTATCGTGCAGACAGACGCTTCTGAGCATGGCATAGGAGCTGTGCTCTCGCAGCTGAATGACGATGGCCAAGACCAGCCAGTGGCCTTCATTTCCCGAAGACTACTCCCCGGGAACAGCGGTGGAGTACCATCGAACGAGAAGCCTTTGCTGTGGTTTGGGCTGTAAAGAAGTTGAGGCCATACCTTTTTGGTTGTCACTTCCTGATCCAGACCGACCACAGACCCCTTCGCTGGCTCATGCAGATGAGAGGCGAAAACCCCAAATTGTTGAGGTGGTCCATTTCCCTCCAGGGGATGGACTTTCGGGTGGAACATCGACCCGGTGTAGACCACGCCAACGCTGACTGTCTCTCCCAGTTTTTCCGCCTTAGCGACGAGAACTCCCTAGAGGTTGGGAAGCTCTCCCCTCTTTCGGCTGGGGGGACGCGTGTTAGACCTGTCAGCCCTAGGGTGGTCTTGCCCTGTTTCTTTTTCCCTTTTGCGCCTCATTTTTGCCACCGTATTTTTACTGGACCTAGGTTTCCGGGCGCCTTACCACTGCTAACCAGTGCTGAGGTGCAGGTGCTCTCTCACTCAAGATGGCTGCCACAGGCCCCTGCTACTGCAGAGGGGCCTTGCACACATACACACTAGTAGCCAGGGTCAGGCTGGGACATAGGGATACAGTATCCATTCCGTCCCCGCCTCTGGGCCACATAGCCAGACATGTAGAAGGTTCCAGAACCTTCCGGGCTGTGGGAGGAGTTATGTTTTGCCGCCTTTAGGAGGGTCACCTGACCTAGGGGTATAAGAGGCTTGGAGGGAAATCTTTTAGTCAGTTGGGGCACCACTGATCCTGGGAGAACTTCTGCCGGAGTACAGGCTTTAGGGCCTAGGGGGGATACCTACACTACTGCTGCTGACAAGGCTTAGGCCCTGCTGTAGTAAGTTAGCTGAGGAACGCCCACCACCCACTGACCTTGCCCAGCGTGAGGGGACCCAGGGAACCACCTTCAGCGTGCTGGGAAGTAACATCAAGCGCTCCCAGAACCACCAACTCACCCCCCCCCTCATAAGAAGAAACTTCTGACAAGAAACTCCTGACAAGAAACTCCTAAGAAGCAACCAATCTGGAACAGCCGCAAGAAACCTTAATTTGGGGAGGCCTGACCGTCCAACAAGGCCTGAAACCTGAACTGCCAAACTGGGGATCACCAGGTAAAGCGCTGTGCCCTGAAGCGCTAGACCTTCACCCCCTATCCACTCTTGCCTGCTGCTGGGCTGCCCCCCAAGAACCTTTCCAGTCAGCCCTGCCCACAGGCTGCTGGTGCGCCCCGCGCTATGTCTCCAAGAGGGAGAAACTGCCCCCCCTCAGGTCACTGACCTCGTGAGTGACTCACCGCCGCGGCCGCCGCCGCGTGAGGAGAAGTGCTGCGGTGAGGGAAGCCCGCCTCGAGGCTGTGTGGTGAGGTGCGCCGTCCGCGCCCTCACCGAAGGAAGTGCTGTGGTGAGGGAGGCCCCTCGAGTGAGTGTGGTGAGGTGCGCCGTCCGTGCCCTCACCGAAGCCTACAAATTGCCCCCAGAGATCACCGCCGGGCCCGGGGCCCCACCGCCGAAGTCGCGGCCGAAGGAATCATCGCCGCAGCCCAAGGGGGCCGCGTGAAGAAGCCGCGGCCTAGCGCGACCCGCGAGGTCTCCAGGCCCCGCCGACGCCGTTGCTGGGCAGCCGGGGACGCCGGCCGCGGCCCCGGGAAGGCCGCGCAGCGATTGGGCGCCGGCTCCCGCCACGCCCCCAGCGCCGACGGAGGCCGAGGAAGAGCTCCGGACGTGCAGAGGGAGACGGGGAGCCGACCGGAGAGGACTGCCGGCTCCCGCTCCCCTTCCCGAAACCCGCATCCACTTACCCGATCCCGGGGGCCGGAGGAGGGTGATACCGACCCCCGCAACGACCCGCAATTCCGGCCAGAAGGCCGAGGCACCCCGACCGGGCCCCGCCCTTCAGAACACGGGCCGGCCCGGGAGATCGCCAGTCGCAAGGAAGCGCGACCAACGACCGACACATCAGGTGAGCCCAGGAGGCCCCTATGGCCCGCAGAGACGCCACTGGGGGCCGGGGGCCACCATTAACCCTTGCATTAAACCTGTGTAACTTTCCCCATGAGGCGAGGCCCCGGAGAGGAGTGGGCCTGGCCTGAAATTAACCCCTGAGGGACACATAAGCCCCAGAATACAGGACATGTTGAGGGGTTCCCCACATTGTTTATTAAGTTAATGATGACGCCTACTGTAATTACTGCCTAGGCCTATGCTTATAACTGCAAAGTCTTTACCTAAGGGGGAAAGTGATTAAGTGAATTGAGCTGAAGTGTACACCGCCAAGAGTTGAAGTGTTTTATGTTACAGGTGTATTGGAGTTGCGACGCCCACTGTACTGAATGTGGGTGCGCCTAGATTAATGCAGGCCCCGTTTGAAACGTAACGTGAAAAGCCTTCTTTTAAGTAATTGAATATGCTTGAAGTGAACTGCATGATTAGGCCCATGTTTTATTAATGCACCTTGTGATCATTATTGGTGCTACGTTTAGGAGATGATTCCTGCGGCCTTTTAGTGGCCTACAATGTTGATGAGCTATGATGCTTTAATAAGAATGTGCACCAGTTGAGTAATGCAATGATTTTAAATGTAGATCTGAATTAATCTGCCTCATCTGATGCTACCTTGATTTATATAAAAGATCATGATTTTAAATACACAAGCCTGGTGTGGTGTCCTGTTATTGCGTCCGCATTCCTGAGTCAAAGTAAGAGTGTGCTGCACAACTGCCTTACACATTGCCTTCGCGTGCTTTCCCGCCTCGCGCCATGCTACCGTGACGGACTCGGTAACCCCGTTTCCAACAATTATCTACTTGAGCCTCTGTAAAGCCTCTGGGGATCCACTGGACTCTGTCCACACTATACCTTAATTTGATATAGCATATACAGAGCCAGCCTCCTACTGCATCATAGTGACCCATATGAGAATTTGTCTCGAAGGCCCTAACATCCCCAAAACATTTCCAGATCTCAAGAAAAGTTATTTGAAAGGATTTCCCATCCAAACAAGCAATCAGATCTTGTGTAGTTATTCATACAGTAGCATTTTGGAAAGGCATTTACTATTGAATAAGTAAGCTCACAATGACAAAAGGGAAATTTGCCTAAAAATAAAAAAGGAAAGAAACTTGAATACTGTAAAAGTGAGCCTATAGTAGGGTATATCTGAAGACCGGCACAACAGGAGGACATTTAGAGCGCAGCTGCAACCCCTTTGCTTTGACTTGCTAACAACTTCACATTTCCAGTTTTCTTGAGACTGAGGTATCTTCATTGAAGTTTGATGTGACTTATGCATCATTTTTTAAATTATAAATAAGGTTAATTTGGTTTGAAAAAATAGCTTAGCGATGTGTTGGGACGTATGGATAGACGGTTACAAGGTAAGTTAGGTCACCAGATTCTGTGAAAACAGACTCAAAGAGGGTTGCAAAAAAACTAGGAAAATACTGGTTAATTTTTGTGTAATGCTCCGTGAAAGAGCAGAACATTGAAAACAGCAGGATGCCTGATAACACCTCAAATTATGGCGCCATGAATGAAGCATGCAGACTGGTTCAAGCATCATGTGTTATGCCAGCAATAACTGATGTCTTCAAGTATTGGTTGGCCTTTTGTCGAAAAGAAATAATTACTTCTCTTCGGTAAGGCTCTTTCTGATCCCTCTAACTGCAGATTTCTCATCTTTTGAATATTCCCCATACATCAGGCTGGATCAGGAAGCATTTTAGTAGTGCCTGCCAAGCAGCTTTGCACTGACGCTATTCTGCTGTGTAAATGATGTGTGGAGCCAATATAGGCACCACTCTTGCAGCTGACATCAGTTGCTTCCGAGGCCCCAGTCGCAGAGCCCCAACAGCAAATTGGCTTTATTCAAGTGTGCAATTTCCTAGACTTGGGATCTTATTAAAGGGTAGAGTCCAATTCACGGAAAGGGGAGGATGGGATGGTTGTTGAGTAATCTGCAGTTAGAGTCTCTAACGTACAAGTTACTTACCTTCTGTAACGATATATCTGTAAGAAACCTATATAAGTTATAGATTCCTTACCTTAGAATTACCCCCAGGAGTCAGACTGGATCCGGTGAATTGTTTCTCAGCAGTACCCCTGCGCGTCGGTAGGTGGCGTCGGTCGACTCCGCGTTCGTCGTCGCCGTCGTGATGTCGCGGTATCTACTTAGACCCCGCCCCTGCACGCTGACGTCAGTTCTTTTACACGACATTCCACGCCAGAAGCCCAGAGCCATGCAAGACACCGACCACTGGTGCACAAAACTAGGGCCCTGAAAGGGAGTCCCTAACACTAGAAGTCAGTTCGCAGAACGGGGAGGATGGGTGGGGCGGTAAGGAATCTATGAATAATATATGTCTCTTACAGATATATCGTTACCGAGGGTAAGTAACTTGTTCATCTGAAAGAGACTATTAGTTATAGATTCCTTACCTTAGAATAGATACCCCAGCAAGACCAACCCCGGAGGTGGGTCTGCGAACCAAGTTCACACCAGAAAGTCCTGGAGAACCGAATGGCCAAAGAAAGCGTCTCTCCGGGCCTGAATGTCCAGGCAATAATGTTTAGTAAACGTGTGCAGTGATGCCCACGTAGCTGCCTGACAGATGTCATGGGGGGGAACTCCGCGTCCCAAAGCGGTAGTGGCTGCCGTTGCCCTGGTAGAATGGGTGCTCAGTCCTACCGGAGGTTCCTTCTTTGCCAAGGAATAGAAAATCTTAATGCAAAGGACGACCTACCTAGAGATGGTCTGTTTTTGCACAGCCCGACCTTTCTTGGCACCCACATAGCCAACAAAGAGCTGATTATCCACCCGGAATTGTTATGTGCGATCTAAATAGAAGGACAGCGCATGTTTTGGATCCAGACGGTGGAGACTTTCTTCCTCCCCCAAAGGATGTGGGAGCGGGAAGAAGGTGGGCAAAGTGATGGTCTGCCCAATATGAAAGGAAGTAACCACTTTAGGGAGAAAAGAAGGTCTGCTTCAAAGGACAACCTTGCCTGGTTGAACAGCAAGGAAAGGAGGTTTTGAAGACGGAGCCTGGAGCTCACTCACCCTGCGAGCAGAGGTGATGGCAACCAAAAAGGCAGTTTTCAGCGTCAGAAGCCTTAGAGGACAAATATGTAGCGGCTTAAAGGGAGCGCACATAAGATACGTTAGAACAAGATTCAAGTCCCACTGAGGCATTACGAAAGAAATAGGAGGAAACAGATGAGTAATGAACTTAAGAAAACGATTTACAATAGGGGACTTGAAAAGAGAAGGCTGATCAGGAAGGCGAAGGAAGGCCGAAATGGCCGGAAGATAGCCTTTAAGTGTGCCAAGAGCAGAGCCCTGCTGGGTCAAAGAAAGCAGGAAGAGGAGAACCTCAGAAAGGGGGGCAGAAAGGGGATCCACAGCCGTTGATGTGTACCATGCCACAAATTTGTTCCATCTACAGGCGTATACTGTTTTAGTAGAGGGACACCTGGCTGCCAAGATAACATTACAGACTTCGGGAGGAAGGTCGAAGGCTGTCAACTGCCGCCGCTCAATCTCCACGCAAGGAGGTGGAGGCTGGACAGGTTCGGGTGGAGAACCGTCCCCTGCTGCTGCGACAGAAGATCCTCCCGAAGGGGCAGTCTGATTGGAGGATCGATGGCCATGTTCAAGAGCTCCGAATACCAGACTCTTTGTGCCCAGTCCGTAGCCACAAGAATGACTTGGGCCCGGTTGCTCTTGACCTTCTTCAGCACTCTGGGCAGAAGTGGTATAGGCGGAAAAACGTATTGAAGACAGCAACTCCACTCGCGACGAAAAGTGTCGCATAGCGAAGTGCCGCCTTGGAAATTCCAATGCGCAGAACTGCTTACATTGCGCATTCTCTTCGGTGGCGAATAGATCTAACCAAGGTTCTCCCCACTGCTGAAAGAGACCTTGCACCACCTCCGAGGGAAGACGCCATTCGTGATCCATCATGCACCGGTGACTGAGTTCGTTCGCCCTGGCGTTCAGGGAACCTGTCAGGTGTTGAACCACCAGGGACATGCCCCGATGTTCCAGCCACTTCCAGAGATGAATGGCCTCTGGACAGAGTCCACGACCCCACTCCGCCCTGTTTGTTGCAGCACCACATGGCGGAAGTGTTGTCTGTGAACACCTGTACGACTCTTCCTTCGACAGAAGGAAGGAATGCCTTCAGTGCTAGACGAATTGCCCAGAGCTCCAGAAGGTTGATGTGGAGCCCGGACTCAGTCGAGGACCAGAGGCCTCTGATCTCCGCCTCTCCCATGTGGCCTCTCCCAGAAGTGACAAGTCTGTCACCACCGTGAACTCTGGTTGGGGAAGGGAGAGGGATCTGCCGTTGACCCAATACCGGTTTGTGAGCCACCACTGTAACTGATGTGCAGTTCCCGCCGAGATCTGGACGACATTGGAAAGATTCCCCATATGCTGCGGCCGCTGGAACTTCAGTTCCACCAACAGGATGCAGGAGGCCATGAGGCCCAGCAGCCTCAGGGTCATTCTCACCGAAATCCGGGATAGAGGCTGGAACATCGTTATCATAGCTCGAATATCCCGGATTCGCTGATTGGGAGGATAGGCTCGAAACTGCGCTGTGTCCAGAACCGCTCCGATGAAAAGGACCTTCTGAGACCCGTTCAGGTGCGACTTCGGCACGTTGACTGTGAACCCCAGCGAATGCAGGAGGTCCGCCGTAGTCTGGAGGTGGGTGACGACAGCCAGGGGCGAACTCGCCTTCAACAACCAGTCGTCGAGATAGGGCAAGACTGGAACCCCTGATCTGCGCAGATTAGCTGCAACCACCGCCATCACTTTCGTGAACACCCGAGGGGCACTGGTAAGGCCAAAGGGGAACATGGTAAACTGAAAATGTCTGTGGCCTACCGTGAACCGTAGGTAACACCAGTGGGCAGGCAGGACGGGGATGTGAAAATACGCGTCCTGCAAGTCCAACACTACCATCCAGTCTCCAGGGTCGAGGGCAGACAGGACCTGAGCCAATGTCAACATCTTGAACTTCTTCTTCCGGAGGAAGCGGTTGACGTCCCTGAGATCTAAGATAGGACGCAGGCCTTTGTCCTTCTTGGGCACCAGAAAGTGGTGGAAGTAGCAACCGCGACCTACTTCGGGGACAGGGACGTGCTCAATAGCTCCACTGGCCAAGAGAGCTGTAACTTCCTGGCGGAGAAGGGCCAAGTGATCCTCCGACGTGCGATGGAATGTAGGTGGCATGGATGGAGGGGTAGTCTCGAAGGGAAGGGAGTAGCCCCATCGGACTATCTGCAAAACCCACCTGTCCGACGTGATGTAGTGCCTGTGGAGGAGGTGATGGCGTAACTTTCCCCCCACTGGCAACTGGTGCCCCTGAAAGGCCAGACTAGGAAGGTTTGGAGGCTGCTGCAGAGGGGGCACTGGTGGGCTGGCCCGCTCGCTGTCCCCCAGACCCACAGCGTTGGGTCCCACGTCCCTGGCCGTGCAGAGCTTGAGCAGCTTGCGCCGGCCTGTGGCCCTTTTTGGAACGTAGTGGGGCACCCCTTCCGTAGCCACGAAAGGGGCGAAAGGCAGACTGCACAGGGCGCGAGGTGGTAGCAAGGCCCAAGGATCTGGCCGTAGCCCTAGAGTACTTGAAGCGATCAAGCGCGTTGTATGCCTTGTCGCCAAACAGGCGACGGCCATCAAAGGGCATGTCCAAAAATGTCGATTGGACATCCCCGGAGAAGCCAGTGGACCTCAGCCAGGCGTAGCGTCTCAGGGCTACCGACGTGGAAATCGTCAGTGGTGTCCAGCCCACAGCGGATGGCTAACTTTGCTGCGTCTCTACCCTCGACAAGCGCACAGGAGAGTACAGTCCGGGCCTCCTCTGGGCACAGTGGCAGCACTTGCGCGACCGTGTCCCACACGAAGTGAGAATAACGGCCCAAGAGACATGTGGTGTTCACCGACCGCAGTCCTAAGCTGGCGGAAGAAAACATCTTCCCAAGATGGTCCAGCTTCTTGGATTCTCTATCTGAGGGAGCAGTAGGGAACGCGCCTTTGGAGGTTGAGGCTTGGACCACCAAGCTCTCAGGGGTAGGGTGTTGGGAGAGAAAAAGTGGGTCGCCAGGAGCCGGGCGGTGGCGTCGGGCAATCATCCTGTCCACAGGAGCCCCTGTGCTGGGTTTGGACCAAGTGCCCAGTAGGACGTCCATGAGGTCTTCACTGAAAGGCAGCAGGGACTCCGAAGAGGCTGCTGCTGGCTGAAGCACCTCAGTCAGGAGGTTAGTCCTGACTGCCACGGTAGGAAGCTCAAGGCTTAAGGCCTCAGCTGCCCTACGCAACACCACAGCGTATGAGGCTCCCTCCTCCGTAGCCACGGTAGGGGGGAAAACAATACCAGGGTCTTCGGACGTATCCAGACCACTGGCATCACCCAACTCCTCTCTCCAGTCCGGCTCTTCCAGCTGGTCTGCCAAAGGGTCAACAGATCCCTCCCAGTTCTCCTCACCTGGCTGCCAGTCAGGGCGAAAGGGAACGCCAGGGATGAACAACGGTACAAAAGTACCCCCTGCGCCGGTACCGACGCCGGTCCGGCTCCATATCGAGGGGGAGGCCGGGGTCGACGCCGGCCAGGGACATGACCGGCGTCGGAAGCGGCAGAGGTGTCGTCAGTGGCATCGGCGCGGGGGGAGTGTCGTAAGGTCGACAGGCACTGATCCAGATCCAGGCCTGGATCGCTGAGGGCCCTGCGGCGCCAGTGCCGGATTTGCCGGCATCAAAGGCCTAGAGCCCCCAACCGAGTCCGCGGGGCCCGAAGGCGCGCCGGCAGAGTCGGGCGGCCCAAATGAGGAGCGGAGAGCTTCGTAAAATGCACGAGCTGGGTAGGGGACGCTCTGGCTCCCGAGAAGGGAGGAAAGCTCGGAGCTGTCCCAGCTGGCTTCGCGGGCGGAGCCGAAGGACGACAACTTTCCGTGTCCCGCTTCGCGTCAGCCGATGGACGGGAAAAAGGCGAAGAGCGATGGTGCTTCTTCGCCTTCTTCTTGTGCTCCGACTTACCCGAAGACTTCAATGACGAATGGTGGTGGTGGCTCCGCGACCGGTACCGCGACCTCCCTCTCAACGGGGACCTTGAGCGACGCAGGGCCGACTGCCGGGCCTCCAGAAGCTTTCGGGACCGCTCCCGCAAAGACTTCGGGTTTAAGGCACAACAGTCGGAGCACGACCTCGGGTCATGGTTGCGCTCCAGGCACAAAAGGCACACGAGGTGAGGGTCAGTAACCGACATCAGTTTGTGATAGAAGTCACAGGCTTGAAGCCGGGTCGAGGACGGGACATCCCTGCGTGCACCAGGAGTCGGAAGACTCAGAAAAAAGGATGTCGACAAAAGTCGAAAAACAGTTAGTCAAAAAGTGACTAAGGGTACCGTTCTCTCCGGATCTGCGTTGGCTGACGCGGAAAAAGAAAGAACTGACGTCAGCGCCCAGGGGCGGTGTCTAAGTAGATTCCGCGATGTCACGACGGCGACCACGATGCCGAACGCATAGTCGACCGACCCCACCTACCGACGCGCAGGGGTATTGCTGAGAAAAAATTCTCTGGATCCAGTCTGACGCTTGGGGGTAATTCTAAGGTAAGGAATCTATAACTAATAGTCTCTTTCAGATCCACATTTTGAATGTCCTCAGAAATAATAATTGGAGGAGGCAAAACCTTTTGCCTGGCGGGCATAGGTGTAACTTGTCCTGCTTGCTCAACAGGGGCATGCTGAGGAGGCGGAGGTTGTTGTGGAGCATTAGCGTCTGGAAAGCGTTTTTAGTAATCATTTAACGTATGACGCAAGTCCATCACCAACGAAACAGGGACGTTTACAAATGTTCCCTAAAATGGCGAGGATCTTCTTCATCATAGGGATAGCGTTCCTGAAAAGATTCTGGCTGGTGTACCGTAGCCGTATCTGTAAATGAATACTCTCCTGCCAAGTAAGAAGAAGGGTCATTGTCCTCCAAACCCTCATTATCAGAGTCCTGACATTTGGCTTTTAATTGAGAAGGACTATAAGCAGGGCCAAACATACTGTCATCCTCAGACTCCTGAAAGTCAAGCAGACGCACCAGCGGCAAGGGAGAAATTTTAGAAAAGTCCTGTATTTGCTTTGAATGCCCTAAACAGATTTTTCCTTCCGTCGACAGGCCCGTCGACGGTGTCGTCGCTGATACTACCACCATTGGCGGAAACAAAGACAGCGTCGTTGACGGGGCAGTGGTAGATGGAGAAATCCTCGTCGACGGTGAAGGTCTCGTTGACGGTGATGGTCTCGTCGCCGATGGCGCTGTCGTCAAAGTCAACTGCGGTCCCGTCGACGTTTTAACCGTTGTCGTCTTAGCTGTCGCCGAGGAAACCGTCGACGGTGTATAAATCGCCTCAGATCTACCAGCAGCGATAGCTCTCTTCAACGAAGGCATCGACGGACGAGAATATTGATCCCTCACTGGAGTCAAGGTAGCAGAGACTGGAGCAGAAGATGGTTGTTTTTTGGTTTAAATCAGTTTATTGATTTTTAAAGTTCTCAATACAACAGCTGCCACCTACATCCATAGGCCGGTGGGGAATAATAACGGTTATTTTAATCTAGAGATGAAGAGAAAGTGGAACTGAAACATATAATAGAAGGAGAGAAAGGGGAAGAGAGGAAAAAGGGAGAGGGGGCTCGACAACCCAGGAAGGCAGACCTCATTTTGAGTGTATTCCCGCCGTAGTTGGGGTCCCTTAGGGCCTGGTGTAGTGAGTCATTCCTCCACCTGGACCCCTTGTGTGAGGCGGAGGACGCGCAGGTAAATTGGGGATGTCAATTCCACAAATTTGTTCGCTAAAAATCTGCTGGAGGAGCCCCATGTTTTATCAAAGCGTGATAGCATGCCTGTGACTCCTGCCGTCAGTTATTCCATGCACACAAGTTCCCATATCTTATATAGCCAATCTAAATGGGTCAGGATCGCTGTTGTGCCCCATCTCGATAAAAGAGTCTGCTTAGCCGCACCCAGGGCCAAGGCGATAGCCATACCCCGACAGGACCTGAGAGGGAAGGTTAGAGCGTTGGGTAGACCCAGTATTATATAGCTTGGAAATCTGGGTAGTTCGGATTCATAAATTTAGTCTATGTCTGTGAGGATTGCGGACCAGAACTGCTGGATTTTGGGACAACCCCATAATATATCCATTAAGGTACCCTCTTGACCACATTGCCTCCAGCACTGTGTGTTTCAGCCCCCTCCCCACTGCGCAACCCTCGCTGGAGTATACCAGTAGTGGGCAGTTTTGAGGAACATCTCCTTGCTGGAGGTGCTGCAGGAGGATGCTCTTGCTCTGTGTATTATGTCTTGCCAGTCTGACAGAAAATTCCCTTTCACATTCATTCTCCCACCTACGCTGCGCCGGTGATTTGTTTCGGTGGTGCGGGGCAATAAGAAAGCTATAGATATCTGAAAGCAATCTTTTATCCGAGTGGCGGGTAACAAACCATTTCTCAAACGAGGTCAGCGGGTGGCTAGCATGGGGGCGTATGTTGGACTGTGTGACCCAGTGCCTCAGAGCCATGTATTGCCATTGACCGTCGGATGGGTATACCATATCCAGTGCACAGCTCCTTAAAGTCCATCACTCCCTTCTCATCAAAGATCTCCCACCCTTTTGCAATTGGCTTACTGCCACTTGATATAGCCGTCCCCGGTCGCTCCCGGGGGAATTCTGAGTGGCCTATGAAGGGGGTCAGGGGAGACGTTGGCGTAGAGAGGAGTCGTTTTTCTTGTACCTTGTCCCACACCCCCATAATTTCCCTCATTATGGGTGAGATGTATGCTCCGACGGGTCTATATTTCTTTGGTAGCCACTGAACCTTCCACACGTGGATCCCTGCGATGGAGAGATCAATAAAGCACCAGTGATTCTCTGATGCAGTTCTGTACCATTCTACCATGTACCGGAGCTGGCCCGCTTGGTAGTATCTTTCTAAGTGTGGGACGCCAAGCCCGCCATCCTTTTGCTTAAGGTATGTCTGGCTGCGCGCCAAACGTGCTTTCTTCCCCCATATAACCTCGTGGACGAGATGGTGCAGCGTAGATAAGGCCAACGTGGGGGGTTGTAATGGGAGTGTCTGCATGACATACAGGACCTGGGGGAGTAATGTCATTTTGATAGGGGCTATTCTACCAAGCCAGGACAATGTGTGCGCTGCAGAAGATTATTTTGAAGCCACTTCCTCAGCTATTTTGTGGCGTTTCACCTCAGTTTTTTCCTGCTCCTGAGATTTTGATCTTCTGGGGTCCCCATGGTGAGAAGAGGAGCTGCCTTCTTTTCTTTTTCTGAAGAAAGAATGGGCTCTTTCCTCCGTCTCAGACCCAGATTCCGAAACAGCTTTTTTCTTCTGAAGCCAGAGGAGCAGTCTTCCTTCCCTATCCTTGAGGGTCTTGGCCGAAAACGGTCGGCAGTATTTGCATTCCCTGGGCTTATGGTCAGGGTAGAGGCAATAGAGACATTACTTTTGGGGATCTTCAGAGAAAAGTCTACATTTCCCACAAGTTTTACAGGGCCTAAACAACCCTTTTTTATCTGGCATTTTGAAAAGCCACAGAATCAAATACCTTGAGCTGGAGGTCAAAAGTTGAAAAGCCAACTGTCACTGAGCAGAGCTCAGAGAGACTCCCAATCACATGACGTGCGGTAAGAAATCTGAGGTGTGGTGGCTCTGTGGAGAGGGTTACTCTGAGGTCTCTGCTGTGATTGGCTGAACTTTGGATGTTATAAAATGAGGTTGAAAGAGTACTCAATTGAATTTTTCTTTCTATGGAGGTCTATGGTAATGTTTTCAGTACTACTATTTCTACTGTTACTGTGGGACTTCCACCAACACTACGGGGAAGATTCAAGCATGTGAATCTATAAAAGATACAATACTGGAGAATCAAGGATCTTCTTCCTTCCTAGTGATTTGACATCAAAATGTAATAACATTGTCCATTGTGCTGACAAAACGTGTTTGTCTTTAAAACATGTTGTAAATTACTGTACTTGTATATATATGATTACAGCCTTGAAGAAGTCACTGTGTGACGAAACACGTGTCGGCTGTTTAGCCTGGTTTTAATACGCGCTACGGTCTACAATCATCTGACTTTTGTCTTCAATTTTAGAATGAATAATCATGTGAATATGACATTTTGAAACTGTTCTCTTTGACTACTGTTGGGAGTGCTTTGGTACTACGATCTTACATGTTTGCACAGAGGTACTTGTACTAATGTGCTTCATGCATCCATGGTAGTAGGATGCTTTTGTACCAATATAGCACCAATTAGATACTTCAACATTTTCTTACAATTGTTGCACATGACAGAAGATGTGCAGTCGACACCGACAAAACCACTACTACCTGTTCTAATTATTTGAAGTCCAACGAAGTCCAAGGTGCCCAGACGGTAGAAGTTGAAGTGGTTTCGGATCTGAATCTTGTCCCAACAATGAATCTGAAGAGCCACCCACAGGTAAGCCCTTAAGTACCAGAGAGAAAGGGTTGGGACAATTCAGGGATCCCTCTCAGAGGAGGCGCTGGACAGAGGGGAGGATACTCCAATGTCCTTTCTCCAGTTTTGCACCAGAGGGGGAGTCAACAGCTCCCTGAACTGGTTCCAACTGGAGTATGCAAGGAGGGCACCAAAAGTGCCCTTCAAAGCAGGCTTGTGGCGCTGGCAAGCGCCCTCACCCCAATACAAGAAGTCCTGTCTGGGAGGTGGTCACACCTCCCTGTGACAGGAAACCTATTGTTCTTCCTTACCCTGCTAGAGCTCAGCTCAGCAGCAGGAGGGCAGAATTGTGTCTGTGGTCAGCAGCAGCACTACCTTGCTGTTAGACCCCGAAAGGCTGGTACCAGGAAACAGGGGGGCTTCCTAGGGGAGCACCACAGTACATTGGATCCTACATCCAACACTGGAATCAGGTTTGGGGTAGGATTCCAACAAGTTTGATACCAAACATGACCGGTTTCGGTGTAGCCAATATATAGTTAGACATCACGTAATAATTGACTTTATGTCCACTATATGTATTAAATGGCTGACCGCACTTACAAACCTTGGAGAATTGACTCTGGGGTTTGTGGGGGGGTGTCCTGCTCATGCAGGTTACCCTCACACTTATTACTTAGCACCCTGCCTTCAGGAACGAAAGGCCTGCCTTAGGGTGACTTATAGGTTTTAAGTGCAGTGACCTCAGATATTAGGAAACTTATATCTGTCGTGAGTGGTGCTAGCACCAGCTCACACAGGCTGCAATGGCAGGCCTGTAGTCACAGTTTGAGTGGTCTCTCATGGAGGTCATAACACATGCTGCAGCCCAAGGGAGACCCCTGGTGTACCTATGCCCTGGGTACCATAGTACCATATACTAGGGACTTAGAAGGGTACACCACTAGCCAATTGGGAAGGTAACAAAGTACTTACCATAGTCAAACTTGGGGAGGGAGCACAGTGACTGGGGTCCCGATTAGAAGGATCCAAGTCAGATTAGTCAGAAAATAGAATAACACCAGCAAAAATTAGGGGTAACCATGAGAGCAAATCCTACTTTCCTACACTCACACCGCCCCCACATGGCACAGAACACCTAATCAAAGGTCTCAAGAACTATGGCCACATCATCCGGACCCTGATGGACCTCTACTGGCTTCCCTTGTTAGCGCACACAATTTTCAAAACAAGCTACATCATCAACAAAGCAGTCACAACCAGAACCTCGGCCTCACAGGTTAACGAGGATAACAATTCTGAAGGCTCTCAAAACACCCACGGCCTGGATACCATAAGAACAGAAACTAAGAAATGCAAAAAATATAAAATAAGGCAACAGGCCATCTTTCATCTACATACTCAGGATATCAGACATCCCGGTACCCATTTTGACTGCCCAATGCAGTAACAGCCCACTTCTGCTCTTAAAAGTAAGTTGCCCCTCCAATCACACAGTCATTGTATCTTTGGCTTTGATCCTTTACAGCTGCCTTTCATCTGTCTGTGCTATACAAATGTCACAGGCATTCATACATACTGACAGCACCAATACAATGCCACTACTACAAAGTACTGCAGGGCCAACAGAAGAGGATGGAAACCGATAATGGTTCAACCAGACATTTAGATGCTCTAGTTCAATGCTAGTCTGGTGACTACAGATTCATCTCAAACAATGTTAGCTTTGCTTGTAGTTTGGATGATGTTAACTGATTAATATGGTGATACTTGTTAAACATTTCTATTGGCTGAATTACTGATATGTTTCAAACAGTCTCCAGGTTTCACCTATTAGGATTTGAAGATACTCCTTCTGTGGATTCAACACCTGGCCATATAATCCTCTGTCCAAGATTGATGCCACTCGCATTATAATTTTCTGCTGGGTTTCTTAAGCATAATCAATTGGGCATTGTATAATTTGTTACACCCTTTAGTCTGATTTTGGCTTGTTCTTTTTCAAGGGAACCACTTTGTAGAGTGTAGTTTAGATGATGTGGTAAAACTTATTCAGGATTTCTTTAGAGTTTGTTTTGGGATCTCAACTTTGAGGTTCTGACCAAACAAATTACGGGCGGTTCTAGCTCCTAACCATGGTTTGAGGAACAATACTGTCTGTTTTTTTTTACCCTTTTCTGTAATGGGAAATGTACATACCTACCTGATAGGAATCACTACAGAAAACTTTGTATGCTTTTCTTGGATTGTTCCCTCCCAAAAAAAAAAACAATGAGAATATTGGTAAATCAAGTTAAAAAATAGGTTATTCTTCACTATCTGAGAGCAGTCCATACTTCTCTTCTCCAGAATACAAGACATAATGGGCAAGCATCGTATTTTTGGCTGTCATGATTAACACCCACAAACCAATTTCAGCAGGCAAAAACATCGTTATTAAACATCACCTTCTTGCACCTGTGATTTTAAACCTTGAAAGTTAAGTAATCATTGATAAAACTTAAGAAAAGAGAGGGGCGTGGCCACGGAGCGGATGAGGGAAGACGTGTGAGCTTGGAGCTCCGCGCTGACCCCGATAGTTATCCTGAATCGGGACATTGCAACGAGCCCCCGAGCGCTTGGAGAGGCGGCGGCGGGGGGCTGGGGGCTTCCGCAGCATTAACGGGGAGATTTAACACCCCGCTGACCGAGGAATCAATGTGGCAATCCGGTCGCCTGAAGGGTGATCAAGATGGCGGCAATGGCGGTGTTCCGGACTTGGTGGAGGCGCTGAGGGACGGCCTCGAAAATTGACGTGGGAGCTGTGGGGGTTGCCAAGACTCGTTCGTCGGCGCTCACTCTGGCGCTACCACCACAGTAACATTTGGGGGGCTCTGAGGGATCGGGGCCACTCATTGCCGACGCAGCGCAGAGGGGCTTGCTGCCGCCGCGGATCGTTGCGGCCGGAAGGACGAAAGAAGCACAGAACGCGGTCGTCATATGGGGAGGTGTCCCTGGAAAACGCGAACGAGGATTTAAGGTGCCGGACAAGTTACTAGGGCGCCTGCTGGAAAGATCGACTTCCGCAGGACCGGCTGACCGGAGGGGCGGACCGCCATCTTGGGCGCCTGATGTGACGGAGGAGCAGTCTAGGCGGCAGGCAGCGGTGAGCATTACCGCACGCAGCCGCTTTGAAGGGCTTGCCGATTGCATGACATTGGGCAGAGGCGCGTTGCAGAGGGGGCCCCGGAGGGCTCTTTTGGACGGTAACGATCGGGAGCTGGAGGTGTGCATGGAGGCTGGTGGACAACAGGAGGTGAGGCAGCACCGGTATATATTGCGGACCGGCGGAAGTCACCGAAGCAGCGCCATAGGAGAGCACGGGGCTTAGATTGCTTGAACGGGGCCCTGACCCATTGACTGAGACGTCGCAGCGCCGCTAAGGGAGTTGGGCAGCGGTCGGACTGCCGGGAGATGTGGTCTCCAGCGTACATGGGCACGCCAGCACTGCGAGACAGGCTGAATAGTGCGGCTGGGCATGGCCAGACGGGAGGAGCTCGGCGTCTGGCATGCTCCCCAGCTGTTGTGGACGATGTGCTAAGCAGTGGATGGTGCAGTAACGGCGCTGCTAAGGAGACTGGTGTCACGGCCCCTAGTGCATAGAGGACCTCCTCGTGCTGCTGTGTTGCGTGCAATGAGGCGGAGATCGGACGAGTAGGGAAACGAGAGGTGCTTTTGAGGCCTGGGATGCTACATGTGGAAGTGAGCGGCGAGCAGCCGCACTGCAGAGAAAGAGACGGAGCGGCGGCGAGTACATGGTAGGGGAGACCTTGGACTGGACTGTGACGGCTGTATGGGTCCCTTGGAACAACTCCTCAGTCCATGAGGACGAACTCACTGTGACCAGGAGAGGCTTGGGTCCCCGGTGAAGCACTGCTCTGTATCTGGCATGCGGCAGTGGGTGAAAACTGTGTGGAGAGTCGGTGCATTGAGCAGACTGCAGCTAGAGGTGCTCGGAGGGGTGAACCAGCGGGGCGGCAGGCTACAAGGTGAGAGGAGAGTGCTGAGGTGGTGGGGACAGCCCCTACTGTTAAAGGCACAAGAACACCACCGGCGTTCGACACGCATAGCGCTGGCTATCGAAGGGGAGCCTGCCTGAGGGCTGGGACTTACACCACAAGCATTAATGGGGAAGCCCAGAGGGAAGCAGGCGGGTGCGCCCCCTGAGCTGGAAGAAGATGCGGGAGCGCCAGACAAGCAGGAAGGGCTCCCACAACATCCAGAAGGGATGTTGCAGCAACAAGTGGATCAAATACTTAAAGCTATTAACGACACCAGGGAGGCTCTACGGCTGGACATTGCGCATGTGGCACAGGGACTAGGATTGCTCCGAGCTGATCATGCTAAACTCGCTGACAGGGTGAAGCAGACGGAAGTCCCCCTAGAGACCTTGGAACCTGCCCAAAAGGCGATGGAAGCTCAGATGACGGACGTCCAGCACCGATTGCGAACCCTGGAGCGGAGGGCAGAAGACGCCGAAGGGAGGAATCGAAGAAACAATGTCCGAGTGGTGGGGCTGCCGGAAGGAGTGGAGGGGACTAACATGGTGGATTACCTGGAAGCCTGGCTGAGAAAGGAGGTTGCACCTGAAGGCCTGACATCGTTCTATACCCTGGAAAGAGCACATAGAGTCCCAGCTCGGCCGCTGGCTCCCGGGAGACCGCCCAGACCGGTGGTGGCTAGGCTGCTCCACTACAAAGACAGGGACCTCCTGTTACACAAGGCCCGAACCGCGGGCCCGTACCAGGTGGGCAATGGTAAAGTGACGCTGTTCCCGGACTACACACTCGAAGTACAGCGCCGCTGAGCTTCGTTCTTAGAAGTCAAGAGAGTGCTTCGAGACGAGGGCCTCCAGTATTCCCTGATGTTCCCGGCACGCCTGAAGATAGCCATGGATGGTAAGACGTTCTTCCACGACAGCCCTGAGGAAGCCTGGACCTAGCTGGAGTTGTACAAAGCGGGCACTGGGGAAGCGGGGCGTGACACGAGCACGCTAGCGGAGGGGCCACGTCCGCGCCGATCGCGGCGATTCCGAAGACACCGTCCTGCAGCTCAAAAGCCTACGGAGACACAGACGGAGAAAGAACGCTCTGCTGCTTTACAGGCCGTCACGGCCATTTCGCAAGAGAAAAGAACAGCATCACTGGTGGCGTCAGACTCGGAAAAGGGCTCATTGGGATCGGACACTGAAGAATCGGAAACAGGAAGTGTTCACTTGCCACATGTGACGGCTGGGACGGCAGATGAGATCGTAGATGCATAACACCATGGCTTGACTTGCATGGATGCGAGAGTGGGAGGGGAATTGGCTCCGGTCCTTGAGCATTTCCCCTTGATTCAGCTAGTGGTTGAACACTGGTGGTTGGAGGGGTTAGTAAGGTCAGATGAGTATGTGCTATTGTGGTCCCGCTATATTGTAGCCTCGGGTGCGGCTGACTAGCTCTCTTGGGGGGTACAGCGCAGGCTGATGGAGGAATAGGAGGTCGAACCTCTGAGGCTCTGGGCCCACTCCCCTAATTTTGTGTGGGTGTGGTTCCTTGGTCTTTTACTAAAGGAGCAGTTTGAACAGTAGTTTGGATGGGTACTAGCGTTGTAGCGCCTGTTCTGGGGTGGGGAAGTTGGGGACGGCTCTGGGGTTTGGTTGGGGTAGTTAGATTCACCGGTGTGTTCAAATGTGGGGGGCAGTTGTTTAGGAGGAATTGGTCTCAACATGGGAACGTTACTTGACTTGAAATGTATTACCTGGAATGTACGGGGGCTCCACACAATGCTGCGACGCCATAAGGTGCATGCTTATTTGGTACGACGGGGGACTCACATAGCCTTTCTTCAGGAAACACATATTAATCGATCTGAGGGGTTGGCACTGAAACGTAGATGGAGGGGGCAATTATTTTATACGACCTATAAGGCTTTTGCCAGGGGAGCTCTGATATGGGTCAGAGCGGGAGTCCCATTCCAACCGACGCAACAGTTGGTGGATCCGGAGGGGAGGTTTGTGGTGGTGACGGGGCGCCTAAATGGCGTAGATGTGACGCTATGCAGCATATACGCCCCTAATGTGGATCAGGTCTCTTTCTATGGTCATCTATCAGGGAGTTTAGCACCATATCTGACTAGTTCGATATTGATGGGAGGGGACTTTAATTCAATTGCGGATGTAGAGATGGATAGATCCCACCCCCCGCTCCCCGACGCCCCAATACATAGACTCTCCAAGGCGAGATGCGCATGGCAGAATAATTGGGGGCTAGTAGATACATGGCGTGCGCATCATTTAGAGGAGCGGGACTACTCTTACTACTCCGGCCTCCATGAACTACATGTGCGGCTTGATGCGATATTATGTACCCCTGATATCCATGCCAAAGTAATCCATAGCGAATATCTAACTAGGACGGTATCGGATCATAACCCGCTACTAGTGCAGATACGATGGGTCCGGGAGAGAGCTGTGATACCGACCTGGCGGCTGCGACCGGAGGTGCTGGAAGATCCAGCCTTCTGCGAGGACCTTGGAACGGGTATAAGTCAATATTTTGCTGAGAATGAGGGCACAGCGACATCAGTGGCAGTTGAGTGGGATGCTTTTAAGGTGGTAGTTCGGGGCTTATGTATTGCCAAAATGGTGGGGGTAAGGAAAACGCTATTAAATGACAGAGGCAGCAGAGCACCGGTTGCGTAGGGCTGAGAGAGCCCGCCCTGAGGACTTGGGGGCACAGGGGGAGGTCTTGGAGGCTAGAGAGGCAGTGGCAGTGCAGGTGGAGAGGCTGCGATCCTTTGACCACAGGTCATACCGGGCGAGGATGCACGCAGAAGGAGATAAGACGGGTGCGTTGTTGGCATGGTTGGCTAACCCGAACCCCTGGGGAACACCTATATTGGGACTGACGGCCCCGACGGGTGAATTGGTGTACACGCAGCAGGTGATAAACGGCTTGTTTCTGGATTATTATACTGAACTCTACCGCAGCAAATTACGACAGGATGCGGTTGCCATGGGGGAATTCTTCTCTGAATTGACCCTGCCTAGACTGGAGAAGGAGCAAGAAGACCTATTAGGGCAGGAGATCACGCTCGGAGAAATTCGGAGCGCAATTAAGCATATGGCGCGTAACAAAACGCCTGGGGTGGATGGCCTACCAATAGAATTCTATTCCGCGTATGTTGATCGCTTAGCTCCACGACTACTGGCGGTGTATCAGGAGGCACGGAAGGTGGGGAAGTTACCGGTAACCACTCGGGAGGCCATTATTATTCCGTTGCTGAAGTCTGGGAGAGAACCGTCTGATATGACGGCATATCGCCCACTTTCAATGTTGACCACTGACTACAAAATTTTGAGTAGGATCCTTGCGACTCTGCTCCTCCCGTACATGACACAGCTGGTCCATCCGGACCAGGCAGGCTTCATCCCCACACGGAATACATCTGTTAACGTGCAGCGACTACTTCGTACTCTGGAGGGGGACCACAGTTCGGCACCTACCGCAACGGTCCTTTCGGTTGATATTGAAAAGGCTTTTGATAGCCTGGAATGGCCGTTCCTATTTCAGGTTATGCGAGTGATGGGCCTGGGAGAGGCTTTTGTGGAGTGGACTCAGATCCTTTACAGCTCAGCGACGGCCCGAGTGCGGACGGGGCGAGGTTTCATTAACCTGTTCAGTGGGGCGGGGAACGCGGCAGGGATGTTCACTGTCTCCACTGCTGTTTGCTCTTGCAATTGAGCCGCTGGCTGCACATGCCAGGTCGGGGAAGCATTATGCTGGTCTAGAGCTACGTGGTGACATGCAGTATATCTCGCTTTACGCAGATGATCTACTCATGTTCCTGGCTACTACCGGAGAGGCTTTGACGGGCGGCGACGACGTTACTGCATACGTTCGGCACGATTTCAGGGCTTCGGGTGAACTGGGCAAAGACTTGCCTGTTCCCTGTGAGCCAGACGACGGTGAGCCCTGATCAAGTGGGAGGCATACGATGTGAGCCTCACTGTTTACCTTACCTTGGGACTAACATCTATCACACGCAAGAGGACCTGTTGGAGGGTAATGTGGGCAGAGCACTACGAGGGATTAAAGGGAACATGGCATTCTGGGGTACATTGCCGCTATCGGTGGCGGGCCGAGTGGCACTCTTGAAGATGGTGGCACTGCCTCGGTTGCTGTATTATTTCAGGACGCTGCCGATTTGGATACCAGGCTCGTTATTCAAAACGCTCCGTTCCTTGATGGGGGGGTTTATATGGGCGAGCGGTAGACGGCGGGTGGCTTTGGCCACGATGATGCGACCCCGAGCTGAGGGAGGATGGACGGTCCCAGACTTCGAACTGTATTATCTAGCAGCTCAGCTGCAGTGGCTTACCCAGGCAGTGGCGAGGGAGTTTAGGGGCTCAGATGGCCCGATGGGCCGGTGGATTCCACGCCATGTGCTATCATTTGTTGTTCTTTGTCAGCGGCTGCGGCTTGGATCTTTAACTCACGAGGAGCGGACGCTGAGATTGTGTTGGATCCGAAGCCAACGTAGGGGTGGGGCTGCCCGGCCGTACGCTCCGGAGATTCCTTTAGGCATGTGCACAGCCCTGCCACATGGGGGAGACTGGTCTGCGCTGGCTGCGTGGGAGGAGCAGGGGTTGCAAGTGATGGGGGACCTATATGAGGAGGGTGTCCTCTTGCCTTATCAGACACTGCAAGATAGATATGGCCTTCCCAGGGGCAATTTCTTACTGCACTCAGCCCTTGTATTGGCAATCCAATGCCATTGGGGAGGAGGGTTGTCGGAGCCGCAGACATCTTTAACATGTCAGTATGTCGTGATGGCAGCGGGGACTTTCAAAGCCATAACGTGCTTATACAGGCGAATGGTGGCTGAGGGGATGCAGCCATTGAGTCAATTGCAAAGGAAATGGGAGGCAGACCTGGGTAGGGAAATTCCTGAAACCACGTGGTCTAAGATAGTGGAGAGAGCGTGGAAGAGCACGCGTAATGCTAGGTTCCAGCTAATCCATTTCTATGTGTTACATAGGGCGTATTTAACCCCGGCGCGGATAAATACGTATTTTAATGTGGACACAGCCCTGTGCCCACGCTGCAACTCAGAAGAGGCGGAATTTATTCATATGATGTGGAGTTGCCCGCAGTTGGGAACGTATTGGGAGGAATGCACTGGTTTCCTCATACGGCTAGGACGAAAGTTACGAGTAAGTTCTTGGACCTGGGGTTGTTGCTAGCCAAAAGGGAGTTAACGAAGCATTGGAAATCCAGGCAGGGACCCAACATTGAGCGCTGGAAGGCAGAGTTCACCAAATGGGCAGCCAGTGAGAGTACGGTTCGGTTCCAACAAGCTAGGAGATCTCGCAACGATAAGGCACTAGAAACTGCAAAAGCGTGGGAGGCTCTGGTTGCGCTGCTGCTGTTACCTGAACCGGAGTCAGATGGAGATTCATTGGATATACCGATAGGAACACCCCGAGCGGAAGGGCTGTAGTGGGGCTCCTAACAATTCCAGGGGACACTGATGCGGAATTAAGAATGAACTAGGCCAGGCTAACCAGTTCGGAAGAGGAGGAGAGGTACTCACCCCTGAATAGTTATGATTATTGTTAGTTTTTCCAACTATGTTAATGAAGAACACACCAGTGGCGTGGGTTAGGGGGGGCAAAAGGGGAGGGATTGATCTATAACTGGGTGGGCGCATTGCTTGATTGAACCAATGGCACATGGGTTGGAGAGGAAAGGATTGTTAAGCCAAACACGTATATTGAGGACGTTATCCATTAGAAGCAAGCGTAAGAGTGAAAAGGCAATGAGTATTCAGGTCTATAGACTTGTCCTGATGGTTAAATCGAAATAATGTACATGACTCAGGAACTGTGCCCATTAATAATGATGTAAGACAAATGCCAGATGTTTGATCTGTGGGAAAAAATCAATAAAAATATGTAAAAAAAAAAAAAAAAAACTTAAGAAAAGAAAAGGGAACAAGGAAATAAAAGCATATAAACTTCAACTCGAATGACTGTTGGAACAGTTAAACATGGCCTCAGCACTTCTGGAAAAGTCCAAACACATGAGCAAAATAGAGTAAAATGAATTGGTTTGCGATGAGTGGTACAAATGAGGTGTTCAATCACACGCAGTAAGAGGTAATAAAGCTTCTTCAACACTGGTGATGAGTGGTGCCAGCCAGTGCAATGTGTCACAAAGTGACCATAAATCACTGCAAGTGGCTAGAAGAAGATATCATTAGTAAAGCAGCAGTGGAGGTTGCCTTGTTTGCATTGGGCTTAATGCACCATGGCAAATAGGGTATTTAATGCATCTGCTGGAAGAATAATATGCACTACAAGCTCAGAGACAAGTTTACAAACAGGAAGGGCGTGTATGCACTTACGTTGACATTAAGTTTATGCAGGTAGAATTCCAGAAGGGCTGCACTGACGTCCACTGCTCTCTCACGTTCATATTCTTTTGTCGACTTGATCCATACGCCCAAATGCTATGATCAATAGTAAGAGTCATCAAAATCACAAACACAACAAGTTTGACGTCACTATGCCTTTTCAACTTATAAAGAAAGAAATAGCATGCACGTCAAGGTAGATGACAAGAACCTCAAAAGAGATCCACCTGTTGGAATGCTTTTATAAGAACGGCTTATAAAGTTCATGACCTCAAGAACCATACTTTTAGAAACAGAACTCAACCCAAGTGATATTCCCTAGGTATGTTCAGAGTGATTTAAAGAGTTCTCAGTATGTAACTGGCCGATACTTTTTTGAGCCAAATTTCACACATACAGGTAATAATTCTACAATCATTACCATGCTATAAACCTCATTTTCACTACTCCCTGCTTTACATTCAGCATTAATGGACCCCGCATGGCCTAAATTTCAAGACTGACTTCACACAACCCAAATTTAGAATCATTTTAACATTAACCTTTGTCAGGTTGATGCTCTTACTTACACTTTAAAGAAACAATTTCAGTAGTTTGAGGCTGTTAGGACAGGATTAGCTGAGAACCCAAAAATGTCAAGAACTCCATCTTTGCATGGGACAACTGCATTGAACAGTTAATGACTGGTCTCAGTGTCGTTCTATAAAAGTAGTGAAGGTAAACACATTCTTGGGACTACAACGTACAGGCTTTACACTGTCCAGAGATGGAAGATTCTGACTGATAATACCAGGTAACACTATTTCTAGCAGAGGCGAACAAGTACTTACCTTCAGTAACACCTTATCTGGTAGAGACTATATCTAGCCGCAGATTCCTTACCTTTGAATTTTCCCACGTGTCAGACTGGATCCGGAAGATTCTTTGTGAGCAGTACCCATGTGCGCTGGTAGGTGGCTTCGATCGGATCTGCGTGTGTCGTTGGCGTCTGCAGCGTCGGAAGTGATGTTGCAATACCTATATAGGCGCCACCTAGGCGCGATGATGTCAGTTTCTTTTCACTACTTTCTACACCAGAAGTGCGGAGCCATTAAGTGTTCTGACCACTGGTGTGTAAAACAAGGGCCCTGGAAGGGGTCAGCCCTGTCCCTAGTAATCCAGAAAGAGCAGACAGATAGCCCGAAAGAGTGCCTAGAGCAAAGCACTGCTGGGCAAGGTAAAGAATGAAGAGCAAGACTTCAGAAAGAGGGGCAGAAGAAGTTACTTACCTTAGGTAACACTTTATCTGGTGGAGACAGGATCTAGCCGCAGATTCCTTATCTTAGAATTATCCCCAGGTGCCAGACTGGAACCGGAAATTTTTGTGCAGCAGTACCTCTGCGCGTTGGTAGAGAGCGTTGAGCGACTCCATAGCGACATCCTCTCCTCCCTACGTCGACTAAGTCCATATAAGCCCTCCCCTGATGTCAATTTCTTCTGTGACTGTTTTTCGCGCCAACAACGCAGACTCACTTATAGAAACTGCTTTTGGAAACAGGGTGCCAAAAAAGAGACATCTTTGTGTCAAACAATTACAAAGTACTAAAGAAAGGCATCAGAATGCTAAGAAAGGGATCTTGTAGGTAACAGGACTAACAGTTCGCAGAGCGGGGAGGATGGGTGGGTCGGTAAGGAATCTGCGGCTAGATCCTCTCTCTACCAGATAAGGCGCTACCGAAGGTAAATAACTTATTCTTCTGATAGAGACATCTAGACGCAGATTCCTCACCTTAGAATTAGATACCCAACGAACACCATCCTTGGAGGCGGGTCTGCAAACTGATCTGAGAAAAAGATCCCTGAATAGGACTAGCCGGTCCATAATGAGATAATTTAACCAGGCTGTGTAAAGAATTACAGGTGAAGCAAAGAAGACGCTCCACTAGAAGGACTGTGGGAAGCCGGCATGAGAAAGATGTGGACAACATTACCCATAGCAGAGGGATAAGGAAGTCTTGGAAAAAACATACCTCATAGAAACAAAAATACTATGCAGCCCTGCCATAGATAATCAACCCATGATTGGACAAGGCTAAAGGACCAAGGACAACAGCCCATTCCACTGAATTAGAGCTCCATCGATCTCCTTGTCGTGGAAATTAGAACATGATCTAAAGTCCATTCTATGACAGAGGAGAAGGAATATATATGAGAGAGAGAGAGAGAGAGAGAGAGAGAGAGAGAGAGAGAGAGAGAGAGAGAGAGAGAGAGAGAGAGAGAGAGAGAGAGAGAGAGAGAGAGAGAGAGAGAGAGAGAGAGAGAGAGAGATCCCTACAATGCTGAACAAAAGCATTGCAAGAAGAGGAAGAGCATTTGGTAGAGACCCCTCTCAGATGAAGAAAGCCCTTCTAGAGAAAGGAAAAAGAAATGCATACGCAATGACCAAATCAAGGTCGTACTAGAGTCACAAGAGAAGCGCAGTGTAGGAAAGTGCCTCTTTTGGACATGGTTAGCCCCCACTTTTTGCCTGGAAAATTATGTAACATCGACTGTTAGAGCACAGGGTACCTGCCTACGAGGTCCTCTGTGTTAGAGCTCTTCTCCTAAAATGTACCTTTTGTTTCCCAATTGGCACAATTTCTATGGCCCTTGTAAATCCCTAGTAAATGGTACCCCTGGTACCTTGGGCATTGGCCCCGAAGAGAGACCAAGGACTGCAGCACAAATTGTGCCATTGCAGACTGCATGTTTTGGTGTAGACCAAACTGAAGAGTCGAACTGGCACACATCCCTCTGTGCCATGCTCACAAACACTGCATGGGATATGGGTAAGTCACCCTATAGCATGCCTTGGAGTCCCAAGGCAGGGAGCACTATATCTCCTGTGAGGGCATATCTGCATGAGCAGATGTGCCCCTGCAATATCCATGTCGATTCCTAGATATTGTGAGTAAACAGGGAAGACATAGTGACTACATGGTCTGGACACTCGTCATTACGAGTTCCACAGCTCCATAATGGCTTCACTGAATTATGGGATGTTTGGTACCAAACATCTCATTGTAATAAACCTGCACTGATTCCAGTGTCATATTTATTCAATATTGCACACAGAGGACCCCTTAGACGGGTCCCTTGAAATCTACCAACCCACTAGTGTGTGCCTGACGGGTCCCCACCAGCCTGCCACCTCTAGACATATTACTGACCCCCTGAGGTGGAGCCTTGTGCTCTTGTGGGTCAGAAGCACAAGTTACTACTTGTGTAAAGATATATCTCTAAGAGACATTAGTTAGTGATAGATTCCTTACCTTAGAATATCCCCAGGCGTCAAACTGGATCCGGAAAGTTTTTTCGTTAGCAGTACCTCTGCGCGTCAGTAGGTGGCGTCGTGCGGCTCCGCGTCCGTCGCTGGCATTGTAAGCGCCGAGATGATGTCACGGAGACTACTTAGGCACCACCCATGCGCGCTGACGTCAGTTCTGTACACGACTTTCCGCGCCAGGAACGCAGAGCCATGCAAGAAACTGACCATTGGTGCCATGAAACTAGGGCCCTGAAAGGGATGACCTTAACCCGAGAAATCAGTTCGCAGAACGGGGAGGATGGGTGGGGCGGTAAGGAATCTGTCACTAACTAATGTCTCTTACAGATATATCGTTACACAAGTAGTAACTTGTGCATCTGAAAGAGACACGTTAGTGATAGATTCCTTACCTTAGAATAGATACCCCAGCAATACCAACCCCGGTGGAGGGTCTGCGAATGGATTACACCAGAAAGTCACGGAGAACAGAACAGCCAAAGAAGCCGTCTCTCCGGACCGGACTGTCAAGGCAGTAATGCTTGGTAAACGTGTGCAGCGAGGCCCACGTAGCTGCCTGACAAATATCCTGCAAGGGGACGCCGCGTCCCAAGGCAATAGTGGCTGCTGTCGCCCTGGTAGAATGGACACGCAGCCCCACAGGAGGCTCCTTCTTAGCCAACGAGTAACAGGCTTCGATGCAGAGAACGACCCACGGAGAGATGGTCCGTTTGTGCACAGCCCGACCTTTTTTGGCGCCCGCGTAGCCAACAAAGAGCTGGTCCTTCACCCGGAACTGTCGAGTGCGCTCCAGGTAGACCGAGAGCGCACGTTTTGGGTCCAGACGGTGGAGCCTCTCTTCCTCTTTTGAAGGATGCGGAGGCGGAAAGAAGGTGGGCAAAGTGATGGTCTGCCCGATGTGGAAGGGCGTGACAACCTTTGGCAAGAAAGAAGGACGGGTCATTAAAACCACGTTGTCCGGATGAACAGAAAGGAAAGGAGGTTTGGAAGAAAGAGCCTGGAGCTCACTCACTCTTCTGGCAGAGGTGATAGCTACCAGGAAAGCCGTCTTGAGAGTGAGAAGACGCAAAGGACAGGTATGAAGGGAGCGCACATCAGATATGTCAAGACAAGATTTAAATCCCATTGAGGCATAATGAACGGCACGGGAGGAAACGTGTGTGCAATGGCTTTCAGGAAACGGTTAACAACCGGGGGACTTAAAGAGAGAAGGCTGATCTGGAAGCCTGAGAAAGGCGGAGATGGCCGAAAGATAACCTTTGATAGTGCCCAGAGCAGAGCCCTGCTGGGCCAAGGAGAGCAGGAACAGAAGGACCTCAGAAAGTTGGGCAGAAAGGGGATCCACAGACTTAGCTGTGCACCATACCACAAACTTGTTCCACCTGCAGGCGTATACCGTCTTAGTGGAGGGACGCCTGGCTGCCAGAATGACATCACAGACTTCGGGAGGAAGATCGAAAGCTGTCAACTGTCGCCGCTCAATCTCCACGCATGGAGGTGGAGGCTGGACAGGTTCGGGTGGAGGACCGTCCCCTGCTGATGCGACAGAAGATCCTCCCGAAGCGGCAGACTGATCGGGGGATCGAGCGCAATGTTGAGTAGCTCGGGATACCAGTATCTTCGTGCCCAATCCGGAGCCACAAGAATGACTTGGGCCCGGTCGCGCCGAATCTTCTTCAGCACTCTGGGCAGAAGCGGTATAGGCGGAAAGGCGTACAACAGACCGCAACTCCACTCGTGCCGAAAAGCGTCGCCGAGCGAGTGCCGCCTTGGAAATTCCAACACGCAGAACTGATGACACTGCGCGTTCTCTTCGTTGGCGAATAGATCTAACCAAGGCTCTCCCCACTGCAGAAAGAGACCTTGCGCCACGTCCGAGTTCAGACGCCATTCGTGATCCATCAAGCACCGGCGACTGAGTTCGTCCGCCCTGGCGTTCAGAGAACCTGCCAGGTGTTGAACCACCAAGGTAATGCCTTGACGTTCCAGCCAAGTCCAGAGGTGCAGAGCCTCCTGACATAGGGTCCACGACCCCACCCCGCCCTGCTTGTTGCAATACCACATGGCGGTGTTGTTGTCCGTGAACACCTGCACTACACTTCCCCGGACAGAGGGAAGGAATGCCTTCAGTGCAAGTCGGATCGCCCGCAGCTCCAAAAGATTGATATGGAGCCGGGACTCCGCCGGAGACCAGAGGCCTCTGATCTCCGCCTCTCCCAAGTGGCCACCCCATCCCAGGAGGGACGCATCCGTCACCACTGTGTGCTCCGGTTGGGGAAGGGAGAGGGATCTGCCATTGACCCAATTGCGATTCGTGAGCCACCACTGCAATTGCCGTGCAGTGCCCTCCGAGATCTGGACATGATCGGACAGGTTGCCCTGATGCTGTGCCCACTGGAACTTCAGATCCCACTGCAGAGCCCGCATATGCCATCTGGCATGTTGCACCATCAGGATGCAGGAGGCCATCAGGCCCAGGAGCCGGAGGGTCATCCTGACTGAAACCCGGGAGAGAGGCTGAAAGATCGGAGTCATAGCCTGAATATCCCGGACTCGCTGTTCGGGAGGATAAACCCGAAACGGCGTCGAATCCAGAACCGCTCCGATGAAGGGGAGCTTCTGAGAGGGACTCAGGTGCGACTTCGGCACGTTGATGGAGAACCCCAGCAAATGCAGGAGGTCGGCCGTAGTCTGAAGGTGGGTGACGACTGCCTGGGGCGAGCCCGCCTTCAACAACCAGTCGTCGAGGTAGGGGAAGACTGACACCCCTGACCTGCGCATATGAGCTGCGACCACCGTCATCACCTTCGTGAGCACCAGAGGGGCGCTTGCAAGGCCGAAGGGGAGCACGGCAAACTGAAAATGCTCGGGGCCTACCGTGAACCACAGGTAACGCCGGCGGGCCGGCAGGACGGGGATGTGAAAATAGGCGTCCTGCAAGTCCAACGCTACCATCCAGTCTCCAGGGTTGAGGGCAGCCAAGACCTGAGCCAGAGTCAACATCTTGAACTTCTCCTTCCGGAGGAAGCGATTGATGTTCCTGAGGTCCAAGATGGGGTGCAAGCCCCCCTTGTCCTTCTTGGGGACCAGAAAGTAGTGGGAATAACAACCACTCCCTACTTCTGGCCCAGGAACACACTCGATGGCCCCCTTGGCCAAGAGGGCCGTGACTTCCTGCAGGAGAAGTGCCAAGTGGTCCCCCGACATGCGGTGGAACTGAGGTGGCATGGCTGGAGGGGTGGACCGAAAGGGAAGGACGGAACCCTTGCGGATGATCTGCAACACCCACTTGTCCGATGTGATAGCGTGCCAGTGGGGGAGATGATGGCGGATCCTGCCACCCACTGGCGTGGGGTGCCCCCCAAAGCTCGGATTAGGAAGGTTTGGAGGCAGAAGCAGCGGGGGCGGAGGTGGACTGACCCCCACACTGATTCCCAGACCCGCCCCTGCGGAAACCGCGTCCGCGTTGAGGCTGGTTCTGCACAGGTTTGCTGAAGGAACGTGCCAGGGCGCCCTTTCCGTGGCCACGAAAGGAACGAAAACCAGGAGTGGCTGGGCTTTTTGTGGAAAGACCTAAGGACTTGGCCGTGGCCCGCGAGTCCTTAAAACGCTCCAGCGCACTGTCGGCCTTATCGCCAAACAGGCGAGTGCCATCAAAGGGCATGTCCATGAGCGAGCTTTGGACATCTGGCGAGAACCCGGTAGATCTCAACCAGGCATGGCGACGAAGCGCCACAGTCGTAGAAATCGCTCTACCTAGTGAGTCCGCGGTGTCCAAACCACACCGAATGGCGAACTTAGCCGCATCTTTACCCTCGGCAACAGCTTGGGACAGCACAGCTTGGGTCTCTTCAGGACACTGAGGCAACACCTGTGCAACTGTATCCCACACCGCGTGGGAATAGCGGCCCAATAGGCAAGCGGAGTTCACCGACCGCAGCCCCAAGCTGGCCGAAGAGAACAACCACTTGCCAAACTGCTCCAGCTTCTTGGAGTCCTTATCCGGCGGAGCCGTGGGGAAGGCACTCTGGGACGTCGAAGCTTGGATGACCAGGCTCTCAGGCGTAGGATGAGTGGTCAGAAAGGCAGGGTCACCGGGCGCCAGGCGATGACACCTGGCGACGTTCTTATCCAAAGGGGCCCCTGTGGCTGGTCGCGACCAAGTGCCCAGCAAGACGTCAGTGAGGGCGTTATTAAACGGCAGCAGGGGCTCCGACGAAGTGGACGCCGTCTGGAGCACCTCAGTGAGGAGGTTAGTTTTGAGGGCCACCGTAGGGATATCAAGGTTAAGAACCTCAGCTGCCCGACGGAGCACCATCGTGTAGGAGGCGCCCTCCTCCATGGTAGGCGGTTGAGAGGCAAACCCCGGGTCAGAGGATACGTCGAGGTCGCCGGCATCCTCCAAATCGTCCGCCCAGTCCTGCTCAGAGTCACACTGACGAGCAAGAGGGTCCGAGGACCCCTCCCAGTCGTCCTCCACCTCCGCTGCATGTGGCAGAGACCGCGGCGCCGGCCAGGGCCGGACCGGTGGCGTGTCCCAATGCGGATCCCAGGTAGGAGCAAAATGGTCCTGGAACCTGGGCAAGGGCGGGACAAATGGCACCCACTGCGGTGCCGAAGGCGGAGCCGAGGGTGGCGCTGGGGCCGGAGCCGGCAGCGATGGACCTTGTGGCGCCGTGGACGGAGCCGACGGCGCAGGATCCTGTGGCACCGAAGCTGGAGCCGCCGACGGTCCAACAGGATCCTGACACAGGACCGCGGGGCCTGAGGGCGCGCCGGCGGGAGCCCAAGGCCTAAAAAGGCGGTCCATGGTAGCAAGAAACTCTTGCACCTGTGCGGGAGTCGCCGATGGACCCGGGTAAGGTGGGTAGGCCGCAGGACTCTCGAGCGCCGAAGGAGCCGCAGGGGCAAAGCCCCTGTCCCCCTCGTCCGCATCCGGGGACCGACGGGGGGACGCCGGAGAGCGAACACGCTTCTTCGACCTTTTTGTGTCGTCTCTTACCCGAATCCGAGGGTGAAGACTTGGAGCCCGAGGAGCGATGACTGGCCCCGCGAGCGTTCCCTGGAACGGCCCCTGGACCGGGAACGGCGCTGGGACGAGTGCCGGACCTCCAGCAGCTTCCGGTGCCGCTCCCTCAAGGCCTTCGGGGCCATGGCCCGACAGTCCAGACAGGACCGGGAGTCGTGGTCCGTCTCCAGGCAGTAGAGGCAGACATCGTGGGGGTCCGCCACCGACGTATTGCGACGGCAGGCCCCACAAGACTTAAATCCAGGCATCCCTACGTGCACCAAGGAAACCAAAGCTTACAGGAGACAAAAGTCTCAAAAAGGGTAGTCAAAAAGTGACCAAGGTACGTGCTCTAACTGGATCTGCGCTTACTGGCGCGGAAAAAGAAAGAACTGACGTCAGCGTGAATGGGTGCGCCTAAGTAGTCTCCGTGACGTTATCTCAGCGCTTACAACGCCAGCGACGGACGCGGAGCCGCACGACGCCACCTACTGGCGCGCAGAGGTACTGCTAACGAAAAAACTTTCCGGATCCAGTCTGACGCCTGGGGATATTCTAAGGTAAGGAATCTATCACTAACATGTCTCTTTCAGATAAAGCCTGCTCTGGGCGGAGGAGGTGCTTCACACTTCCCCCATGAATGTACAGCATAGTAAGGCGACTAGCCTCAAAGGCTTCCTGTACTTTATGTGACTACTGGCAACTCCAACTAGTGGAGTTGCCTGCCCCCTGTCCATGCCCCACTTTTTGGCAGCCAGACAGGGGGGAAAAATAGTGAGAACAGGAGGTGTGTCCACTCCCAGCCGGTGCCACCCCATATGTGCTCTGAGCTGAAGTGGACCCCCGGTTCACATCCCTCCATCTTGAATTGAGTTAAACTAGCCAGCCAGGATCAGGGATATGCCCACCACCCAAGTGGGGTGAGCATTTAAAGGGTGTAGTCACCCTTAAGGTAAGTAGCCCATTGGCTACTACCTGGCACTCCCTTTAAATGCCCCAAAATATAGTATTTAGGTGCCCCCCCATCCCCAAGTCCTGAACTTTCCTGACAACCTAAGAAGAACCGGACACCAGAGAGCCGCAAAAGCAGAGAAGATTGCAGAGACTTGACCCCAGCCCGCTGGCCTATCTGCAGCCCTCGACGAAAAATGCGTTAAAGTCCACTCGTCCTGCAGTCTAGCGACTGGGAGGACTGCCTGCCTTCAACAAAGATCAAGACCTCCAGAGAACAGCGGAACTGTTCAAAAACAACAACCGCCAAGCAAGGCCTCTGTAACCTGAAGAACCGTGAAACCTTACACCTGGTTCCACCTCTTCACCTGACACCTCCGGCCAGAGTAGAAGAAGCCCACCGGCACAAACAAGGCTCCGCAGCACTCAAGAGCCCGAGTCCACTGTTGGCTGATCCCTCCTGGACTCCTCGACATCACCTGCAGCCTCTGCAAGGAGACCCCCACAACTGCTACCTGCCACTGTGAGCCGTTTCCGACACCAAAAGGCACCACTGCACCTGTCCGCCCTGGGCCTTGGTGAAGAGAACCAAGGGTGTCACTACGTCATCGAACATCGCAACTTACCTTTCCAGCAGTTGGGTTCCCCCGACTGGCCTCCTAGCCTGAGCCTGCAGCCCTTTTCCGATTTGGCCTTTCTCCATTGACTTGCATTGGGCACACGACACTGTGTTAGCACCCTGCACACGGCTGCCCCTGTGCCGCTGGTGGTGCACTGTTGGTGCTGCTTTGGACCTTGCCCAGTGCTCATCTCAACCCCTGGAGACTTGTTTCCCAAGCCGCTGTACCTGTAAGCAGCTTCTTTCCGATTTCAGCAATCTCCATTGATTTGTATTGGGCGCCCGTCCCCGTATTTGCACCCTGCACTCTTGTGTGGTAGTGTGGGCGAGCAGTTGGCTTATCGGAAGGTAGTGTTAAGATATTTGTTGTACACACAGTGGCAATAAATGAGACACACTCAATGAATAAATCCGAGACCAATTTATAAATTATTTTGTAGTACCACAGAACTTCATCTCAGGAAAATACGTTTTGCAATAGAAATACTTTTCAATATAAAAAGTGGACACACTGCAATTTTCAGGCTTTGCAATGTTAACCTATGGGAGGAAGAAAATATTCAACATACGTATAGGCAACATCGACTTACAATACCAGTCTTCGGAAGTTAAGGTCAGTATTGGGAAAGGTTCCATTCAGCACCAACAGTACAACACCAGTGGCAGAGGGGCAGCGAGGTGCAAGTTCGAGGTTGGGCGCCCAATACAAATCAATGGGGACTGGGGCAATCGGACAGAGCTGATTACAGGTAAGTAGCAGCGGCTTGGGGGACCAGTGTCCAGGGGCGGTGGCCAACACTGGAAAGGGCACAAGGCAGCACCAACACTACAGTGTACAGGGGCAGCTGGGTGCAGAGTGCAAATACGGGGTCGGGCCCCCAAAACAAATTGATGGAGATTGCTGAAATCGGAAAGAGGCTGCTTACAGCGGCTTGGGAGACCAGTCTCCAGGGGTTGAGACAAGCACTGGACAAGGTCCAAACCAGCAGGAACAGTGCACCACCAGCGGCACAGGGGTGGCCGGGTGTAGGGTGCTAACACAGCATCGGGAACCCAATGGAGAAAGGCCAAATTGGAAATGGACTGCATACTTAGGCTGTGAGGCCGGTCGAGAGAAGCCAACAGCTGCAGAGGTAGGTTGCGATGCTCGGGGACATAGGGACACATTTTGTCCTCTTCCCCAAGATCCAGGAAAGACACGTGCAGGGATGTCTTTTGATATCGGAAACGGCTTACCGGAGCAGGTCGCGGTTGAGGGGGTCTCCTTGCAGAGGCTGTCAAGGAGTCCAGGAGAGGTCAGCTCACGGTGGACTCGGGCTCTAGAGCACTGGGGAACCTCGCTAGAACTGGTGGGCCACTTGGACTCAGGCCGGAGGCGTCGGATGCAGAGGTGGAACAGAGGGCAGGCTTTGCGGTTCTTCAGGTCACAGAGTCTTTACTTTGAAGATGGTTGCTTTGTGAACAGGTCAGCTGTTCTCGGGAGGTCTTGATCGAAGGCAGGAAGTCCTACTGTTGTATTCCGCTTTAGGTGTCCGTATATAGGCTTTTCTGAAACATGTCCTTATATAGGCACACTTCGCATTGCCCTTATATAGGCATAAAATCCCAGTCCTTATTTAGGCATTAGCCATGCACTCCAAATACAGGCATGGTCACCGACATCCGTCCACCCTAACGTCACAACGAGTTCTTAGAAACCAGACCCTTAAGCTCTTGGGAGTTCCCCTAGCACAGGATTATTGATTTCTCCAAGAACTCATCTATTATGCATGAACCGCTATTCCTTAAGGGTTGATTCCTGACGTCTTCCTCTGCCCGACTTCACGTCAATGCTAACATTCCAAGGCACCTACCAGGTATAAATATACCTTCCCTTGCCCAAGCAAGTTAGGAGGAGACATCGACTTTAGAGGAGCCCGTGTCCCGGTCTGACGCACTGAGAAGAGACGCTGTCATCCCTGCTCGCAGAGAATCCAGCTCCCAGTGTTCTGACTCCCTTCGCAGGGTGTTAAGAGTTCGAAGATCCGGAAAGAGATTCCCACCTCTCTCATTCTCAAGGTATGGAGCTGACTAGAACCTAGAGGGACTCTTGGCATATCAGACTCTTAGTATACCATACTATAGAATACTTCACCTACTTCTTACCTTGCCCTACACCTAGGTTAGGTACACTGGGGTAGAACTAGCTTAGAGAAGCATCGTATGAGTACTCGCATTTTTAGCTTATGATATTTATGTATATGAATATATGTGTGATAGCTAAAAGATAATGCTAGCGCAGTATCATTTCTTTCTACTGCTTACGCTGTACATTATATATCTTGCATACTGTCTTGTGATAATAACAGCTCATATCTCTTACACGAGAAACAAGACTGTTCAATAAATCCTTTTATTGAAACGCCCGTCTATTCTTTCTGTGTAACTCTGAAGAAACTAAGCATGCACGATTAGCTGAGTGAAACTGTTATCTACTGTTTCCACGATTCTGAGAGTGTTCCGATTCTAAAGGGAAACAAAGTTGTCATTTTTATGCGGTTGCCAGAAACTACTCCCTTCTTGTTACAAGGAGTTTCTAGTGGCCTCTGAGCTAGCTGGCACAAGTAATTAAGTTTAATATACTCGATAGGGACATACTGACCTCAGTCCTATGTCAAACCTATAGGGTATATTATTCCAATGCGCAGAGCCTATTAGGGAAATAGGAACTACACTACATGGCGCCCAACCGTTTGGTAAGGCAGTAATTTAACGCTAGATACTGAGTAACTCAGTCGTGCTTTTCTCTCAGAGACCCCTACTCACATACTCCATAAGACGTGTGGAGTGGGTAGGGTTAAATGACCGACAAAGCTAAATAGGACAAAAAACCTATATATTAGCTGTTTGGTTTGTTCAACGTTGAAGGATACAGTGTTCCAAAATATTGTGCACCTTATCTTTTGTTTCCTTGAAACTTGTTCTACATTTTTCAAAAAACAAATGTCCATACACGGGGACAATGACACCGAGAACGGTGTAGCTGCAGCTGACCCAGTCGTAACAGCTTTTAATTTTACAGGTTTAAATGAAACCGAGGAGGATGTTATAGACATCGCTCCAAATTTAAGGAGAGCCATCACTCTAAAACTTATAAAACACGGCCTACCACCAAGAGGAGGTAGAGCAGTTTTCGTGATAGAGGCGCACAAATCCTTTCAGACAGAGGTATTCTATTCATGGATAGTATTCCCAGAATCAAATCCAGTAACAAGAGTGTTTCACTACTACAAAGAAGATGAACCACCAGAGGAATATATTCCTTTCGAGGATATTGAAATTCCACTAACATACCAGGAGCATCATCTCTGGTTTAAAGGCGCCTAAAACATCACAAAAACATTACCAGGCTCGGTCCACTAGGTAGACCAGGAGCAACATGGCCGATTCTAGCCGGCTACACACCTCATCCTGACATCGATGTAATGTCAGACGAGGAATTACTTACTCAACTACAAGAGTTAATAAAAATATACAGACAATTAGTCCAATATGTCATGCGGACTTTCACAGTCCAACCACCATTGACCATTCCAAATCAAACCCCTCAACAGGGGAATACACTAAAAATTACTCCACAGACTTTACACGCAGTCATGGGTAAAATGCCCACAAAACGTGAGCAAATTCCATTCTGGATAGCTCAAAAAATTACTCAAATCGAAGCAGTATTTCCTAATACTAGCCCTTATGAGAAACACAGAATTCTAACAATCTGTTTACCAATGGGGATCACACCACAACTGGAAGATTGCACCACTTGTGGCGCAGTCTTTGCTGCCATCTATACTAAAACACATGGTGTTCCGTCAATTGCAGTAATACCAGATGTCCTGAAACAAATTCAAAACGAATACGGGGCAGAGCCTGCTCTGAATTTAGGTATGAAATTACTAAAAAACTTCGACCAGGTCTCAACAATAATATTAAAGGAGAGGCAGCATCAGTGGCGATCCGCCAACGCTTAAAGGAATTTGATGTAACAGAACATCAACATGAACTACTCAGAATAATAGAACAATCTTATGCAGAATTAGGCAGAGATAGTTTGGGTGGAAAACCATTGAAGCCAAAATTATCTGAAAGTCCTGAGAAGGACTCTATTAAACAAACTCCTACATCTTCTAAAAAGAAGTGGGAAACTAATAAACAAAACTCAAACGAGACACGTTCTCAATCCCGAGGTAGGTCTCCTCAAAAGGAGCCCTCTGAAAGGAGGTATAACCTCAGGAATAGGGATAATTTAAGAAAACCTGACAGGTATCAAGATACTGATAAACGTTCCTCTCGTACCTTTCAGATATCGTCACAGACATCGGAAAAGAAGAGGACGGTCAGAACATAGAGAAGAACGCGTGAAATCCAAAGACGACAAACACGTTCAGAAAAATAAATCAAAACCTCAATTCTCAAAAAAGAAAGTAGCAGGTCTGAAGATCAGACATGCCGAGAATACTGAGAACACAGCTCAAGAACGGAGAATGGGCTCAGACAATGCTGGACAGTGCAGCAGAAGTCACAATAGCTCGCCAGAACCTGAAGGAACTTCTGGAGATAGTGGACTTGAATGAGTACATCACAGTAGAAACTATAGACACCAGGGTTAGTACTCCACAAAAGGTATATGAAATAACACTCCGAATGGAGGGAGACATACCAAGAAAGGTGAAAACACTCTTTAGGGAAAAACTTTCAAGGGGTTATGATATACTTCTAGCAGAAAAGACTGGCCACCACAATTTGTCAGGGAGTGCCCACATGGCGAGGACATCATTATGCCAGCCTTCTCCAACCATATTCCAATTCACCTAAAATATACTTATGCCAGGAAATGGGCAGTTGCCCAGGCCCCAGCATTATACAAAAATCATATAGGATGGGATGAGGACTCGACTCACCTCACCATAAAATACAGTTAAAAAATGACCCTACTGCACAAAGGCAGTACCCAATAAAGCAAGAAGCTAAAAAACAGGTCAGGGAGATCTTAGATCAACTTGAATACCAAGGGGTGATTGAAACATGCACCTCCTCAATGAACAATCCTTTGTTTCCTGTATCCAAACCAGACAATATAGATCGTCTAGTTTTGGATTAAAGACACTTGAACACTTGTTCTAAAACATTTGCAGTGCAAAATGCACATAGTACAGCATTAATGAATAACATTGTGCGTAAAACATATAAGACCACATTGGATATTTCAAATGGTTTCTTTTGTCAAAACATAACACCTGAAAGCAGGTACTTAACAGCTTTCTCAATAATGGGGACCCAGCGTCAATTTTGTAGACTCCCACAAGGGTTCAAAAACATCCCGGGGTTATTCTCAGCGAGAGTAACAGAGTTACTACAAATTTATGATAATGAGGCATTGTCATATGTCGATGACATCTATCGGACAGACGATGACCTAGATAGGCACTTGAACAGGGTGAGTACCATTATATTGGGCTTCGCCTCAGAGGGCTATAAATTCAACTTTAAAAAATCCAGAATTGCCCATCTCAATGTCCTTTTCCTAGGATATGAGCTTTCAAGTGAAGGCAAGAGCCTGGCAGCTAACTTTTTAGAAAAGTGTGCGCTGCTCCAACCTCCAAAAACGCTGAAAAATTTACAATCCATCTTGGGTTTCCTAAATTTTGGAAGAACCTACATTCTAAATTACGCAGAAAGGGATAAACCTCTCTACGAATTAATCAAACCTGATTTTTCAACAAAACATTGGACACAGGAACACACAGAAATCCTGCGTTCACTCCAAGCTAACATGTTAGCAACAAATCACTTACAAACACGCGTAAATCAATGCAATTTAGTGATCCGAATAATTTCGGGTCAATGCGGATTCACCTATTTAACATTTAATGAGGGTGAAAAAGTACCAATAGCATACAAATCACATTTGTATACACAAGCAGAAATGCGCTTCACTTCAACTGAAAAAATACTGACAGCAATTCAAACCGCTGTAGCAAAAGAAAGAGCTCTAGCCCAAGGGAAACGCATTATTGTCGTAACCCCAGTACCAGCCTTAGAGGCGGTCACAAAAGCGAGCATTCCAAATGCAAAAGCTTCACATCTTAGATGGATACAATGGGTTAATTCTCTTGCTGCAACAGATGTTGAATGTTTTTGATCCTGATTTAAAAACACAAGCGTTCCTACAATATGAACATGAATGTCCTCTGCCCACTGAAATTCTGCCTCTCGATCAGTACGAATTTATAATTTACACTGACGGATCAGCACAACCCGCTACAGGGAGTAAGCAAGCTTACAGTGCAGCGTGCGCAATCGTTAAAGGTCGCATGCAAGATGGTAACTTCAGATCAATGGTCACTAAAACTCAATCTCTAGGAGATTGTACAGCTCAGCGAGCTGAACTACAAGCATTCAAACTGGCACTTGAAAATACAGATTGCAAATTCCCCACACTCATAGTGTGTGATTCTTTTTACTGTGTTCAGTCGTATAATGAATATATACAGAATTGACTTGAAAACGGGTTCAAAGATGCAAAAGGTGGCACAATAAAACATAAAACGCTTTGGGAACAAGTAGTTCAGTTAAAAAACGAACTACCAAAAGCTCACGATACACACGCTGAGTTCATCAACGTGATGGCGTTCACGTTGCAGGGAATTCATTGGCTGACGAAGCCGCAAAGGGGGCTGTTCAGACGGCTTCCGTAGCTGCGATCACTCGTTCAAAAACGAAAATAGACAGTGAGATATTGTTGGCTGTCAATGCTTCAAGCAAAGGCAGTGGTGCAGCGTTACCAAAAAAATGTCCACTCAAGTACTCTTACGTAATTGATACGAACAACGTTCCTTTTGCTCGAATCCCTGGAGTGGGGGATAGGGTAATTCCAAACGCACAAGTTACTAACTTGTGTAACGATATATCTGTAAGAGACAGTAGTTAGTGACAGATTCCCTACCTTAGAATATCCCCAGGTGTCAGGCTGGATCCGGAAAGTTTTGCATAGCAGTACCCTTGCGCGTCGGTAGGCGGCGTCGTGCGGCTCCGCGTCCGTCGTCGGGATTGCCGGAATGACGTAGTGGGCAGTACTTAGACGCCGCCCCTGCGCGCCGACGTCAGTCCTGTACACGACTTTCCGCGCCAGGAACGCAGAGCCATGCAAGAAGCTGACATTGGTGTCTGAAAAAATACTAGGGCCCTGAAAGGGATGTCCTTAACCCTAGAAATCAGTTCGCAGAACGGGGAGGATGGGTGGGGCGGTAGGAATCTGTCACTAACTACTGTCTCTTACAGATATATCGTTACACAAGTTAGTAACTTGTGCATCTGAAAGAGACACGTTAGTGACAGATTCCCTACCTTAGAATAGATACCCCAGCAATACCAACCCCGGTGGTGGGTCTGCGAACAAAGATCAGACAAGGAAGTCTCGGAGGACAGAACGGCCAAAGAAGCCGTCTCTCCGGACTTGGCTGTCAAGGCAGTAATGCTTGGTAAACGTGTGCAACGAGGCCCACGTAGCTGCCTGACAAATGTCCTGCAAAGGGACACCACGTCCTAAAGCCGTGGTGGCGGCTGTCGCCCTGGTGGAATGGGCACGCAACCCAACAGGGGGCTCCTTTTAGCCAAAGAATAACAGGCTTTGATACACAAGACGACCCAGCGGGAGATGGTCCGCTTGTGTACCGCCCGACCTTTTTTGGCGCCCACGTAGCCAACAAAGAGCTGGTCGTCCACCCGGAACTGTTGTGTGCGATTTAGATAAAAGGAAATCGCACGTTTTGGGTCCAGACGGTGGAGTCTCTCTTCCTCTCTAGAAGGATGCGGAGGCAGAAAGAAGGTGGGCAAAGTGATGGTCTGCCCAATATGGAAAGCAGTAACCACCTTTGGCAAGAAGGACGGACGCGTCCTGAGAACAACCTTGTCTGGATGGACAGACAGAAAGGGAGGCTTGCAAGAAAGAGCCTGGAGCTCACTCACCCGCCGAGCGGAGGTGATAGCCACCAGAAAAGCTGTCTTCAGAGTTAGAAGACGAAGAGGACAGTTATGCAGAGGCTCAAAGGGAGCGCACATGAGAAAGGTAAGAACCAAGTTCAAGTCCCACTGAGGCATCACAAACGGAACAGGAGGGAAGAGGTGTGTAATGCCTTTTAGGAATCTGTTAACAACAGGGGACTTGAAAAGGGAGGGCTGATCAGGAAGCCTGAGGAAGGCCGAGATTGCACAGAGATAGCCCTTGATGGTACCCAGGGCAGAACCCTGCTGGGCCAGAGAAAGAAGGAACAGAAGAACCTCAGAAAGAGGGGCAGAAAGGGGATTCACAGCCTTTGCTGTGCACCATGCCACAAATTTGTTCCACCTGCAGGCGTATACCACCTTAGTGGAGGGACGCCTGGCTCCCAGAATCACATCACAAACTTCGGGAGGCAAGTCGAAAGGAATCAACTGCCGCCGCTCAATCTCCACGCAAGGAAGTGGAGACTGGACAGGTTCGGGTGGAGGACCGTCCCCTGCTGCTGCGACATAAGATCCTCCCGAAGAGCCAGACGGATCGGGGGATCGACGCTCATACTGAGTAGCTCGGGATACCAAACTCTTCGAGCCCAGTTCGGAGCCACAAGAATGACTTGGGCCCGGTCGCGCCGAATCTTCTTCAACACTCTGGGTAGAAGTGGTATAGGCGGAAAGGCGTACAACAGACCGCAACTCCACTCGCGACGAAAAGCGTCGCCGAGCAAGTGCCGCCTTGGAAATTCCAACGCGCAGAACTGATGACATTGCGCGTTCTCTTCGGTGGCGAATAGATCTAACCAAGGCTCTCCCCACTGTAGAAAGAGTCCTTGCGCCACTTCCGAGTGAAGACGCCATTCGTGATCCATCATGCACCTGCGGCTCAGCTCGTCCGCCCTGGCGTTCAGGGAACCTGCCAGGTGTTGAACCATCAGGAATATGCCCTGATGTTCCAGCCATGTCCAGAGGCGCAGAGCCTCCTGACATAGGGTCCACGACCCCACCCCGCCCTGTTTGTTGCAGTACCACATGGCGGTGGTGTTGTCTGTGAACACCTGCACTACTTTCCCTTTGACAGAGGGAAGGAATGCTTTGAGTGCAAGTCGGATCGCCCGGAGCTCCAGAAGGTTGATATGGAGCCGGGACTCCGCCCGGAGACCAGAGGCCTCTGATCTCCGCCTCTCCCATGTGACCGCCCCATCCCAGAAGGGACGCGTCCGTCACAACTGTGTGCTCTGGCTGGGGAAGGGAGAGGGATCTGCCCAAGACCCATTGCCGGTTCGAGAACCACCACTGCAACTGTTTTGCAGTCCCCTCCGAGATCTGGACGTGATCGGACAGGTTGCCCTGATGCTGCGCCCACTGGAACTTCAGGTCCCACTGCAGAGCCCGCATATGCCATCTTGCATGATCGACCAGCAGGATGCAGGAGGCCATGAGGCCCAGCAGCCTCAGGGTCATCCGTACCGAAACCCAGGATAGAGGCCGAAAGATCGGAATCATAGCCTGAATATCCCGGACTCGCCGATCGGGAGGATAGACCCGAAACTGCGTCGTGTCCAGAACTGCTCCGATGAAAAGGAGCTGTGGAGAAGGAATCAGGTGCGACTCGGCACGTTGATGGAGAACCCCAGCGAGTGCATGAGCTCGGCCGTAGTCTGGAGGTGGGAGACGACTGCCTGGGACGAGCCCGCCTTCAGCAGCCAGTCGTCGAGGTAGGGGAAGTCTGGAACCCCTGCCCGGCGCAGATGAGCTGCGACCACCGCCATCACTTTCGTGGAACACCCGAGGGCGCTGGTAAGGCCAAAGGGGAGCACGGTGAACTGAAAATGCTCGAGGCCTACCGTGAACCGCAGGTAACGCCGGTGGGCTGGCAGGACGGGGATGTGAAAATATGCGTCCTGCAAGTCCAACGCTACCATCCAGTCTCCAGGGTCGAGGGCAGTCAAGACCTGAGCTAGGGTGAGCATTTTGAACTTCTCCTTCCGGAGGAAGCGATTGACGTTCCGGAGGTCCAAGATAGGACGCATGTCCTCCTTGTCCTTTTTGGGCACCAGAAAGTAGTGGGAGTAACAACCACGCCCTACTTCTGGGGTCGAAACGCGTTCGATGGCCCTCTTGGCCAAGAGGGCCGCAACTTCCTTCTGAAGAAGCACCAAGTGATCCCCTGACATGCGGTGGCATTGAGGTGGCATGGCTGGGGGAGTGGTCACGAAGGGGAGGGAGTAGCCCCTTTGGACAATGTCCAAGACCCACTTGTCCGAGGTGATGGCACGCCAGTGGGGAAGGTGATGGCGGACCCTGCCTCCTACTGGCATGCTGTGGACCTGAAAGGAAGGACTAGGAGGGCTTGGAGGCCGCGGATGGGGCGGGGGTGGTGGCCTGACCCGCACGCTGGTTACCCGACCCGCCTCGGCGGGAGCCATGTCCTCGACCACGCGTAGACGCCTGCTGCGCGGGCCGGTGGCTGGGCAGCGGACGTGACTGGGCGCCCCTTCCGTGGCCACGAAAGGGGCGAAAAGCAGACTGTTGCGGAGGGCGCACAGCAGAAAGGCTCAGGGACTTGGCTGTAGCGCGTGAGTCCTTAAAGCGCTCCAGCGCATGGTCTGCCTTGTTGCCGAAAAGGCCGACACCATCAAAGGGCATGTCCATAAGAGTGTTTTGGACATCACCCGAGAAACCAGTGGTTCTCAGCCAGGCGTAGCGACGCTAGCGCCACTGTCGTCGCAAGCGATCTGCCCAGCGAGTCGGCGGTATCTAGGCCACATCTGATGGTATACTTTGCCGCATCCCTTCCTTCCGCAATGGCGCGGGAAAGCAGTGTCTGGACCTCCTCAGAACACTGGGGCAGAACCTGCGCCACCGAATCCCACAAACAGTGGGAATATCGGCCCAAGAGGCAAGTGGTTTTGACAGACCGCAAGCCAGCACTGGAGGAAGTAAAATCCTTCTTCCCAAATTGATCCCGTTTTTTGGATTCCCTATCCGGGGGAGCGGTAGGGAAGGCGCTCTGGGAAGCAGAGGCTTGGACAACCAAGCTCTCAGGGGTGGGGTGTTGGGAAAGAAACATGGGGTCGCCCGGAGCAGGGCGATGGCGTCGGGCAACGTTCCTATCCACAGGAGCCCCTGTGGTGGGCTTGGACCAGGTGACCAAAAGAACGTCAGAAAGTGCCTCGTTGAAAGGCAGCAGTGGCTCCGAGGAGGTAGCCGCCGGCTGAAGCACTTCAGTCAGGATGTTAGTCCTGACAGCCACTGTAGGTAACTGGAGGTGTAAAGCCTCAGCTGCCCTACGCAACACAGTTGCAAAGTTTGCTCCCTCCTCCGTTGCCACAGGAGGAGGAGACAGCATGCCAGAGTCAGGGGAGGTGTCCAGTCCACTGGCATCCCCAAGTTCCTCAGCCCAGTCCTGATCGAACTCACATTGGGCAGTGAGAGGGTCCTCAGTCCCCTCCCAGTCCTCTTCGTCCTCCAAAGCAGGTTCAAAGTAAGGAGGAGGGACATGCGGAACCCAAGGCCGCATCGGCGCCAGGGCCGGCGTCGACCGACGCCGGTCCGGCGCCGTGTCCGGAGAGAACTGGGGTACGACGCCGCCCGGAGCCCCGGGCGGCGTCGGGAACGGCACCGGTGAAATCGGCGCTGGTGGAGGTGTCGTCAGGTCAACCGGCGTCGATGGGGGTTGCGGCAACGCCGGGGTCGGGGCCGGGGCTGGCGGCGCCGGAGTCGCCGGCGGCGCCGTAGGCACCCCAGAAGGGCCCGCGGGGCCCGAAGGCGCACCGGGGGGACCTTGAGGCCCGAAGAGGCGGGCCATGGCCGACAGGAACTCCTGTATTTCGGCCGGAGTCGCCGCCGAACCCGGATAAGGCGGGTAATGCGACGGCGGCTCCACAGGCACTCCCGGAGCCGCGGGGACGGTGCCGACAGGACCCTCAGCCGAGTCGCGAGACCAGCGAGGGGAAGTCGTCGAGCGATGACGCTTCTTCGACTTTTTGTGCTTCGACTTACCGGAGGAGTGCGAAGACTTGGACCCAGACGACCGATGAGGACTCCGCGACCGGCCCCTCGACCTCTCACGTGACCGGGGCTTGGTTTGGCGCGGAGCCGACTGCCGGAACTCGAGGAGCTTTCGAGACCGCTCTCGCAAAGCCTTCGGATGCAAGGCCCGGCAGTCGGGGCACGACTTGGAGTCGTGGTCGCGTCTGAGGCAGTAGAGACAGTCTCGATGTGGGTCCGTGATCGACATCATCCGACCACAGGCGTCGCATGGCTTGAAGCCGGGCATCCCTACTGACACAGTCAAAGTCGAACGACTCGAGAAAAAACAGTGATAAAAATCACAAAAAACTTAGTAAAAAAATGACTAGGGCACTGCTCTTCCCGGATCTGCGCTTACTGGCGCGGAAAAAGAAGAACTGACGTCGGCGCGCAGGGGCGGCGTCCAAGTACTGCCCGCGACGTCATTCCGGCGATCCCGACGCCGGACGCGGAGCCGCACGACGCCGCCTACCGACGCGCAAGGGTACTGCTACGCAAAACTTTCCGGATCCAGCCTGACGCCTGGGGATATTCTAAGGTAGGGAATCTGTCACTAACGTGTCTCTTTCAGATATGGAACGTAGAGCAGCTTTGATTTATGAAGCACATCTGGGGGAGGGTCTGTCACATCAAGGGATCTCTAAAACAATATTGACATTAAAAGAGATGTACTGGTGGCCTGGAATGAATACACAGATTCACATCTTCATCGATGACTGCATAGACTGTAATATACAGCGTGATGCAGAACGCCATCAGACACCAGACTACGAAGTAGCCTGCACAGTACAGATACCAATCAATCAATCAATCAATCATGTCACTTATAAAGCGCACTACATACCCGCGAGGGTCTCAAGGCGCTGGGGGAAGAGGGGGGTGGTGCTGCTACTGATCGAAGAGCCAGGTCTTGAGGAGTCGTCTGAAGGCCAGTAGGTCTTGGGTCTGTCGGAGGTTGGTGGGGAGGGTGTTCCAGGTCTTGGCGGCGAGGTGGGAGAAGGATCTGCCGCCGGCGGTCGTTTTCCGGATGCGGGGGACTGTGGCGAGGGCGAGGCTGGTCGAGCAGAGCTGGCGGGTGGGGGTGTAGAAGCTGAGTCGTCTGTTGAGGTAGGCTGGTCCGGAGTTGTGGAGTGCTTTGTGTGCGTGGGTGAGGAGCTTGAAGGTTATCCTCTTGTTGACAGGGAGCCAGTGCAGGTCTCTCAGGTGGGGTGTGATGTGGCTGCGTCGGGGGATGTCGAGGATAGGACGTGCGAGGCGTTCTGGATGCGTTGCAGCCGTCTCAGGAGACTTAGCCGTCGTTCCTGCGTAGAGGGCGTTTCCGTAGTCCAGCCTGCTGGTGACGAGGGCCTGGGTGACTGTTTTCTTGTTTCGGTGGGGATCCACTTGAAGATCCTGCGGAGCATTCGGAGGATGTTGAAGCAGGATGAGGAAACGGCGTTGACCTGCTTAGTCATGGAGAGGGTGGGGTCGAGGATGACCCCTAGGTTGCGTACGTGGTCGGTGGGTGGCGGGGCTGTTCCCAGTGATGTTGGCCACCAGGAGTCGTCCCAGGCTGAAGGGTTGGAACCAAGGATGAGGACCTCCGTCTTGTCCCAGTTCAGCTTCAGGCGGCTGGTCCTCATCCATTCGGCGACGGCCTTCATTCCTTCGTGGAGGTGGGCTTTGGCGGTGTGAGGGTCTTTGGTGAGGAGAGGATCAGCTGGGTGTCGTCGGCGTAGGAGATGATGTTGAGGTTGTGCTGTCGGGCGACGTGGGCGAGGGTGCCATGTAGATGTTGAACAGCGTTGGGCTGAGGGAGGAGCCTTGGGGTACGCCGCAGATGATCTTGGTGGCCTTGGATCGGAAGGGGGCGAGGCGGACGCTTTGTGTTCTGCCGGAAAGGAAGGATGTGGTCCAGTCCAGGGCCTTCTCTTGGATCCCGGCGTCGTGAAGGCGTGTTCGTAGTGTGTGGTGGCAGACCGTGTCGAAGGCGGCTGATAGGTCCAGGAGGATGAGGGCTGCTGTTTCTCCGTTGTCTAGCAGGGTCCTGATGTCATCGGTGGCGGCGATGAGGGCGGTTTCAGTGCTGTGGTTGCTGCGGAAGCCGGACTGGGAAGGGTCCAGGATGTTGTTCTCCTCGAGGTAGCGGGTCAGTTGTTTGTTGACGATTTTCTCGGTGACCTTCGCGGGGAACGGGAGCAGAGAGATGGGTCGGAAGTTCTTGAGGTCCTTGGGGTCTGCCTTGGGTTTCTTGAGTAAGGCGATGATCTCGGCGTGCTTCCAGCTTTCCGGGAAGGTTGCTGTCTCGAAGGAGATGTTGATTATTTTCCGGAGATGGGGCTCGATGGCTGTACTGGCTTTGTTGAAGATGTGGTGAGGGCACGGGTCTAGCGGTGAACCGGAGTGGATGGTGTTCATGATCTCGCTGGTGTCCTCGTCGTTATTAGACTATCTATGCGCAGACGTCCTTTTGGACAAATGCAATCCCACAAATACTAAGTCAAGGTTCCTATGGATATGGCCTCAGCGATCGGCTGACGCTCGAACTGTCAAAAGATTTGCGAGTCTTTATCAGCACATACGCAATTGGCACACTACATTCTGACCAGGGCCCTGCGTTTAGCTCTCGAGCTTACAAAGAAGCCATGGCCAGTTTGGGCGTTGCATTGCGGTACTCCTCTCCGTTTCATCCTGAGGGAAATTCTGTTGTGGAAAGGAAAAACCGGGACATAAAGCAGTCTATAACAGCTAGAGTATTAGGTTCGGGTGATGGGTGGGTCAAACATCTTTATGGGGTCCAACGCTCATTAAATAATTTGCCAAGAAGTTCTCTAGGGAGGTCACTCTATATGAGGTCCTATTTGGGACAAGAATGTGGGTTCCTGATCTCGAATGTAAAGGCACAGTGGTGGAAAATAAACCCTTTGATATCAAAGATCGTTTGGCTGTTTTACAGGATCTAGATGAACTAAGATCGAAACAAAGCAACGTGTTCCTGAAGCCAACCACCACTGGGGAAACACCGGCAGTCCCAGCAAGGCATGTCTGGATCCCAAAAGTTGGGGATATAGTCAGAGAGAAGATTGCGGACAAGAAGGAATTTGGACCTTCTTACAGACAACCAGTACCTGTCCTAGCCGTCCACGGAACAAGAACAGTACTTCTGCCGCCCCTTGCTGGAAAAAAGGAGAAACGATTTGTGTCAATCGACCTCATCAAACCACAGTATGTGGCCAATACTAAATAGTAGGCCTTGTGGACTCCGACCTAGTAGCAGACGCACTCCTCTCGCTACTATCCAAGAGGTTCAGACTGAAAGACTCATAACCATCGAGAATTCAGCAGTAACAGATGGACTAAGCAACAATGCTATGGAACTCCTCCCTCTTGAAACTCAAGTAACAGTTCGTCCAAATACACCTGTCTACACCAACGTAACAAGTGATCAACTGGTTCCAGCGATTTCAACAAATCCTGATGCAATTCCAACAATTGACCGAACTGCTTCTGGCTATTTCATTAACTTTGATACGTTTTCTGAGGATCCGAGTGAACAGGAAACGACGCCAGCATCAAAAACTTTCAAGCAACAAGTACAAGACCTTTTTCATTTCCTGAGAAAGACTTATCTGGTTTCACCATGGATTGAAATATGGATTATTTCTGGAATATTTTTCTTTCTGTTTTGGCTAGCTTTGGTTATGACTCTTAGCATGCTTATAAATGGCAGATACATCCGTATGGACACTGAAAGTAAAAATGTGAACTTACCTTTAAAACCACACAAATCTTCCCATCGTGAAACAAGAGACTTGTCAGCAGTGAACATCACAGCCGTTCCTATACAGGATGGTATAGTTTGGGACAAAACCGATTTCGATATATTCTGCCCCACGGAACTTTTGAACATTCCACATTTATTTAAAATTTCATTAAGTGACTTTATTACCTCCAGTACCTATTCTGATGATTGGGACTTTGAGACTGTAAATGATATGATGTCTGACCTAGAAAGGTCTGCTGCGTTCTCTAACAATGAATATTTAGAGGGTTCATCAGACAACAGCTATATTGTTACAACCACTATGGTCATCATTTCTTGCATAAATCTGCTACACCTAGAAATGTGTTTAAATTTAACCAATGGGAACATTGTCCTACACCTCCAAAGGGTAGTTCAAAAACGTTTGCTAACAAGTTTCCATATTTTTCAGGGTACAATACATCTGATCCAGAAACATTTTACTATATGAATATAAACAAAACAGGACAGAAAATGTGCTTTAAAATGTACAGTACCTATTGCATTCAACAGTTTATTTTAAACTTCTTTTAATATGCTTTTAGAAATGTTTTTAGCAACATGTGGTACTCAGTTTAATGCGTTTAGCATTTAGTATTATCGTTCATTCGAAAGTGGAGTGGGTGTTGTATTCCGCTTTAGGTGTCCGTATATAGGCTTTTCTGAAACATGTCCTTATATAGGCACAATTCGCATTGCCCTTATATAGGCATAAAATCCCAGTCCTTATTTAGGCATTAGCCATGTACTCCAAATACAGGCATGGTCACCGACATCCGTCCACCCTAACGTCACAACGAGTTCTTAGAAACCAGACTTTTAAGCTCTTGGGAGTTCCCCTAGCACAGGATTATTGATTTCTCCAATAACTCATCTATTATGCATGAACCGCTATTCCTTAAGGGTTCATTCCTGACGTCTTCCTCTGCCCGACTTCACGTCAATGCTAACATTCCAAGGCACCTACCAGGTATAAATATACCTTCCCTTGCCCAAGCAAGTTAGGAGGAGACATCGACTTTAGAGGAGCCCGTGTCCCGGCCTGACACACTGAGAAGAGACGCTGTCATCCCTGCTCGCAGAGAATCCAGCTCCCAGTGTTCTAACTCCCTTCGCAGGGTGTTAGAGTTCGAAGATCCGGAAAGAGATTCCCACCTCTCTCATTCTCAAGGTATGGAGCTGACTAGAACCTAGAGGGAGTCTTGGCATATCAGACTCTTAGTATACCATACTATAGAATACTTCACCTACTTCTTACCTTGCCCTACACCTAGGTTAGGTTAGGTACACTGGGGTAGAACTAGCTTGGAGAAGCATCGTATGAGTACGAGCATTTTTAGCTTATGTTATTTATGTATATGAATATATGTGTGATAGCTAAAAGATAATGCTAGCGCAGTATTATTTCTTTCTACTGCTTACGCTGTACATTATATATCTTGCATACTGTCTTGTGATCATAACAGCTCATATCTCTTACACGAGAAACAAGACTGTTCAATAAATCCCTTTATTGAAACGCCCGTCTATTCTTTCTGTGTAACTCTGAAGAAACTAAGCATGCACGATTAGCTGAGTGAAACTGTTATCTATTGTTTCCACGATTCTGAGAGTGTTCCGATTCTAAAGGGAAACAAAGTTGTCATGTTTATGCGGTTGCCAGAAACTACTCCCTTCTTGTTTACAAGGAGTTTCTAGTGGCCTCTGAGCTATCTGGCACAAAGTAATTAAGTTTAATATACTCGATAGGGACATACTGACCTCAGTCCTATGTCAAACCTATAGGGTATATTATTCCAATGCGCAGAGCCTATTAGGGAAATAGGAACTACACTACACTACTAAAGGTTCTGGAGGTCGCTGGGCTGCAGGACAAGTTGTCGAGGGCTGCAAACAGTTCAGTAGGGCTGGGGCCAAGTCAGTAGTTTTCTGCAGTCTTCGCTGCGGGTGCGACTCTGTGATGTCCGGCTCTTCTTAGGTCATCAGGAACTGAAGTTCAGGGTTTGGGGATGCCACCTAAATGCTAGATTAAGGGGCATTACAAGGGAGTGACAGGTAGTGGCCATAGGTTTCTTATCTGGGGTATCTACCCCCCACTATTATGCCCACCTCCTGTGGGAGGGGGACATGGACCTAGCCATGATTGGATGAGTCCTACGATCTTCAGGATGGTGAGCACTGAAAAGAGTACTTCACTTCACCTACAGCACCTGAGGGGTGGAGTTGGCAGAGGGGGCACACCACCTATTCTTACTAAGTTTTCTCATCTGTCCTCCCGACAAAAAGAGGGCGAGGACAGGAAGGGGGCTTGCTACCTCTAACAGGAGAGGCTGGGGGCTCTTTACAAAGGTGGCAGGGTCTTTGAAGCTCCCTGTCACCGATGGCTCTTCCTGACCAGGGGGAGGTGTGAACACCTCCACCCTGAAGAGGCATTGTTCTCTACCTCAGAGTGCACAGGTATTCTCTCCATGAGGTCAGAACACTGTCTGGTGGTAGCAGGCTGGCTCAGGCCAGTCGTGACCACACTAGGGATTAGTAGGTTTCGGGGGACCCCTCTAAGGAGCCCCCTGTGTGCAATTTTTAATAAATCTCACACTGGAATCAGTGCAGGTTTATAAGCTGAGATGATTGGTACCAAACATCCGATATTTCAGTGAAGCCATCATGGAGCTGGGGAACTCTCAATGAGTAGTGTCCAGCCCATGTACTTACTATGGCTTCGCTGGTCACTTACAATATCCAGGAATCGACAAGAATATTGCAGGGGCATATTTGCTCATGCTGTTATGCCCTCCCAGGAGATATAGTGCACCCTGCCTTAGGGCTAAGGCCTGCTAGAGGGGTGTCTTACTTATATCTCATGCAGTGTCCATCTATGGGCATGGCAAACAGGGATGTGCTTGGTGAAGGGGTCGCTTAGGGTGGCACAATTTGTGCTGAAGCCCTTAGGGACCCTCTTTAACCACAAAGCCCTAGGTACCAGGGGGTACTATGTGAGCTAAACGGGTGCCAATCGTGGAAACAACAAGTAAAGATTAGGGAAGATGATCTGGCACAGGGGACCTGGTTGGCAGGGACCATGTGCACTTCCAGTTGAAACTACATCATTTTCCAGGCACAAAGTGGGGGCTGACCATGTCCAAAACAGGCACTGTCCTACATGACCCCTCCCCCCCCCAAACAAAAGGGGATAAGACTAACCTTCCCCTAGAGAGTCTTCATCGTCTAAGTGGAAGAAACTAGAAAGTCCATCTGCATTGGCATGGGCAGTCCAAGGTCTGTGTTCCACTTCAAAGTCCATTCCCTGTAGGGAGATGGACCACCTTAGCAGTTTGGGATTTTCATCTTTCATTTGCATTAACCATCTGAGAGGCCTGCGGTTGGTTTGAACCTAAGTGAGAGCCAAACAGGCATTGCCTTAAATTCTTCAGGTTCCAAACCACAGCAAAGGCCTCCCTCTCAATGGCACTCCAACGCTGTTCCCTGGGGAGTAGCCTTCTACTAGTGAAAGCAACTGGCTGGTCTTCACCTTGGTCATTAATGTGGGATACAACAGCTCATATTCCATGTTCAGAGGCATCAGTCTGCACAATGAATTGCTTGGCATAATCTGGAGCTTTCAGAACAGGTGCAGAGCATATTGCTTCCTTCGGTGTGTCAAACGCCTTTTGACAGCTCAATGTCCAGTTCACCTTTTTGGGCATTCTTTTGGAGGTCAGATCTGTGAGGGGTGCCACCATGGTGCCATTAACCTTCACAAACTTCCTATAATACCCATTCAAGACCCTGATTGAGTCTGGGTTGTTAGTGCCACCCACTCCAGAATGGTATGGACCTTGGGTTGTAAGGGTTTAACTACGCCTCCACCAACAAGGTGGCCTAAGTATACAAACTTTCCCTGCCCTATCTGGTACTTGTTTGCCTTGATAGTGGTGAGACCTGCACTTCTCAGAAGCGCCAGTACTTTCCCAAGGTGGATCAGGTGATCCCGCCAGCTGGCGCTAAAGACAGCAATATCATCTAGATATTCTGCACTAAAAAGATTCCAACCCAGCAAGGACTTTGTTCACCAGCCTTTGAACAGTGGCAGGTACATTTTTCAAACCATAGGTGTTGGACTTGGCTCTTTTTGGCAGGTTCACCCCTGAACTTTTTGCCTTAAGCTCTGACATAGTGGTAGTGATTTTTGGCCTCTGCGCACTTTAGCACTGTGGCCCAGTGTAAAGTGCGTGCGCGCTCTGAGTGCGTGTGGTGAGATTAGCCTACCCTCCCATAGGAATGCATGGGGGATATGTGTGTCCATGGTAATTCCTGGTATGAGGGGAGTGCAGGGTCGAGTTTAGTATGTGCGAACTCGTGAGAATAAATGCTGCGCAATGGTGTGCGCAGATTTATGGTGACTGGTAGAGAAATGCCACTTCTAGAAGTTGGCATTTCTGTGTGCTCTGTGTCTGCCTGCCTGATGTGAATTGCATGTCTGGCTTGTGAGTGACAGGGGCTGGGAGGTGTGTGTGGCTCCAGGAGGGGCAGGGTGAGTCAGCGCAGGGCTGAATGGAGAGATCTCCATGTAGATGGGTGGGAGGAGTTGCACCTGGGACATGAATAGGGCTGTGCCTTCCCTCTACAATGCTGGCTCCACCTCCTGTGGTGCGTCTGATGTCCCTAGCCTACACTATGAAAAGGAGAGAGGAGCTGAGCAAAACAAAGTGCTCCAAAGCTCCCCTAAACCAGTTCTGACTGATATCCCCCAAGCCCTGCACCTTTAGACAATGGGATTTGGTGTATAAAAGAAGGGGATGTGACCCCAGAAAGATGTTCAGTCTTCCAGTTCCTGAATCCTGACGGAGGGGCTTGCTGCTGCTGGGGCCCAGGAGGGACCGCCATGGGGGCTGCCTCCCTGCTGGAAGGCCCTGTGTGCTGGCCCCTGGGCCCAGCTATGCCCCTTCCTCTCTAAGGACTCATCCTTCTTTACTCCAGGACTTTTGCTTCATCTAGCGCCTGGGAGCGCTTTATCTTAATTTTCCCCAAAGGAGAGGGAGAGCGGGAGCTTCGCAGCACGGAGCTGCAGTTTGAGGGAATCCCGACGTGGGGATTCCCCCGCATTTTGGGTGCCTTTTCGGCGGGTGCCCACCCCGCTTTATTGATGCTTAAATGGCGGGAGCCCACCCCGCTTTATATTCTAAGTTGAGAGGGAGCCTACCCCTCATTGCCGCCGAAGAAATCTGTTCCCGGCCGTTGCAGCGCAACCAGGAAGTCATGCACGTCTGCCTAGCCTGGGCGGAGCAGCGATCGGAAACAGGAAGTGCCACCCGGAGCCTCGCGGGCTCCATAGAGAAGTCCCGGGTCCCAGGAGGGGGCCCGGGTGAAGAGAGCAGGAGGAGCAGAAGCAGCCCGTAGGAGCCTGAGGCGGAGGGGGCTCGAGGCACATTGCTGGTGCCTGCCCCCGCCGCACGAGAGAGAAGCCGCATGCTGCTGACTCCGCGGAAGGAGTCACGGAAACCAGAGCCCCGAGAGGAGTCCGGAGCATAGACCGGTGAGTGGGGGCTCTGGGTGATACCGGCCAGGCGGGGCTCCAAGGGCACACGTAGTGCCAGTGCCCGTGTTCTGTGGTGCCAGTGAAGGCACCGTGTTTAGCTTTCCCGAGCGGCCCTGTCTGGCAGCGGGCCGCTCCAACTTGGGCATGATTATTCTGGGAGCCCGTGCACTCCCACGACGTGGCATAATTGTTTTTAGAGCCTTGAGGGCTCCCACGATGGCATAGTTATTTTAAGAGGGCCCAGAGGGGCCCATGCTGTTCCCCTTTTGAATGGCTACTCTTCACAGCTGCCCCGCTTGCGAGAGGGCAGCTGCAACGTTCTTGGGCACATTGGTTTGAAGGGCACAGTGAGTGCCAGTGGCCACATCCTCATTTACAGCTGCGCAGCAATTAGTGCCAGCTGCACCGTTTAGGCGCACAATTCTTTGGGGGCATGTCTTTCTGAAGTTAGGAGTGGATCGCACTCCTTGGCCCCCTATCTTTCCCAGCTGCCCAGCAAGTAGTGGGCAGCTGCTACGTTTAGGTTTGCGCAGTGGCGCACCCTTGACTTTCGCTGCTTAGGCAGCAGCCCTGACTCTTTGGACATAGGGCATTTGAGCCCCCCTTTCCGAGATGGCCAGATGGCCAGGGGGGACTGTTAGATTTATAGGGCGCCAGGCCCTAATGTGATGTGGTGCTAGGAAATGTAATGTATGTAGTATGATTACGCACCCTGTGTTATACCTCTAACTTTGGTTTATGATTATGAGGTTGTTTTGCATATCATGGTTTATGCTAGTGAGATTATGTTTCACTGTGTGATTTACGCCCCTAATGTGAGTTATACTTAGGAGGTTAGGGTCTCATGCGTTTAGACGTGTGAGGTGATTGCATAATGTGTTTATGCTGGTGAGGTTGGCGCAGAATGTAATTCGCGCCTGATGTGATACTGTGCATAATGTAGTTTATGTTACAGGCTGATGCTAAGTACAGTGATTACCAGTGTTTACTAGTTGTACGGTTATGATCTGTTTTACTTTTACTAAGTTCACTTTGTGATGGTTATGACAGTGGTCCAAGTGGCCCTGTCATGTGTAAATAATTCCCTTGTAAATATGACCTAGTGCCAGGTGGCACCATGTATATTGTGTGAGTACTATTCTAATGTGTTATGAGAATACAAAGGCTATTTTTGATATAACCTTGTGTGGAGTTCCTTTTGTAGTGTGCCTGGTATGTTGTTGCTGTGCACGTGCGCAAACGCTTTACACATTGCCTCCGGGATAAGCCTGACTGCTCGTGCCAAGCTACCAAGGGGGTGAGCAGGGGTTATCTTTGGCGTGTAACTCCCTCGCCCTGACTAGAGTGGTGGTCTCTGCCTGGCTTTGGCGCAAGCCTTAGCCAACCAGAGATCCCATTTCTAACAATAGGGCATCACAGTAAACTGATAATGCCCATCTGGGGTTGAAAATGCAGATCTTTCTTTTGCTCCTGGACTCGGGCCTATATGCCAGTACACTGGTGTGAAATCAAAGGTACTCAGATACTTAGCTGCTCCCAACCTGTCAATTAGGTAATCTGCCCTTGGAATTGGGTGTGCATCGGTTTTGATCACAGCACTGAGGCCCCTATAGTCCACATAAAAGCTCATTTCTTTCTTACCACCCTGGGTATGAGGTTTGGGGACCAAGGCAACTGGGCCGGCCCAGGAGCTCGCAGCTGGTTCCACGACTCCCAAGTCCATCATCTTGCTTAATTCAGCTTTGATGCTCTCTTCAACATGATCAGACTGCCTGCATATTTTATTCTTGACAAGTAGGCTTTCACCAGTGTCCACATCATGGGTACACCAGCTAATCTGACCAGAGGGCAAAGAGAAGAGCTCACCAAACTGATTTAGGACTTGCCTGCAATTTGATATTTTTGATATTTTATTAATTTATATAGCGCCCGAATCACCCCATCGGGGGTATCTCTGCGCTGGGGCAGCTGATTACAGTCAAACAAGTGGATCTTAGAAGAGATAGGTTTTTAGCAGTTTCCTAAAAAGGGGAAAGCTCTGGCAGTCACGTAGTTCGCGGGGGAGTTCGTCCCAGAGGGTCGGGGCAAGGTAAGTAAATGCTTTGCCACCCGACCAAGCCTTTTTAATTCTTGGGAGTACAAAGAAGTAGCTTGGAACCGGATCGAAGGGGCCGGGAAGGGATATATTTTAGCAGTTTATCTGATAGGTAGGTAGGCCCCAGGCCATTTAGGGCTTTGAAGACTGTGCAGCAAATCTTAAACTTCACCCGCTTTCTCACGGGGAGCCAATGAAGTTTGTTAAGAAGTGGTGTAGAGGCCGTTCTAGGGGGGGGCATTTTCTACCAGTCGGGCTGCCGTATTCTGGACTACCTGCAGTTTAAGGAAGCCTCGCTAGCCGAAACTAACAGTGCATTGCAGTAGTCCAGGCGGCTTAACACTAGAGCTTGCACCAGTGTTTTTCTCGTGGAGGATGGTAACATGGGGAACACTCTTCTAAGCAGGCTGAGTGTGTGATAGCAAGTGCCAGCGGTGGTAGTGGCGTGTGCTTCAAGTGTAAGATTCTGGTCGATCCGAATTCCCAGGTTCTTGACCACTCCTTTTGGAGTGGGAGCCGATCCCAGCTCCTCCGGCCACCAGCTGGGAGACAATCAGTCTGCTGGTGAGCAGCAAGGGTGTCTGACAAGACCACTCCTTCCACTGACCCATCTTTTGGATTGTTGGACAGGAGGTCAGGGAGAGGTTTACGCTCTACTTCCTGATCTTTATCTGTAACCAGAAGCATGGTCACATCTGCCCTGTCATAGTAGGGTTTAAGGCAGTTAAAATGGATGATCCTTTTGAGGTTCCAGTTGTAGTGAAGGTCCACCAGAAAGGTGACCTCCCCTTTTCTTTCTAGGATGGAGTAGGGGCTACTCCACTTATCTTGGAAAGCCCTAGGAGCCACAGGCTCCAAATCCCACACCTTCTGCCCTGGCTGGAATTCAACCATAGCAGCCTTTTGGTCATACCATTGCTTCTGGCGCTCCTGGCCTACTTGCTTTTTCCATGTATTCAGTCATCCTGGAGAGGAGGCCAAGCACATAGTCCACTATATCTTGCTTAGGTTCAATGATAGGTTTCTCCCATCTCTCCTTCCCCTTCACAAGACACAGTGGTCCCCTGACAGGATGACCAAAGAGAAGTTCAAAAGGGGAGAACCCCACTCTCTTGTGGCACTTCCCTGCAGGAAAAAAGCAGGCATTGAAGTCTGAAAGAAACACGTTAGTTATAGATTCCTTACCTTAGAATAGATACCCCAGCAATACCAACCCCGGCGGTGGGTCTGCGAATCAAGATCACACCAGAAAGTCCTGGAGAACAGAACGGCCAAGGAAGCCGTCTCTCCGGACTTGGCTGTCCAGACAGTAGTGTTTCGTAAACGTGTGCAGTGATGCCCACGTAGCTGCCTGACAGATGTCATGTAGAGGAACTCCTCTTCCCAAGGCAGTAGTGGCTGCCGTCGCCCTGGTGGAATGGGCGCGTAGCCCCACTGGAGGCTCTTTTTTAGCCAGAGAATAGCATGCTTTAATACACAAAACGACCCATCGAGAAATGGTTCACTTGTGTACGGCCCGACCTTTTTTGGCGCCACGTAGCCAACAAAAAGTTGGTCATCCACCCGGAACTGTTTTGTGCGATCCAGATAGAAAGCGCACGTTTTGGGTCCAGACGGGGGAGCCTCTCTCCCTCTTTTGAAGGATGAGGAGGCGGAAAGAAGGTGGGCAAAGTGATGGTCTGCCCGATGTGAAAGGCAGTGACAACCTTGGGCAGGAAGGATGGATGAGTCCTGAGAACCATCTTGTCTGGATGGACAGACAGAAAAGGATGTTTGGATGAAAGAGCCTGGAGCTCTCTCACTCTTCTGACAGATGTGATGGCTACCAGGAATGCAGTTTTAAGAGTTAAAAGTCTTAGAGGACAGTTGTGAAGCGGCCCAAAAGAAGCGCACATCAAGTAGGTCAAGACCAGATTCGAGTCCCACTGAGGCATAACGAAGGGAATAGGAGGAAAGAGATGAGTTATACCTTTCAAGAAACGATTAACCACCGGGGACTTGAAAAGAGAAGGCTGATCTGGAGGCCGAAGGAAGGCCGAAACATAGCCCTTGATAGTGCACAGAGCAGAGCCTTGCTGGGCTAAAGAAAGAAGAAACAAGAGAACCTCAGAAAGAGGGGCAGAAAGGGGATCCACAGCCTTTGCTGTGTACCAAGCCAGAAACTTGTTCCACCGGCAGGCGTATACCGACTTAGTGGAGGGACGCCTGGCTGCCAAGATTACATTGCAAACTTCGGGAGGCAGGTCAAAAGACGTCAACTGCCGCCGCTCAATCTCCACGCAAGGAGGTGGAGGCTGGACAGGACCGTCCCCTGTTGCTGCGACAGAAGATCTTCCTGAAGAGGCAGACGGGTCGGAGGATCGATGGCCATGTTGAGCAGCTCGGGATACCAGACTCTTCGTGCCCAATCCGGAGCCACAAGAATGACTTGGGCCCGGACGCGCCTGATCTTCTTCAGCACTCTGGGCAGAAGTGGTATAGGCGGAAAGGCGTACAACAGACTGCAACTCAACTCGCGACGAAAAGCGTCGCCTACCGAGTGCCGTCTTGGAAATTCCAACGCGCAGAATTGCTGACATTGCGCGTTCTCTTCGGTGGCGAATAGATCTAACCAAGGCTCTCCCCACTGTCGAAAGAGACCTTGCACCACCTCCCAGTGAAGACGCCATTCGTGATCCATCATTCACCTGCCTCCGAGTTCGTCCGCCCTGGCTTTCAGGGAACCTGCCAGGTGTTGAACCACCAGGGATATGCCCTGATGTTCCAGCCATGTCCAGAGGCGGAGGGCCTGTTGACATAGGGTCCACGACCCCACCCCGCCCTGTTTGTTGCAGTACCACATGGCGGTGGTGTTGTCCGTGAACACCTGCACTACTCTTCCCCGGACAGAGGGAAGGAATGCCTTCAGTGAAAGACGAATCGCCTGGAGCTCCAGAAGGTTGATGTGGAGCCCGGACTCTGCCGGAGACCAGAGGCCTCTGATCTCCGCCTCTCCCATGTGGCCGCCCCATCCCAGAAGGAATGTGTCCGTCACCACTGTGTGTTCTGGTTGGGGAAGGGAGAGGGATCTGCCGTCTACCCAATCCTGGTTCGTAAGCCACCACTGCAACTGTCGAGCAGTGCCCTCCGAGAACTGGACGTAATCGGACAGATTCCCCTGATGCTGCGCCCACTGGAACTTCAGGTCCCACTGCAGAGCCCGCATATGCCACCTGGCATGATCGACCAGCAGGATGCAGGAGGCCATGAGGCCCAGCAGCCTCAGGGGCATCCGGACCGAAACCCGGGATAGAGGCTGAAAAACCGGAATCATAGCCCGAATATCCCGGACTCGCTGTTCGGGAGGATAAACCCGAAACCGCGTCATGTCCAGAACCGCTCCGATGAAGAGGAGCTTCTGAGAGTGAATCAGGTGCGACTTCGGCACATTGATGGAAAACCCAAGCGAAGTCAAGAGGTCGGCCGTAGTCTGGAGGTGGGAAACGACAGCCTGGGGCGAGCCCGCCTTCAACAGCCAGTCGTTGAGATAGGGGAAGACTGGAACCCCTGATCTGCGCAGATAAGCTGCGACCACCGCCATCACTTTCGTGAACACCGGAGGGGCGCTGCTAAGGCCAAAGGGGGGCACGGTAAACTGAAAGAGCTCGTGGCCAACCGTGAACCGCAGGTAACGCCGGTGGGCCGGCAGGACGGGGATGTGAAAATAAGCGTCCCACAAGTCCAACGCTACCATCCAGTCTCCAGGGTCGAGGACAGACAAGACCTGAGCGAGCGTCAACATTTTGAACTTCTCCTTCCGGAGGAAGCGGTTGACGTTCCTGAGATCCAAGATAGGACGCAGGCCCTTGTCCTTCTTGGGTACCAGAAAGTAGTGGGAGTAGCAACCACGACCTACTTCTGGGACAGGAACACGCTCGATAGCTCCCTTGGCCAAGAGAGCTGCAACTTCCTGTTGGAGAAGGCCCAGGTGATCCTCCGACATGCAGTGGTATTGAGGTGGCATGGCTGGAGGGGTAGCCTCGAAGGGGAGGGCGTAGCCCCTTTGGACTATTTGCAAAACCCACCTGTCCGACGTGATGGTGCGCCAGTGCGGGAGGTGATGGCGGATCCTGCCGCCCACTGGCGTTTGATGGCCCTGTAAGGTCGGACTAGGAGGGTTGGAGGCTGCTGCAGAGGGGGGGGTTGGTGGACTGGCCCGCCCGCTGGCCCCCTGAACCACGGCGTTAGTTCCCAGGTCCCCGGCTGCGCGGAGGTTGGGGAACTTGCTGCGGCCTGTGGCTCTGGGCGGGACGTAGTGGGGCACCCCTTCTGTAGCCACGAAAGGGGCACGTTTCAAGCCCGTGAGTCCTTGAAACGCTCTAGAGCGTTGTCCGCTTTGTCGCCAAAAAGGCGATGACCATCAAAGGGCATGTCCATCAAGGTGTTCTGGACATACCCCGAAAAGCCAGTCGATCTCATCCAGGCATAGAGACGAAGGGCTACAGACGTGGAAATTGTCCTGCCTAGAGAGTCGGTGGTACCCAACCCACAACGGATGGTAAACTTTGCCGCATCCCTCCCGGCGGTAACAGCCTGGGAGAGCACTGTCCAGGCCTACTCCGGCCACTGAGGTGGCACCTGCGCAACCGTATCCCACACAGAGTGGGAATAACGGCCCAATATACATGCAGTGTTTACCGACCGCAGTCCCAAGCAGGCGGAAGAGAAAATTTTCTTCCCAAGATGGTCCAGCTTCTTGGATTCCCTTTCCGGTGGAGCAGTAGGGAATGCGCTCTTGGAAGGGGAGGCTTGGACCACGAAGCTCTCCGGGATGGGGTGTTGGGATAGGAAAGTGGGGTCGCCCGGAGCCGGGCGGTGGCGTCGGGCAATCATCCTATCCACGGGTGCCCCCGTGTTGGGCCTGGACCACGTGCCCAAAAGGGCCTCATTAAACGGCAGCAGGGGCTCCGAAGACTTCGCAGCCGGCTGAAGCACCTCTGTCAGGAGGTTAGTCCTGACCGCCACGTAGGAAGCTCGAGGTTGAGGGCCTCGGCCGCCCTACGCAACACCACTGCGTATGACGCTCTCTCCTCCGCAGCCACGGTAGGAGACAACATGCCAAGGTCATGGGAGGTGTCAGACCATTGGCATCCCCCAGTTCCTCTCTCCAGTCCTGTTCAGATCCCAGCTGATCACTTAAAGGGTCACCTGACCCCTCCCAGTCCTCCTCCTCATCTTCAGGTTGCCAATCTGGCCGAAAAGGGACCCCAGCAGTGAACAGGGGCACAAAAACCCCACTCGGCGCTGGATCCGGCGTCGGGCGACGCCGGTCCGACTCCAGGTCCACATCGGGATGGAGGCCGGGTTCGACGCCGGCCGGGGACACGACCGGCGTCGGTTGCGGTGCCGGAGGAAGCGGCGCCGGTGGAGGTGTAATAAGGTCAATCGGCAATGTTCCGGATCCAGGCCTGGATCCATGGGGGGCCTGCGGCGCCGTGGCCGAAGCCGACAGCATAGAAGGCCTAGGCCCCCCAACCGAGTCCGCGCATCATCCCGGCGACCACGACGCCAACAACGGACGCGGAGCCGACCGACGCTACCTTCCGACGCGCAGAGGTACTGCTGATGAAAAAACTTTCCGGATCCAGTCTGACGCCTGGGGGTAATTCTAAGGTAAGGAATCTATAACTAACGTGTTTCTTTCAGACTGCTCGCCCACACTACCACAAAGAGAGCTGTTAGTACTGACCTAATTTAGCCTCTGCTATACCTCTGGAGACTCCCTGGACTATGTGCACACTATACCTTACTTTTGTTTAGTATATACAGAGCCAGCTTCCTACAGGTGTTGTGTGAAGAAGCTGGGGTACCCTGGAGCGGGGCGCTGCCGGCAGGTCATTGTTCTGTTCACAGGAACCCCTATGTTGGCCTTGGACCTAGTCCCAAGCAGTGTGTCAGTAAAACCTTTATTAAATGGGGAAGCAGTTCAGAGAGGGAAGGTTGAGGTGGCACAACTGGTGCCGGTCCAGATCCATGTGCAGATCTAAGGGGCCCGAGTGGTGCCAGGTCCGGAGCCACCGGTGTAGATCGAATAGGGGCTCCTCCCAAATCTGCAGGGTCCGAAGGCGTTGCGGAGGGAATGGGTCGCCCAAATAGGAGGGGGATAGCCTCATAAAATTATTTTTTATTGGACAGGTGTCGCTCCAGCTCCCGGAAACTCAGGGAGGCATAGACACGGCCCAGGCGCTGGCTCTACTGCAGATCCAGGGCTCAAATGTCGACGCTACCTCATCTCATCAGCCAACGGACAAGGAGAAGTCATAGATCTCTTCAAAATCTTCTTGTTCTGGTGGGACTTACTCAAATGATCAGATGACTGAGTGCAACGAGGGTCTCGGACTCCGCGACCGCTCCCGGGACCTTCCTCTCAATAGGGATCTATATTGTCGCAGCATCCCAAGTCGAGCCACCAGGAGCTTGAGGGATTCCCCTCCTCAAGGCCTTTGGGTTCATTGTGCAGCCATCCGAGCAGGCCTTCGGATCATGGTTGTGCTCGAGGCATACAAGATTAGGGTCCATTACCGACATTGAGCAGTGACATGCACCCTAGGGCTTGATCCTGGCCTTCCGAGAAGACATCCCTGCCACACCAGAGGAAAAACCTCAATAAGACTCGTCAGAAAGTCAAAAAAAGTTAGTCAAAAATTGACTAAGAGGTAGTTCTTCTCTGGATCTGCGCTGACAGACCCGGAAAGAAAAAAACTGACGTCAGTGCGCCTCGGTGGTGTCTATATAGGCATTGCGCATGTCACTTTCGGCGCAGGCTACGCCACACGGAGCCAAAATACTCCACCGACCGGCGTGCAGGGGTACTGCTTTAGTAAAATTTCCAGATCCAGTGTGATGCCTGGAGATAATTCAAAAGGCAAACAATCTGCGGCTTGAAGTCTGTATCAGATAAGAGAATTTACAATATGTCTACATTTGCCAGACCTGCCTGAGAGTCTTAATCTCTTTCTTCAACTAGGTACAGTGCTCAGTATGGTGTCTTATCAGAGTGAGGATAGCTTGCTGACTGTTAATCAAACACACCTTTATTTTTAACCATTTATGACGAAAAAAAATTTAAAACAGCTTTATTGATTTTGTTCATGTAAGCAATACAGACTATTGTGACATTGTTTTACACTTCAGAAGTCATCCCATAATACACAGTTTGTCTTCCAATAATATGTTCAGTATCGTACAAATTTCTAGTTATACTTGCTATAATCGAACAACATTTGCATATACAATTATTTCCATTCGTATAGATGTTGTGCCTATACACATTCTTGATGACGCTGTAATAAAGCAGTCCAACCTGGAACACGATAACCTTCCCCAACTCACCATTATCCCACCCCCCAACCCCCTAACTGGCTCACGCCCTTTCTCGTTGTCTTAGGGTTCAGTTGTACAGATTCCCTTTGAGTTGTCTCACCTTAACTAATATATTTATTAAGCAGATTCTTATTGGAGAGTGTTGTATAGGGGGACGATACTACACGGACTCAGTGTCTTGCGGGGGAGGGGGCAACACTCACTAGGGCCCAGAGGATTCCGCCAGATCCTTAGCCTTCAGTGTTTCCAACATCTGGTCCCACTCAATGGAAATGGGAATTTTGCGCACCCCACGTAATTCCTCTCTTCTGATGATGGCACTCTCCGCCCCTCCCCATCGGACCATCTCCGTGTGCCAGGTGTGCATTGGAGGGGAAAAAGCCGATTTCCACCTCATTGTGATGGCACGTTTTGCTATGAGGATAGCCATATCTGCAATTTTATACTGTATTTTCTGATTTTTCGGGCGAGGGTGTAGCCCTAGTAGGCAGCTATTTGCTGTATCCCAGACGGAGCTGCCTGTCGTGTCCTGAATTATGCCACCTATCGTTGCCCAGAATCCCCTCAAACGTGGGCATTCCTATAACGTGTAGTATATCAGCATCCATCGTCTTACATCTAGGGCAGCAGACTTGTGCATCTGGGTATATACAGTTAAGGCGGTGTGGGGTAAGGTATGCCCTATGTAGGATCATGTATTGAATATACTTAAATTTAGCATTTCGGGACACTTTTTTGGGGAACTCTAGGGCATAAGCCCACTCTTTGTCTGTTTTGTCTCTATCGTGACCCCTCACCCATTTTTCCCGTAAGGGCACCAGAGAGGCCCCAACATGCGTTCTAGTGCCTCTGTACAGCCAGCGGATTAGGTGACGTCCCTCTCCCATCAAATAAACTGCATGCACCAGTCCATGTGTGGAGGGTTCATTCCCGTTTGGGGACCATTGTTTCTTAACACAATGAACTATGGTAGCGTGTAACATGAATAGTGTGTGGGGAACTCCCTGAGTGCAGGTGAAATTTTCGTGGTCAGCTAGTATGCCATCTATAAACAAGGTTCCTACCGTTGTTACTCCCTCTTGTGCCCACTGTGATATTCTTCATCTTGTAATTAGTCCTGTTGTAGTGGGTATTCCAAGTAGTGGAACATTAGGTGAATATGGGGCAGATCATTTAGTATATTGCAATGTCCGTCTCCAATATAGGAGGGCTGTTTTGAGCAAAGAGGGAGTTGCAGGTGGTATTTTGGAGTCAGGCAGTAGTAGTGTGTGTAATGTTCCTTGATCTAATTTTTGTATTGTGTATCCAATTTCCTTTAGTTTGAGTCCTGCCAGCCAGTACGACAACCATTGCAGTTGGCTAGCCATGCAATACGCTCGTAAGTCAGGAGCCCCCAGTCCCCCCTCCTCTGGTTTCAGTTGTAGTTTTGCCAGGCTCACCCTCCTACGTCCTTTACCCCATATCAGCTCCATGAGAAGGGTGTCTAACGTTCGGAAGACACTGGCAGGGATCAGAATCGGTATGTTAGTAAAGTAATATAATAATCTTGGGAGCAACACCATCTTGGAGATGGCTATTCTCCCCATGACAGAGAGAGGGAATGATGTCCAGAAGGAGACCTGGGCCCGTTGTGATCTAATTGTTTTCATTAGGTTCCCTTCTAGAAGGTCCTGAGGTGATCTATATATTTGTATACCCAAATATTTGAAGGTTTGTGGTGCAACCATCAGGGCAACTTGACCAAAATAGACTGGTTCTGGATCTTCCCTATATCGCATAAAGAATGCATGTGATTTTGTAGCATTGATTGCCAGCCCTGAGATACCTTCGAATTGCCGGAATATAGTAGGGATGGGTTCCAGATCTACTGTTAGGTCTTTAATATATAATATATGATCATCAGCATATGCCGACACTATATGTGTTGTCTCTCCTAATGGGATCCCTTTGTTTGCAGCATCTCTCCGAAGTTTAAGGAGTAGAGGTTCTAATGCCAGTACAAATAGTATTGGCGACAGAGGACAGCCTTGTCTTGTCCCTCTTGCCACCAGGTAGGGGCGAGATATGTGGGATCCAGTACGGATCCAGGCAGTAGGTGCAGTGTATAGAAGTTTGACCCACTTCATATAGCCAGGAGGTATGCCGAATCTTTCCATAATTGCGAACATGTAGTCCCAGTTTAGTGTATCAAACGCCTGCGGGAGGTCAAGAGAGATACAGCCAGTCTTACAGGAGATCTTGGCAGCGGCTTCCATAACATAGTGCAGACGCCTTATATTCAGGGACGTATTGCGACCCGGAACAAAGCCACACTGATCTACGTGTATGAGTTTTGGAAGATAGGGGAGGAGCCGACGGGCCAGAATTTTGCTAAGTATCTTATATTCGGTAGATAATAGGGAAAGAGGGCGATATCCTGACATGTCTCGCGGGTTTCTGTTGGGCTTGGGAAGGGATAGGACTAGTGCCTGCATAGTAGTTAGTGGCAGGGAGTGGGCCTCATGTGCCGAATTATATAAGCATGCAAGTTGTGGAGTTAGATTGTCTGCAAAGGTAGAGTAAAATTCCGCTGGTAAGCCGTCTAGGCCGGGGGTCTTATTATGCGGGAGTTCCCTGATGGCTTATTTGATTTCGGCCCTTGTGATGGGGTCATCCAACTCCTCCTGGGCATTTTCTGGTAATTTTGGGTAGGTCAAGCCTTCAAAGAATACTTCTATATGTTCCGGTAGTGCATTTATTGGGGCGCTGTACAACATCTCGTAGTATTTACTGAATGCAGTGTTGATTTCTGCCCGAGTGTACACTATAGTGCCATCCTGCAATGCCACTTCTGGTATTGATATAGGGGGGGGGGGGTGCATCCCGTAGGAGACGGGCCAATAGAGTGCCCGATTTGTCCGCTTCTGCGTGTGCATGTTGAGTGTATGCCCGGTAATCAATGTTGTGTAGGTCCTCAAGGAGTTCGGCATGTCGAATTCTCCTCTCTTGTAATTGTTTTTGATTGGAGGGATCGGTACTCACTTCCCGTTCCAACTCTTGTAGGGAGTCTTCGAGTGCCGTAAAACTCGTATTGATTTCCTGACGGGCTCCCACTGTCGCTCCTATAGATATTTAAATGCATCCCACTCTATTAGGCGAGAAGAGGCCGAGTTCGCATTTTCATTAAAATAATTGGTAATAGTCATGTCTAATTTATCTCGGAAGACCGCATCTTCCAACATCTGTGGCCACAATCTCCAAGTTGGGAGCGGGGTGGGTACTTTCCCCAATTCTAGAAGAATTTCAAGTGGCTTGTGATCGGATAGAGTTTTGCCTAGGTATGTAGTTTGGGATATTTGAGGTGTAATGGAGGAGGAACAGAATATTCTGTCCAATCTAGTGTGTAGTTGGTGTATTGGAGAATAGAAAGAGTATTCGCGATTTGTAGGATTTTGGAGACGCCACACATCCTTAATCGCCCAGCCCTCTGCCCAAGACCTCAGGAACTCTGCGTGCTTAATGGAGGCGGCTCCTTGAACCGGTGGATGGGAGCTGTCAAGGTGTATATCAAGGGTGGAATTATAGGCCCCTCCCAGTGTCCACGGGATATCAGCCCAGTCCGCTAGTATTGTGTTCAGGTTGGTAAGGAATTTATCCTGTTCGTAATTTGGAGCGTATACGCTACCTATGACTATGTGTACACCGTCAAGCGTCCCATGCACTATCGTGCATCTTCCCTGTGCATCTATTCGCTGTTCTATATTCATGAACGGTACCCCGTGTCTGACCCATACGAGTGTCCCGCTCGTAAATGCGGAATATGATGTAGTGAATATCTGGCCTCTCCATTTCTTACGTAGTTTGATTACCTCAGAGTCAGTAAGATGGGTTTCTTGGAGGAAGGCCATCTATATTTTCTGTCTGTTTAATTGGGCATGGATCCGATGACGTTTGTGCACTGAGCCCATCCCTCTAACATTCCATGTTATCACTTTATATTTGCCCAACACTGCCATACATATATCTGTTCAGTTATGTTGCAACAGCCCCGGTATGTACAACATAGATCGTGTGTGTCACAACTTGGAGTGAGCCATATCCCCAGAAAAAACTACTAATCTAAAAATCCCAATACTAGGACTAGCACTAGAACTTTGCTGGTCCAAACATTAAATCAAAACAATTTGAAGGTCCAATCGGCTAACTAATGCAATAACTGCAGGGGGTGGTTCCTGTACGGAGCATAGTACCTTCTTTCAGGACGGAGCGACTCACATGTCAGGACCCTTGTTACATATGAAAAGATATGGGACACCTGGGGGGAGAAGAACAATACAAGGTACATTGACAAAACCTTACTTCCCTCCATCATGGACTCTTGTAAAGATGTACTAGGTGTCACCTTCTGATTCTGTATATTATCAGCCAAATAATGTCTGCACTATTTGCGGGGTAATCGATGGAAACAACGGGTCGTTGCTGTCTGAGTCGGAATGTATCATATTATCGTCCGAGTGTTCCGAAGAGGATGGCGGATTGGTTTCCCGCATAGCAACTGCTGCGGCCAGTGCCGACTACTGACCTAGCAGGGCCTGCTCTGTGGACGGGCCCTTCGCTGTGACCCTGCGGGACGATCTGGTCCGTCGCGTTCTCTGTCCCGATGACCGTTGTTGAGCTTGTCGTGTCTTTTGATCTAGATTGGCCAGAGCTTGGGGAGAAAGGGTGATTTCCAGCCAGTCGTTTGCTGCCTCCGGGCTGTCAAAAAAGTGGGACTTTTGTTCATGTATAATTTTTAAACGAGCAGGGAACAGTAGTGCGTACTTAAGGTTCAATACTTGGAGTTTCTTTTTCAAAGGTAGATAAGAAGCACGTTGCCTTTGAACCAGAACTGTGTAGTCTGGGTATAGGGAGATCCGGTGGTTCTCATACTGGATGGGTGCCCTCTCCCTGGCCCTCTGGAGGAGATTGCGGTCTTTATAGTTTAAGATGCGGGCAATCATTGTTCTCTACTGTGCTCCAGCTGTCGGTCTACCCGGTGGTATCCGCTGTGCCCTCTCCACACAGAAGAAGGGCGACAATCCTTCTGGGGCTATCTGGTCTCGTAGCCACTGCTCCATGAATTGTGTCGCGTTTGGGCCCTCCGATCGTTCCGGCAATCCCAGCACCCGTATATTATTGCGCCTAGCCCTGCCTTCAGCGTCCTCCGTCCTGTCCTGTAGGCCAGCCAACTGTTTTTGTATTTGGGTTATATGCTCGGAATGTTCTTTGTGTTGTGGTAGTAGTTCCGTCAGAGTCTGTTTATTACTTTTGACTATATCCGATAGTTTCTCGTGATCTGCCTTCAGAAGGGTAAAACCAGTGGACAGGGAGCCTATTTGTTGTTCAATAGATTAACGTGAGTCACGTATCTCCAGCAAGATTAAGTCCAGCTTATCTGGGGGGGGCTCCTCATTAGTCGGAGGGACACAACTAATCGAGGATGTCTGTGAAGCTATGTCTGATTCCCCCTGGGTCTGTTGATCAACAGGTGGCATCTCCGATGTCTTGTCTTTTGTTCGCCCCATGGTGGAGTAGTTGATATTCAGTGGAGGTTATACTGCCCGCGCTGCGATGGCTGTATAGTGTGCTTTATTCTGCCAAAATTGCTTGGGAGGATGAAAAGAAATATGCAAAATGAGGTAGGACGTCCAGCAGCTGCACCCGGTTATTAGTTCAGTTGTAGACTCAGCCTACACCACGGGACATCCACACCTAGTCATGTAGCGGAGATGGACTTGGGGACACTCTTTCCAGGCTTAGTACCCAAGGCTCAGTCATGCAGTTGGCCAGTTCCATAGCATTATTGCAGACAGGACGCTCTTTGTAAATGCGTAGGAACCCGGTCTCCAACGACTATAAAGCAGCACAGATGCCTCCGTTAGATCGGTCTTGCAGGCTGGGGGGGGCCTAGACTTCCCTCAACCACACCCCATGTATACGTCCAGCGGGTCTCATGTAACAGCCAACTCGCTGCTTACCACGGACAGAGGTGGCCCCACAGGAACTCAGGCTCATGTCAGCAAACAGGGGCGATCTTTGAGGCTCATGTGCTGGTCACTTGCACTTTGCCCTATGTGTTGCTCTCGCTCTCAGTTGTGCCCTCCTCAATGTTCACAGGATTGGTGTCAGTTCTCATGCACTTCCCTGTGTTGTAAAAGAGTGACACCGATCGTGTACCTCGCTGAGTGCCTGGGTCGTAACAGAGATGTAGTGGTTGGTGCATGTGAGGCGGTTGGAGCACATACTCAGCAGCCCCGTTGATTGCACCAGGATGGGGGCGCTCACCCACACTCACCGCGTTTCCATCGTCATTGCGTCGTCCAGTCCTTGTCGAAGGGGAGCACAGCCAGCGTCTGCAGGATCAGGCCAGTCTCGCCGAGGCCGCAGCTTCCAGCCATCGCACCACTAATAGGAGCGCAGGGATCACCAGCGCCGGTCCACTGCAAAAGTCTTCCCCGCCGGGAAGGGTCTCGTCCCGCTAGCTGCCCAGTTCATCTCAGTAAGGAGAGCAGTCTGCAGCTTTGCTTCGACTGTCGCGCACCAGAACGCCGGCCTCACGGGGTCGCCTCAACGTCCAGCCGCTGGAGATCACAGTATTCCGGGGGGCCCCTGACAGGGCACCAGTCGTCCCTTGGGTCGTCGCTGCCGCGGTCTCTAGGCATGGATCAGCCCTGCCCAGCGCTTGTCACCAGGCCAGCAGGGCACGGTCGGCTGCACTCTACAGGCTCGCTTCGCTGCACAGTCACCAGCGGGGTCTTCTCACCCGAGTCTATAAGGCGGTGAGTTCTTTGGCATACCTCGTCTCTTTGCGTTGTGGGTTCCGGTGCAGCGGCCCACAGGTCCCGACACCCACGCCAGCCTGCGGCAGGCCTCGCAGCGCAGAGCCCCTCTTTCAGACGATATTTATCCGCAGTAGTTGCCGTTTCCGCATCTCCACTGGCACAGTACGTTGCTGCTGCGTTCACGTATCAGTAGCAGGGGAGATCAGGGTCAGATAGCCCCCAGTGCCGGAGATTACAGCAGGATAATCGGGTCTTGCCTCGGAGCTCCGTCAGTTTGCGGCCGCCATGCTTGGCGGTTAGGCACGCCCCCCTGTTTATGACGACATTCAGGTACCATTACACTCCTACACTCTTATACTCATCATGATTGTCTCCTAATATTATGACACAAGGCACACTTGCATTTGTCTCATTACTGCTGAAGGGGAGAGGATGTGGTCCGTCGGCTACATTGCCGACTTTGGTGGTGGAAACCAGGGTTCGAGCCTCGGGGTCGCGTCCACATCCTGTGATTCTGGGCAAATCACTTAATCTCCCCGTGCCTGAATGTGTAATGTAAATACTGTGCTCATGTAAAGCGCTCCAATACCTTCGGGTCGAGTTCGCGCTATATAAATATGCACAAAAAAAAAAAAAAAAAAAAAAAAGTGATGGTTTATTGTGGTACAGAAATTACTGCCTCTCTTCAGAATAACGTTACTATGGAATGGGAATAATACTGCTTGTATGTAATCGTCTGTTTAGGTCTGGCCAAGAGCCACGTTTACGGTGTCATGTACTCAATTACAGTTACCTTGACAGCCAATATAGGGAGGAAGCAGAGACAGGTAAAACTTAAATACTGTGATCCACGAGGAAGTCTTTGATAGGTCCATTATCTAAGTAACCTGCTGGGAGGGGAGGGAATACAGATGCCCTGGAAAGGTAAACATTATTGGGTATAATTCACTTGTATTTTTAAACCTTATGAGAAAGATTAATTGAATATGCACACTTAGTTTTTTTCATTTTTTGCTCGAAGATTGATATCCTGTGGTTGACTGCCCTTTTCACAGTAAAAGTGTAGCTGCCAAATAATAGTGATTGCATTAACCATAGAACCAAGCATTTAGCAGGCACAGACATTTCTCCATCAGCTCTCTGATTTATCAAGAATAAGATTATTATTCATCGGATTCCACAACCCCTCAGCTTCAGATATCAGGAATCTTCTTGTAATCGGACAAGGTAGGCGGTTTTCAAACCAGGCACCCTTATTGAAATGCACAACTACAAATAAAACATGTATTTGTTGTTCATGAATTGGATGCTTTCTTGTATAGATACAGACCAGAAACATTTCTTGGAGTCCATTGGGAGTCAGGTTCCACAGCATGATGCTCTTCAACAATTCTTTCAAGGCATCAAGGGTATCGTGATACAGGACCTGGCACAATCAAAAATGTACAAGGTTAGTGGAGTTGTCGATCGATGCTGCTTGACTATCAGTGCTGTCCTAAAGAACGAGACAGTGTGAGAGAAAGTAGATTCATTCAAGTTCAGACATATAAAGTTAACGCAATCAGGATAACAAAGAAAAAAATATGTAAGTGCAGAAATTTTCTGAAGAACCTGAGGGCAGCACTGCCAAATACTGTGGCTGCCAAGAAACAAGGCCGCCTAGTCTTAATGCCACCTTATGGCTCTTTCTTCCCCCACTCTAAACCTCATGTCTATACCGCTCTTGTAGGTTCCTTATCCTCTCCCCTTTCTCCATCTGTTAATGTTTTACTATCTTTATCTACAAGCTCCTCTTTCCTTTTCAGCCTTTGTCTCTCTTATGCTGGTTAAAAACCTGATGATGAAAATGTAATCCTAGCGCCCAACATCTTTAACCATCGACATTAATTAAACACCGAGCACAATGCTCAATAGTGCTACTCAATCGTGATAACAGTGCTGATAACAAAAATGTTACTTACCTTTTTAGACAGTTCTCCAGCATCTGTAACTTTGATAGACTCGCATACTTTGAACATTTCCTGCTGTCAGGACTGAGGTGGGAATAGGTGGTAGTGTTGTCAGAAAAGGCAGGCAGTGTCTGCCCTTAATAATTTGGAAGACCCAGTGGTCTAAAGCATTTTCCTGTCATTTATGACTTGATGCCCAAGAGACACTTCTTTAAAAAACCGTAAAAAGAATCCGAGTGATTTTGTCGCCAAAGTTGCGGAGGAAGAGGAAGTGGGAACCTAACTCTGTTGACTTCTGCCCGATTAGCGACCTTTAAAGAGCAAAAGAAACATTGGAGAGTCTGAGGCTGCCTTCAAAATTAGTGACAAAAGTACAGGCAGGAGCAAGGCCCAGCACACAGAGTGTCACTACTCACCTTCGCAGCATTGCCAAGCATGTGCTGCTTGTCAAAAGGCATGCCAGTCAATTGTGCATCATCATTCAAAAACCCTGGGTTCTTATCCAGGTCTGGCTTCTAAAGAATAACAATGACTACATGGAGTGAGCCGCTGCATCCACAGCCAGCGTGTCTGCCTAGATTCATCATGCCATCTTGAAGGAGCTCCTTGAAAAGACCTCTATGATGGTAAGGTTAAGATGGGCCTCCTAAGGACACTAACTCGCATAAAGCAAGAGTGTACCTAACTAATAAGCAGGCTGCATTGGGTATGGCTATATAGAGCTTTAGTTATCTTCAAGCACTCCTGTCACAGCACAAAAGAGAATATAGAGATGAACTTTAAGTGTTCATTTGTCCAGGTACTCATTAGAAGTTGTGCTTTTTCATCATTTAGAGCACTAAAAAAGTAATACCATTTTGTGATCAGGCTATAAAACTTCCTACACTCAAATTCTAATCCTCTAGGTAGCAGAAACGGAATGCAGTGCTGTTATTCAGTGCAAGCAATATTTATGGCATCACTTGGGACATACGTTCACAAGTAATCATGTGGTGGTGTATGCAAGCTAAGCTGAATAAATAGTTTCATTTTTCAGTGACAATGATGCTTCTTCTTCTACTAACTAACAGCAATTATCTTCCACTACGGGGAAGGACGGCTGCAGGTTGCTCTCCCAAGTATGCCCAACATGTCCAGGCCACTATGTAGAGGCAAGGCTTCCACTGTGCCCCCCTCCCGAGTGTGGCAGTAGCTTTACAGATGTGTCTTGGTGTGAAATTGCTTCTGTTGTACACCTGTTGCAACATTAGCACTGTGAGGGGGGCCTGTGGTAGTCATGGTGTTGAGCCACTGCATTTGCAAGCTGCTGGGTTAAAGTGGAGAAAAATAATGGACTACATATGGGCCCTGTGTAGTGACGGAGCTTCTTTAGGTTGGTCCTTCTTTTGTTTCCATTGAACGGTGGCCTAGGAAAAGCACAACGTTTAGGAGAACTGTCTGATGAGCAGTGCCACTCATATGGCCTTTTCTCGTTGTTGAGCTCTGCCTGCCAAACTAGCATGTCTGCCAAATTAGCCAGTGTGTGGGCTGCCCCACACTTGCTGACAATAAAGAGCATGGATACTGCACTGCAGGAGGGGACTTGGCTGATGCCCTGAGCACTGCTGTCCCTTTCTACAGGAAAGGCATCCCTGGGTTCAGATACTGCGAGCAATGGAGTCCATGGTAAGGGTCAGTAGTGACTGGAGCAATGTTGTCAGAGTTGAGACAAATAGATGGACTATTGGTTAGGGCTTGGAGAGAGGTGCAGCAGGAGAGTAAAGGGGCAGGGATTGTTGTGATCCTATCAATACATGCTGAGCACTGCTGCATTCCGTTGTGCTGGCTGTATGACCCAGTATCACTCGACCAGCACTGGTGGCACATCAGGGCCTTACAAGGTTGGTTACAATGAGTTGTGGCAGGCTTCTCAGTGGTTTTGAGGTGTGAGAGTAAATATAGGGTGGGTTGTCTCTGTGAGCTGCTTCGAACTTCATGGTGCCCTTGTAGGAGTTTCCAAGTCGCTTGGGCGCTTCCAGATTTAATGAGGTTGTCAGGGACTGTTTGAGGGCTCAGTTAATTGGCCGTGGTTCAGAAGCCTCCTGGGTTGTTTTTGGGCCTTGGCAAGTCCAAGAGTATGCAGGACTGGAGTATTTTTTTTTTAAACATAGGCAGGTGAAAACGGGGAGTATTTTGGGGTGGTTGTATAGCTGTAAAATTGACTGTTCAAACTGCGAGTGTAATGCCATGGTGACGAACAATGCAAAAACAAATATTGGCAAAACCAATGGCTGGTCTTAATCTGTTCACCCTTGCAAACAGCATTTTTGCATGCATGTGTTTGCATGAGTTAGCACATTTAAGCAAGGACTATTGGCTTTGTCTAAGTTAGTTTGAGGTTCTCTCAAAAGTCATGGTGGTAAAAGCGTTTGTTTAACCCTGTGTAAATGGCTGTAACCTGATCTACTTAGGCTGACTAGAAAAATCACTGGTCCAGCTCCTGCATATTCAGAACGCTGCTGCCAGAGTACACTTTGGGTTGAGAAAATGTGACAAGTCGACCTACCTAGCTAAAAACATTACACTGGCTTATAACTAGGAAAAGCATCTTTTTTCAAAATCATGTTATGTGTACATGATCCATCATCTTAGCCACCAAGTGTGTATGGGAAGCAAGTTACTTGGCTTCATCTTTAACTCTCTGCTCAGACTCAATTATTTGTTTGAGTGCCCAAGTCCAGAAGCTCTGGTTGGGGCAGCCGCTCTTTCTGGACCTTTGGGGTAAGAGCTTGGGATGCCTTATCATTAGATGACCGTCTAAACATCTTCCTTTCATCACCAGCTGAAAACATCTCTATCATGAATAAAGATTAATCTAACTAGGTTCCAGGAGCCAGATAACAGAAGAGCAGTGGGTTTTCTGTTGTAGTCAACTTACCATGCTTTCTCCTAATTACAAATTACGCTTAATTTATTTCAAATACATCCATCGCTTTTACAGAACTTCTGCTCAGCTGCACCGCATGGGGATCAGGACAGATGATCGCTGATGCAGATGTGGCTTCTCACCGGCCACGTTCCTGCATATGGCATGGAGCTGCCACCCCCTGCTGTCTTACTGGGCCGCGATTTCTGACACAATCCATGATATAATTGGTACATCTAGCGACCCCGAGCCACTTGTCGGGCTACTTGGTTATGTAAAAGACACACCCGCCGAGACTCGGAAATTACATGCCATGCTTCTGCTTTTTGCCAAGCGCAGGGTAGCTATCCATTGGGGTAGGAAGAGGGTGCCCAGTGTGGCGTCTTGGTTACAGGATGTCACCTTTGACCATACGCAATTAACTTTTTGAGAGCTAATGCCATCCACATCCAGGCCAAGGGACATCTGGGGCCCGTTTCTGGACTGGGCACGTTCACAGCGGGAGGTGGGGGAGGGCATATAGGAACAGGCCAGCCCTCCAGGAGTATAGCCAAGCCTTTAGTAGACGGGAGTTGTCTGGAGTAGGCGCCGGTTAAGAGTTACATAGGCTGAAACGTTTAAGGAACCGCATTATGTGTCTGTCTGGTTCTGTTCCCCTCATACTGGAAATGCCCTGGCTTCTACACTGATATTGCAGTTGTTCAATATGGACTCCTATGCATTGTACCAGATAGGATGGGGACATGTTTCCGTACCTTGTAGCTGGCAGTACTGCATATTATCGATATAATGATTGTGTCATTGCTTTGCACGACTGACTAAGTTGTTGTATCTGTTCATATTGGTTTGTTTTGAAATGCCAATAAACAAATATTTGAAAAAAAAAAATAGGTTTCAGGAGTGCATATGAAGAGAGACTAATTCTAAGGTGCCAATAGATGTTATGCTCTCTAGCCTAGGATGGCTAGATAGATCAGGAGATCAGATGGAGGAGTTATGATATTTCTTGCTGGCTGAAATAGAGACTGGTGGAGCACACTGAGTTGTGATGAGGACTACACACACTGATCTTTTAAAGTTTCATTGAAAAGAAGGAAGTGCGTTTCCCAGCCTACTCTTTATGCTCACAAAAACAGCAGTTGTGCATCCATTCTATATTCAAAGTCTCTGCCACTTTCTTGACCACAGAAGCACAGTGAGACTGGTCAGTGCAAGTAAGCCCCTATGTATTAAGCAAGTCCATTTCAGGTGACAAATCTAACCTGTTGACAGGGTGATGGCCAAATAAACAATTTTATCAAAACTGCTCTCTCCTTGAAACCTTGGGAATCCGAGGAAACTCCTTTACACACACACACAGATGTATGTATACACATATATACTCAATCGCTTTATTTAGCAATGTATCATAAAAGCATTGTTCGACAATTATACAATAAATAAAATATGTGAAAGCACGACGTTTTGAACATACTATTAAAATACAAAACGTAAAATCGATTATAATTAAAAAATATACATCCACATTTCATTAATCTTGTGTCATGAAACGGACACCGAGCTAAGAGAAATATAAAAAGAGCATTAAAAGGTAGACAGTTCGCCACAATGATGTAATGTAAAAAAGGGGAGTGATAGCTAATTTTTAACTTTCTCCAGTATCAATCTTGGCCTAGGCTTGAGTCATCCCACGCAAGGCTTTGTGCCTTATTAGCCAGGCACAGCTCAAAAACTTGGCGACTCCACAAGAAAAAAGGGTGCATGGGTCGGATTTCAAAATGCGTAGAGCAACCCGGTGGTCGCGGGTGCCCATGTCTCTGCAAATTGGTTTTAGCCGTTTTGATCTTGCATTGCTATAAGCTGGACAAGCAAACAGGACATGGGCAACACACTCCAATGGAGCTCCACAGCAGGGGCAACTTTCTGATGTATTCTTGGCAGAGTGCCATTTTGATGTTAAGGCATTAACAGGGAGCGAGCCGTACCTGAACTGGATATACAAAGCCCTATCCCGTGGGACCTGAATTACATCCAGGAAGGGCTCGAGACTTCTGGTTTGCTTAATACTAAAAAACTCATCTATTAATCTCCCCCTGTTCGATTTACTAAGCTCCTGATTGTCAATCCAATCCCAATAATGGCGTTTAAGTTCCACCTTACTCTGGGGCTTTTGGTCGTCCCACGATTTTTTAAGCCCAAGTGAGATCATTATTTCTTAACATTTAAAATCCACTTAACCCTATGGTCCACATCTAAATTCATCACCTCCGTTAAAGCTGTGGCATAGCTTTCAAGCTCTGCGGTGCGCCTTAGGCGAGCCCAAAAAAGCAATGGACGGAGCCTGGCGATGTCTCTGAACGGCCTCCTGCCCATATCATACATTAGGGGAGTTAACGGGGTGTTACGGGGGAGCGTCACCAGGTCCCTCAAAAACTTGTGCTCAGACCTGATTTCATCTACACTCTCAAACCCCCATAACTCGGCTCCGTAGAGAGCAGAACTTACTGCCTTAGCATCATAAACCACAAGAGCCGGGGCAGCTGGCCTACTGAGCGAAGATTGGTGTTCCTTGATTAGCGCACCCGCCACGCGTTTGTGGTTTATGAGCATTTTGGCTATATGGGGCCTCCAAAGCATCTTATCAGAGAGGCGAATGCCAAGATATTCGAAGGTGTTGACTCTTTCCAGGGTGGTGCCATTTGGTGTGAGGTTGTTCCTAAAGGATTTGTGGGGGTTGAAGGCCATAAGCTTAGTCTTTGAGGTATTAATGACCAAGCCCCGGGAGTCACAAAAAGATTGGTACCTATTCATTAACTTTTGTAGCCCAGCCGGGGTCTTTGACACCAACAAGGTGTCGTCAGCGAACAGAAGTGTCGGCACTTTGTCGCCCGCCAGGTTTGGAGCGTCGGCTGGATCTTCTTGAAGGTACCTCACCACCCCATTCACATATAAGGAGAACAGGGTGGGAGCCATGACGCAACCCTGGCGGACTCCCTTGCCCACATAAATCCGTTCGGTTAACTGACCTTGGGCCCCCCATCTTACCTGGGCATAATTTCCCTCATGGAGGCGGATTAGTATGCTTAAGATTAGGGGTGAAATACCCATGTCTTTGAGGACTTGCCACAGTCTGGTCCTAGGTACCAGGTCGAAGGCAGTCTTTAAATCTATAAAAGCAAGATAAAGACTGCCCCTTCCTACTCCCACGACTTTCCAATATATTAGCAGTAGCCTAAATGCCTGATCGATCGTCCCCGTGCAGGCCCTAAAGCCAGCCTGGTATTGGGAAAGAATGTCCTCCTCTTCGCACCACACTTGGACCTCTGTAAAAGGACTCTGCCTAACACCTTTTGCATTACATCAATCAGGCTTATAGGCCTGTAATTCGCAGGATCTTCCCTGTCCCCTTTTTTTAAAAATTGGAACCACCACAGCCCCTTTCCAGGATTCTGGGACTGGGCAGCCTGCAGCTATAGCATTAAATAATAGCTGAAAATAGCGCCACCAACCCCTTGTGTCTGCCAAAAAGAGGTCTCCTGGAAGTCCGTCTGATCCTGGGGCTTTAGCAGGGACTAACTTCTTGATAGCTGCCTCTATTTCTGACAACAAAAATGGATCACCAGCATTCCCTACTAGAGAGACGTCTATGGGGCCGCATGGCTCCTCCAGACGTCCATCTTCTGTAGTGGAATACAGATTCCCAAAATGGTTATGCCAATCTTGGCCTGTGATGTGATTGGGCAGAGTATCTAATTCCCTGTTGTTGCCCCGGCTGACTAATGACCAGAATAGATTCTTATTTTTCCCAAGACTCGCGTTCTTTATATCCTGCCAATACTGTTCTTCCCACTCAATCTTTGCTTTATACAGGGCGGCCTTGTATTCCCTCCTAGCCGTTTTAATCATAAGGCAATTTTTGGCCTTAATAGCTAAAGTCGAAGCCTGCCTTTTAAGCTTGCAGTACTTAGTGTACCAAGGGTGCTGTTTTTTTTGAAGAGCACCTGGTTTGCTATGCTTGCAAGGTGCTTGAAAATAAGAGGACAATTGTTCTATTGTGCAGGAATGGACATTAGAAACTGCTACTAGATCCATGCCAGCCTCGGAATGGCCACTAAGTTGGAATCTTGCGAGGAGACCTTGTGCCACTTTAGGTACCTTTTACAATTGGACGGAATAACATCGGTACTGAAAGCTAATACTCAGCTAGACTGAGGGCTAGATGGTGGAACCCACAGATTTGTCATTGTCATGCATAGGGGGTTGTGATCACTATCAATCGTGGTACCCACAAACATATCAATCGTATTGTCCCACAATTTCACATCAACTAGAATATAGTCGATGCGTGAGGGGCCGCTGACTCTGTTAAAGGTGTTGGCCCCCTGAGTACCTGAAGGGGTTCTGCCATTAACTGCCCTGAGTCCGAATTCTGACGGACTCAGGGCAGTTAAGCGCGTTAAGCTGGATTGCTAGGTTAGTCCATCTTTTGATAGGTGGTAAGTTAAGTGGAGGGACAGACCACTTGTTAGCTACTCTTTCCTGCTCCAACATGTCATCCGAGCATAAGGGCTCAAAGGTACAATTAAAATCACCTGCAATCAAGATCTTAGCGCTAGGCGAACAGCCAGATATGGCTTGTTTAAGGAACATGACAGTAGGCGATGGATTGCCACCCTTGGTCCCTCTAATATAAACATTAAACAAATCTAAAATGTCCCCACCCCTAGGGCCCTTGATGGTAAGTCTCAGAAAATCATTGCTTAAGATTGGATGCTTGTCAATTCGACACCCTAGAGCAATGTTTACCCAATCAAGCCTCCTGAAGGACGCCCTCTTCCCATGGTGGTAGCTGGAATACAGAAACAAACATAGCCAGATTTATGTAAAGGAAACATACTCCAAGTCTCCTGGAAGATGCAGATATCAGATCCTTCTATCAGATCATTCCAGTGGGGGAGTAGGAGTTTGTTTTTTAAACCTGCTACGTTCCATGATATGATTTTTAATTTAGAAGGGTTCTGGGCCAGAGCCAAGTTAGCATTTGTCAGTGATGGCTGGCTCGGCTGCATTGGGTGCTCGGGCATCTCAGTGAGATCTAATGATGTACAGAATTCTCTCTCATGGATCCTCTGTGGTGTTTCTAAATGATAACTCGGGCCTTTATCCCCCGAAATGAGCGTTGTTAGTTTTTGAGCGTCGGGGTGGGATAAGAGATTAGGGGGGTTACACATAGTACCATTGATGGAATTAGATGGGTCCGTATATGAATAAGGGGCTATCTGTAGTCAGTCCACTGCTTCTAATGATGTCCCACGCTCTAGGGGGTCGGTTATCCCTCCCCAGTGATTGTTCGTGTGCTCCTGAACTGTATAGATGATGTAGGGGGAGGACAAGTTCGATATTCTAAAGCGAGGAGATTCTCTGCTAGATCAACGGTAGAGAGTGTGAGTTCAATGTGATCGTATAGTTAAACAGGGGACGAACATCTTTGAACCCTGATAATGTCCTCGCGTATTACCGAACGGCAGCCCCTAATATGGCGAATTCAGTGGATGACTGTTTGTTAAAGAGTCATCACTTTCGCGGGCGTTCTGTGGGCTGAGCTTAGGAACATTAGTCATAAAGATTTTTGGACCATGTGACTGGGGGACAAAAGGTAGATGGAAAGTGTGCTGGGATGGTTTCACCTGAGTGTTTTGTCCCATTGACATGCCAATGCGGTGTGTATGATCTAGTAGCTTTATCGGAGCAGTTTGAATAAGGCGATCTTTAAATGTATTGGTCAGTGCATTACCAAAATCTTTAAATGTATTGACCTTTAAATTGTTAGAGTAGTCTACTTTTAACACTTGAGATACTGAATTTATAGGGGGTGTTAAAGGAGAGATAACAGCTCCACTCGGTTTCACTCTATCGATTGAAGGCATCTTATTAGGTGTGTACAGTTCTTGATCATGGTGGAGAGAATGGTTAACTTGCTGATGACATGATAGGACCATCGGTGATAATGTTTTAACCAATACAGTGAGATCTTCAAACATACACCTCATGGTTGCGATCTCAATCCTTAAGGTGTTAATAAGTTGAACAGTATCAGGTAATGCAAGTATTTGTTCTTCATTGCCTTGTGCTTGTGGTGGTTTTAGCAACCAAGATGGTTCAATTACGGCAATGTCATGTGCAGCCAATGGGGCGAACCTGTTTGAACAGGGAACGGCGGGGCGTGATACACATTCCTCAGCACTGTCAAGGGGGTCTAGGGGGTTGATAGCTTCTACTTGGCCTATTGCCTTTCCTATTATATGTGTCACTTGCGCAATGGTACTATGATCAGGGTTTCCCTTTCCCTTTCTAGATTGCTTATGGAACATATCAGGGATAGTTGGTGTGCCAGAGGGACCAATATGATTAGGGGAGGAATGACCATTTGTGCGGGATGTTGTTGATTCTGATACTAAAATATCTTCACACTCGCAAATAAGAGTGTCAATTCTGTCTAAAACACAGTTAGCGGCTGCATGCTTCTGGGCCTTTCTTGCCTTTTTCCCCTTACCTGCCCCACTAATGCTACTACTTCCCGCCACCGAACTCTCCATAACTTTCCGTTTGCCCATGATTTAAAAGTGAATTAAACAATCACAAATAAGGACCCAGCAACAGTTATATATAAAGTTCGCCTTGTCTTGATAGTTTTTTTAAAATACGGAAAAAGTGAATCCCAAAAACAAAGTTCAGCTGAATTAATACTCAAAATATATTGTACAGTGTATAAACAGTCTCCGCAGGCTGGGGAAAGTTAACACAGTACCTTATCTGATTGTTTTAGGGGGCGTAACAAACCAGGACTCAAGCCAGCAGTCAGATAAAAGGGAGATGGCCCTGCCCTGCCTCTTCCCGTCAATGACGGGCAAGGACGGGCCCGCCCTTGGCCCGGGCTTCACCCGCGCGCGTCCCGCGCCGCGGTGATCTTTGGCGCGTTTGAAGCGCGCGAGTGCTGGCAAGCTCCTCCTCCTTGGAGCAGAGTGGGTTCTGGATCCAGTAGTCCCCCTAGGTGGCAAGACAGCAAGCTGGTGGCAAACAAGAGGCGCGACCTACACATATATTGCGATCTGCAGGATTTTGTTCAATCATATCATCTGGCCCATTCTCTTCATTCTAGTGGCCGGTTCCTGTGAGTGGTCCCGACAGTAAAGCAAACAAACGCCCTCCCATTCGTGATCGTTTATCATGGCCCCAAGCTAAGGAACTCCCTTCCCAGAACAGTTGAGACAATGTTCCTCGTTAACGATCTTTCTATGACAACTGAGCTGCTGGTTCTGACGATCCCTTGCCTGACGTTCAATATATATATATATTCAGACTCCTGCTCCGAAATAAAAACAGGCTCTGACAGCTCGAGTACACTTGAGGTAAGCTTTATGTCACCACCTTGGCCTTGCACAAGATTTTCACAGCGCAGTTCACAAGCACCTGGCAGACGCATTTCGGTATATATATATATATATATATATATATACATACATACATACATACATACACACACACACACACACACACACACACACACATACACACATATAATAAGATTACACCCACAACTTCAGGAGGAAGATGAGAAGGCATCAATGTTGGTGCTCAATCTCCACGCCTGGAAGTGTAGGTTGTGCAGACTGGGGTGCAAGACCATGCTCTGTTGATGCGACAGGAAGTCCTGCTGAAGCAGCAGCTGGGTCAGCGGACATATGCTCATGGCCAGATGTTCTAGGCGCTACACTCTCCTCACCCAGTCTGGAGCCACTAGGATGAATTGGGCCCAGTTGTTCCCGATCTCCTTCAGTACACTGGGCCTAAGGGGCAGAGGCGGAAAGGTGTAGGGGATTCAATCACCTACAATCTAAACAAAGGGAGCCTCAGAGTGAGAACTGATCAAGACAGGGTTCTCCCCACTGGTGGAAGATGCCCTGTGCCCTGTGCCCCATCTGAATCCAGCGGAGAGGGTCTGCCACTGGTCCAATTGCAGTCCAGCAGCCATCACTGCAGAGCATTTCCAGTCTCCTCCCACACATGGAAAGAATCTGAAAGGTTCTTTTGGTGCTCAGTCCACTGAGACTTCAGATCCCAGTGCAGAGCCTGCATGTGCCACGTAGCAAGCACAGTGTCCAGGGTGACTCCAATAAGGGGGAGCCACTGCAAATGAGTCAAGTGTGACTTTGGCACATTGATGGAAAATCCCAGCAATGTCAACAGGTTGGGCGTTGGCTACGACTGCCTGTGGTGAGCCCACCTTCAGCAGCCTGTCATCGAGGTATGTGAAGACTGGTATTCCCAAACTCCGAAGATGGCAGGGACCACCCCCATCGCTGTTGTGACAACCCGATGTGAACTGGTAAGGCCGAAGGGCAGCAAAGAGAAATGAAAGTGCTTGTGGACTACTCGAAACCGAAAGTAACGTCTATGGGATTGCAAGATAGAGATGTGAAAATAGGCGTCCTGAAAATCCAAAACCACCATCCAGTCCCCTGGATTCAGGGGATACAGAACTTGGACCAGGGTGAGCTTTTTGAACTTGTCTTTAAAGAAGAAGTTTTTCAGAGGGCGAAGATCAAGGACAAGGTGGAGACCTCCGTCCTCCTTTGGCACCAAGAAGCAACAGGAGTACACAGTTACAGCAGATTCCTCACCTTTTGAATAGATTCCCAAGCAATACCTACCTAAGAGAAGGAAAGCCTCAATGGATGGCTATACGAGGAAGTCCTGCAACACAGATCAGGTGAAATGCTCATCCCTCCACACCTCTGAATATAAACAATAAACAATAGTGCTTGGCGAAGATGTGAAGGGATGACGAAGTAGCCGCCCTGCAAATGTCACCTATTTGAACTCCCCTAGCCAAAGCAGATGTAGAGGATTTGGCTCTCTTGGAGTGTGCCCTAATGCCTCCAGTGGATCTTTTTGGGCCGTAGCAAAGCAGATTTTGATGCATAAAATAATCCATATCAATATGGTCATTTTCTGCACTGGTTTCCTCTTCCTGTTGCCTACAAAGTCTACGAACAGCTGGAAGTCCTTTGTATGGTCGATATGAAAAGTCACTGGTCTTTTTGGATTCAACCTGTACAGCCTCTCCTCCTTCTTGGAAGGGTAAGAGGGAAGCGTGATGGATTAACCCAGATAGAAAGGCATCACCCCCTTCAGGAGGAAAGCAGCTCTGGTCCCTAGGACTAACTTGTCAGGATAAAAAGAGGTGAAGAGAGGCCCGACGCTAAGCTCTAGCAACTTACTGACAGGACCTGCCCTTCTGACAAGGAGAGGAGATCTAACCTGAGAGACAGGAAGACAGAGCGGGGGACACAGAGAGAGGTGCAGAAGGTATGAGACCACACCCTTCTCTGCAAATCCAGAGTGATTAAGATGACTTGGGCCCATGTTGGTCTATCTTCCTCATGACCAGAGGAATCAAGCATATGGGGAGAAATGCGTAGTTAAGAGGAAAGTTCCACTTCAACTGAAAAGCATCCTCTAACGTCCCTTGCATCAGATGCTGGAAGGCACAGAACATTGGGCAATGAGAACAGGAAGGAATGGCAAAGAAATACACATGGGGCACACCCCACTGATTGATGATGCTCTTTACAACTTCTGGGTGGAGATGCCACTTGTGGTCAGCAAGATAACGTTGACTCAGTACGTCGGCTTTGGTGTTCAGCGATCAAGTCAGATCATTCGCCACTAACCACATACTGTGCTTAGAGTTTATCGGTAGAGAGACTGGACCCTACTCCTCCCTTTTTATTGACATGCACATTACGGTTCAATTTGTGTGTCAAGATCTGGACTGACTGACCACAAAGGGAAGAAGAAATGCCTTGCGCACCAGGCAAATCACCCTCAATTTAAATAGGTTGATGTGGAAATTCTGCTCTTCTGGAGACCAGAGTCCTCAAATCTCCAACTCCTTCAGAGAATTCCCCACCCTAGATCAGAGGCATCAGTCACCACCGTGGCCACAGCTGAGGTGTGCGGTGGGGGTTGGGGGTTGGAAGGACATCCCTGTAGAAAGGTTCTCCTCAGCACACCACAAGGCAAGCTTCTCTGCAGTGTCTTTAAAAACTACAATGGAATCATCCACAAGGCTGACCCTATGCTGGAACAATTGTCTATTAAGACACCACTGGAGAACCCGCATATGCCAGCCGGCATGCGTGAGCAGGAGGATGCAAGGCAGCAGCAGACCAAGCAGGTGAAGGACACGTGCCTGGAATCCGAGCTCTTTCTTGGAAGTGAGGGAGAAACACGAATGCCCCGTAACCCCTATCCAGGTGGAAGAGCTTGGCCCAACACTTCCCTTATGAACAGGAGGCGCTGAGAAGGCTCAAAGTGTGATTTGGGCACACTGATAGAGAAGCATGAGTAGTGTAGCAAGGATGCTCTCCATAGCAGGTGTGACCGTACCCTCCCTGGACTCATGGCCTTTAGAAGCCAGTCATACAGGAAGGAAACATTGGAATACCTGATCTCCTGAGATGAGCTGCCACTACCACCATCACCTTTGTGAAAACTTGTGGCGCTGATGTCAGACCAAAAGGAAGGACCGTAAGTGATAGTGATCGCACTAACCACAAAACTTAGACACTTCCTGTGTAACCTCAGGATCGATATATGGAAGTGTGCATCCTGAAATTCAAATGACAACGTCCAGTCTCCAACCTCAAACGCCAAAAGAACTTATGCATGAGACAGCATCTTGACCTTCTCCTTGTGCAGGAAGAGGTTCAAGACCCTGAGGTTCAGGATTGGACGAAGACTGCCATCCTTCTTTGAGAAGGAAGTACTCTAATAGCATCTTTGACCAAGCACCTACTCTGGCATCAATTCCACAGCTCCTTTCTAAAGCAAGATTGCCACTTCGTGCTGCAGTGAAAGGTCCAAGCAGGGAGAGGGACTCCAGAGAGGAGGCTGTTGGAAGGGTAGGGCACACCCCTTTCCTACAATTAGTATGACCCACTGGTCAGAAGGTATGGCCTTCCAGGGCTGGGGAAAAAGGGCCACCTGGCCTCTCATCAGCCTCAAATGGACCAACAAGGGAGAACTAGAGCGGTTTCCCTATGGTGGCTGGGGAGGAGGAGCAGAAAGGAGTGACTGCCTGAGGAATTGTACAGCTTCTACCTTTTCCATGTCTCATGTATTGTTGCAGGATGGAATTCAGAGATGGCTGCTGAACAAGGGTCGTCTGGCTTTGGAGGAAGTTGAGGCCTCTTCCAAAGCCACAAAACCTCTAAAACCGCTAGAAATCCTTCCTTTGTGGCTGCAGACCAAGAAAACTGGCTACAGTAGAACTTGTTCTGTAGGATCCCAATCCTAAGCCAACCTTTTTCCCCCTGAACAGTTTGGTACCTTCAAATAGAAGGTCCATCAGGGTGCACTGAACATCAGAGAGAAAAAAAATCAAAGGTTCTCAGAGACAGGCATATCTCCTGACTGAGACAGCTGTCCCCATCGTAGACAAGCAGGGGACTGAATGACCTGCCCTGATGCTGCCTGGACTTCTCTAATCAGGTTTTGGAAGTGGGCCTGAAGCTCCGGGGGGAGATTAGGGACTAGTGTGCCTGCCATGTCCCAGAGAACGTGCATATCAGGCCTTAAAAGATGCCTGGCATTCAGTGACTTCAGGGCTAGGCACCCGACTGCTAAGACTTTTTTGGCCCAAGGCTCAATCTTTTTCCCAATTTTGCAGAAGTTATAAGAATTTCAAAAAGTGACTCTGGAGGAAGTAGAGGTCTGAATTATGGGGCTTGCTGGAGAAAGTGCTCCAGATAAAAATGATGGGTCACCCATGACATGCCCATAACTCGTGGCAATTGCTCCGTTTACCAAAGGAGCTAAAGATGGTTTGGTCCACGTAGCCAGCTTTGGGGTCTAACAGAGCATCTTTAAATGAAAGCAGTGGCTCCAAAGCATGAGAAGAAAACTGAAGAACTTCCATGAAGCTGTTGGCCTTGGTTTTAGCTGTGGGCAGGGGCAACTCGAGAACCTCTGATGCATTTCTTATGATGGAGTGATAAGATGTCGCTCCAGGGGGAAGCGGCCCAGCTGGATTTCCGGCACTACAACTCTGCGGAAGTATCAATGCCAAAAGCTTCAGCCAGCTTTTGAAAGTCCTGCATGGGCTCCTGAAGTCCTCCTGCTCACAGTTGGTGCCAACAGGTCAAAGTGTAGGATGCTACTCTTCCAGCTGGCGTTGTGCTTCCTTTCTGGACCCATGTATAAGCACCAGAGGTTAAGGCCCGCAGCTGGCTCCAAAGCCAGCACCAAGGGCATCAGAGGCAGAATGAAATTGAAGGCGCTGCAGGCAGCGAGAGCCTCAGCTAAACTGGCACTGACACCAGCAGTGACTTTCACAACACTGTTTCGAGCGACAAAAAGAGCAAATGGCACCAAGGGAAGGCCTGCTGGTGTGAACCCAAACTACATCCCCATTGGTCCCACGAAGGGCGCTCCAGAGCAGACCACAGCACACCTGAAAACCTCAAACATGGCACTGCAGTAAGGCACAGCATCAGCTCCAGGGAGCAGAAATTCCAGGTACAGTTGTGGGGCAGAGGGTGGCAGCACCACTGACACCGTCACCTCTGCTGGTGCTGTCTTCTGTGGCAGTGTAGCCTCAACTAGCTCTGGCTCTGAAGTGTAGTTCAAGAGAGGCCTCTGTGACTTAGCTCGCTTATACTAGATTCCATGCCTCCTCCTCTTCTGGTGTTTTCTGCAAGGTGATATTGACTCAGAAGACGGCAGAGAGCTGGAACGGGGCCTAGGCACTGCGCTTGCCTCTGCCATGTTTACTCTTGGCCTTTAATATCAGCCTCCCTTGCTATGATGGCCTTTGCATGCATGCAATTGAATAACTTTTAGGATTTGGAGTCATGGTTAGAGCCCAGACACAATAGACCGATGTCATGGGGGTCAGTAATTGACATTTGCCCCTCACAATCATCACTAGGCTTATAATCGGACCTCTTGGGAGGGGACATACAGTTGCACTGTGTAAGAGATTTTGAGGCTAATCGAACTCCTGACCCATGTCAAAGGTGCAGCAAAAAAGGAAAAGGACATCAGTAAGACAGTGGGGACATTTTATGGAGTCGATGTCACAGGGAAGTCACTTCCATAGTCAACCAAAGCCCACTCCCTTTACCGTTGGGGAAGATGTATGGAGAAAAGTTTTCCGGACCAGTCTGAAGCCAGGGGAAATTCAAAAATCAAGGAATCTGCAGAAGTATCCATCAGAATCATATTTACAAGCAAATACAGACCAATTTCAAGAGCAACAGCACTTTTCTAATTAGATGGCTTCAGACTCGTAAATGGATTTACTCATATGCAGGGTTCTGTGTGGTTAAATGTACTTGTGAAGGCTGGAAATGCATGCCTTTGAAGTTTGAGAACACCCACAAACATACATATTTCTGGCTATTCCCAAATTATATTCTTACCACTTCCTATCCTGGAAAGTGATTTTACATATGTTCTGATACTTTCCCACGTGAGAATGTACATAAGAACATTCCCGCATGTGAATATGGAATTCACAAAACCTTCCCAGATAACAGCTAGAAAGTTGCAACTGGTGCAGGCTCTCAGAAATAACCAGGAAAGTTTTACTAAATATATCCCCGTGCAAGGACATGAAGCTCCAGGTGTAGATTTACAATGGTCATTGAAAATGAAGCCCTCCAACAATATGTTTGTGGCACCTAGCACCGAATATGATATGCATCTTTCAGATTACTGCAATCACATTACTGAAGGCCCTTGGGTCATATGGGATCAGAGCATTATTGTAGGAAAGTGGGTTTCTGTTGCAGTAACCCCTCCACTTTTTGCCAGATTTCTGATGCACTTTGACTTGATGTGCCCTGGGTCCCTGCCAATCAGGTTCTCAGGGTCTGTATTCTTTCCCAAAACTGTACATTTTCTACCCACAATTGGCACCTCTCTGGTCACAAGCAAGTCCCTTGTAAAAGGTACCATGGGTACCAAGGGCGCTGTGACCATCGAAGGCCTCTAAGGGCTGCAGCACATATTGTGCTACCCTTACAGGCCCTGTACCTTAACACACACACACTCTGCCATTGCAGGCTGCATGTTTTGGTGCACAGAAAAGTGAAGAGTTGACATGGCACACATACCTGTATGTCATGCCTGC